>VYXF01010303.1:1120199-1210813 GCA_013397295.1 Polioptila caerulea | reverse complement strand
ATAATAATTTTGTCTGTAACATTTTAATGACATCATAAAATTTCCTTTTCAATATAAAGGGTAACTTTATGATGAGCTCGTTGAAGGAAGCAAAAAAATGAAATATAATTAATACTGCAATTCTGTGTAAATATGACATTGACAGTTTTACATATATTCTGTTTGCCAAAGATTGTATTAAATGATAACTAGCACAGGATTCCCAAACTTCATCAGGCTTTCACCTTTCCTGATATGATAGAAATCCAGAAAGATCTTGTCCTAACTTTGCAAGTCCATGGTAAATGCTGTAAGTTTGTATAAATTAGAACTGTAGAGTCACCCTAAACCACCACAATTTCTTGTCTCAGCATTAAAATTTTACTGATAATATTTTTTTTCATAAATCTTGTCATTGCTGTTAAATTATTCATATGGTATTATATAAAAACACATGACAATTTTTAAAAAATTTATCTGTCAAGCATCTTTCAATCAGCTGGGATGCCCTTTGCTGGTGATTTTTCTGAATCTTGCCATTTGAATGTTCTGAATAAGTTTTAGTTTATTCAATAAGTTTCACTCTTGTTTCCAAGTGTTTCATTTATGATTTCTACAGATTCACTTGTATTACCTTTCTATCTTATTTTTCTTTTCTCAATTTTCCTTTCTATCTGCCATGTTCTCTTTTTTGCCATTCTTGCAATCTGTCATTTTAGTGTTGGAAAAGATATTCCTTATTATCTGATCTTCCCTGGATATACTTAACTTTGTGACATTGCTCTTCTCTGAGTGATCTTTGTAATATAAAACTTAATTTCTGCCTCTTGAAAATGTATTCTGATGGTAAATTCTGGCACACCTTTAATTCTTGAATACGGAAGTCACACTTAACGTTCCCACATCCCCTTTCCATGCTTACTTTTCAGCAATATGATTATTGGATTGGGTTGCTAAGTTGCATTACACATTTCCATTTTCCTTTTGTGAATTGTCATACATTATTTCTTCAGTGTTGATCCAGAATCTGAAGAAAGAGTGGGTTTTCAACTGAGAAAGTTTCAAGATCAATGAAGCAAACAAAACCCAAATTCAATAATAATAAGTATCTTTGTTGACATGGGGTTAAATTACAGATATCTTTTGGTTATTTCTAGCAGCGATCTAAACTATCCAAATTATCTTAACTCTCTGCTTACCTCATCACTTTGAGAAAAGTGGAGAAACTTCAGCAAACTGTATCAGATTGCTACTGGTGTACACCCAAATAGTGATCACAGCCTTGTGTTAGTCCTTATCTTAATACACCCTTCCAGGACTTAGGAGCTTGTTTTATTCTCAGTTTATACTTATAGGATTTATTGTAACACCCTGTGACTGTTTTGCAGGCTTGAAAGTTCACAGAGGTCTTTTTATTGAATTCGCTGAAATCTGAACTAGGAAAAATACATTTGTGAAAGGAAACAAACATAAAAATCAAGACAGCTTAAAGAAACTTCTAAGTACATTTCATTTTATTTAATGATTTTTTTTTTAAAAGCAGAACCTTCAGATTAGATTTTCAGAGTATTTCAAAAGTGTGAAAAATTGGTCTGAAAATCCACAGTTGTGATTCTTGAATCAGTTTGTTGTGTGTCTGCTAAACAGGAAGTTAGAACAAGTGAGGCACAGGTTCATCTATATTATAGAAGAAAGTGAGTGGGGGAAAAAAGAAAAATGCAAACAAAAAAAATGTGATATAATTTCATTGTCCTGATCAGAGCCTTGTGTAAACCCTAGTGAAAATTTCCATAATTTTCTTTGAAACACCAGAAAAATTACAAGAATGACAACAGAATAATTGAGATTAGTTTTTAGAAAACATTTTTTGTGTCCAAGCACCATGTCCACAATGTCCTGGACTTTAAAAAGGGCACAGAACAGAGCCAATGAACATTAAACATCTTGATGATTTCTCTAGTTTGGCACAAAAAGTCTTAAGATATCCACAGAATTGAGATACTGATAAAGTGTGTGTGGGCCTGTGTGCATACGTGTGTGTGCATCTTCTATCCCTGTCCACATCAAATTCAGCTGATGTTTTCCCATGGACATCAGCTGACCACAAAGTAATTTATTCCTGGAAGCACTTCCAACAGATTATAAATAAAGAACTGAAGCTCTGAACAAATTTGTTTACTCCTCGACTTCCTATTTCAGTAATATTATTCTTTATTTGTGACCTATCATCAAATTGAAATTTATAGCACTTACTTATTCAAATGTTATTTACCTGAATTATCTACCAAGCATGTCATAGAAAGTGTTACTGTTCTTAAATAAATCCATAATTGAATTGAATTGATTTAATAATTAGTTTCAATAACGATTTTCTAATCCCTGAGAAAGCACATAAAAATATTTATAAGAAGGTTATGAAATTTTTAGATAATGCAGAAAAAAAAGAAAAGTCTATTTTAACTATAAAAAAACCTAAACAAACCAATAATCCTGACCCCAAACTTTCATTTCCAAGAAAAGTAATTTTAAAGGAAAAAAATATTTTTAGTCAAAATGCTGCAGCCTGTTAAACTGAAATGATATTAATTGCATGCACTGTATTTTTCTCTAGTAAGATCCTTAGGAAACTAGGCATCAAAACAATACAGAAATTTCAGTAATAAATAGTGTAAAAATGTCATACCCTTATATTGAAACATTTGTTTCTTCATAATAGCTCTAAATCTAAACAAACTCCTTTTTAACAGAAAAGAATAATTCATTCCAATTCAGAAACTGCTTAGGAAAAAATGCTATAACTGGATAGGAAAGGAAATTACTTTAGGCAAACATAATGGCTCTTTCTGGCCTTGAAGTTTAAAAATCTATTAAAAACCGCTCCTAATCCAAATCATAACCCAATTCTTTTGAAGGAAAAAAATATAACATGGCTCTATAGCAAAACATGGCTTTACAGCTTCCCCAGAAGTTAACAAATATTCTCTGGGCATTCAAGGAAAGTATATAAGAGCAGGAAAGAACACCCTGTCAGCAAAACTTTAGTTTTATAACCTCAGAAGATAAGAACATAAAATTACCATGCTAGGTCAGGCTACATGGTCATGTAACTCAGTATTATAACTTTACTGGTGGCTACTATGGGGCATTTAAGTTCTCTGTACAAACTTTGACCTTCTGTTCACTTCATAGATTACATATCAAGCCTGGAAAAAAACCCAAACAGTTTCTTGTTTTGTTATCAAATTTTTTCCCCATGCTTAAAAAAAAATATTTCCATTTTTTATGTGCCTTACTGTGTGGGGTTTTTTTTAATCTATAATTTGTCCATATTTTTGCTTTAAAAAACATTTTTGGCTATGAATAAGGAGGATAATTCCCCTTTTTAAAAATTTGATATTGCTTTCTTTACCTTTTCTGTTCAGCTGTAGTTTCCAATGAAACATATGAGAAATATATTTTGGTGGTAGGAGTGATTCACTGTTAATTTGAATGGCTTGTAGACGATCTTTAAAAACTTTTCTGTCACTTGTAGGCATTTTATCTATCCCTCTTTTTTTTCAGTTTCTTTTAATTTGTTTTTAAATAACTGCCTTCTCTATGATTTTCTTTTTTTTCTGCTGGTCTTAGCTACAGCAGGAGAAGACCTCCCAGGTAAAAGTATCAAAAAATGTAACACTCTGTTAAGCTAATATTGTCATTTTTAAGTATCCCTAGAAAAAACAGCTCAAAAAATCCCCAAATAACTATCACCACACAAGTTCTAACAACACTGTCATTTGCAGATTACCACTAAACTTTTTTAATATACTAATAAGCAGACTATTTCATTACCCATTTGCTACAATTTTTGTTTGGACTCAGCATAAATCATAAACAGCCAGTAAAAATGTTGAAACCCCAGAATCTTTACTTATTTGCTGAAATCCTCTCAATTTGAGATTATTCTATTTAGATGTCAAAATGAATGAATGTTTATCTTGGACAGTGGTAAAAGACTCCTAAAGTAGAAAGAAGTGGTTAGGTCTTGCCTCTTATCCTTTGCTCCAAAGGACATTCTCCATAAGCCCTACAGAAAAGATTTTTGTGATTCATGCAGAATTCCCTGAGGAACTATGACCTCAGGTACAATGTCATCTGAATTCCAGAGATCCCCCCAAAATAAAAATTGCTTTGCTCAACCTCATGTTATGATGGGATGATTCATAAGACAGATGAAAAAATAGGGTCTTTCATACTTTTTTGCCTCAACAGCATTTTCAATTAAAGCTTGGAAATTTTGCAATTTCTCAGTGGTTTTGGATCAAGATACAGGAAGGAACATGAGTCTGCTACATTGTGACTTAGAACGAGGTAGAAGTTGTTTCTGTGAGTTGCACTTTCAGATCCCTTCGTCTCACCTGAAGGAAGGAAATCAGAGTGAGGAATTTAGTGATGGTCGATACACAACATGACTGGGAACCCCTGAGAGCTGACAGCTTCTTGTGTAGAGCAGGGCTGGAGCTGCCAAGGCTCCTGGTACGTTCCTTCCCAGCTTCTCAGTCCGGGGAATTTTGTTCTGTTTCATTGCATTGGTGATTAACTCTTGTGGAAAATTTAATAGCGATGGCTTATGCAAATCAAGTGCTCTACAAGTAAAACAAATAAAAATGAGGAAATGTACACATTGTACCTTTGAAAGGTTGCGAGCAGTGGCGCAGAAGACTTGGGTTACAATAACATCTGAAATGAGCCTGGGAGTGAGAACATAGCAAAGCCTGTTTCAAAGGGGAGCCAGTTCACTAAACACCAGAGTGATTTAATGCACCATCAATTATTTCCTGCTTGTCACTTAAACAGGCTCCACATATGCATGGCAGGTCATGAGTGCAAAGAGGAGGTAGAAAGCATGATTTATTGGCTGGGGCAAACACCTGCGAATTAAGCAGCTCAGAAATTAGCCACAAGTAGCATATTAGTGCAGCTAATCAGGCACGGTTCAGTATTTCAGTTTCTTGATTTGCCCATAAATAAGGCTGTATGTGGCTGCCCTGGGGCGTTCTGGTGATTAACAGCCTTGACCTACAGTAAAGTGTGCAATCTAAACAATTTAGTGGGATCTGCAGGTGTACATTGTAAGCTTGTTGCCTATAAGGCTGCTACATTCAGTACACAAAAAGATTCTGGTATCTGGATGTCTTGTTCATACATTTAATTGCACCATTTAATGATCAATTTTCTTTTCATTCATTTACCAGAGGCTGTTAACATTAACAAGTTTTAAACTATGAGGCACTGATGCACAACTGTGAAACTCAGTTGTCTTCTTTGTCTAATTCAGATGCCAGAGAAACAAGATCACCACTCTTTACTGCGTATTTTCATATCTGACACCAAAGTTGTTGACTTCCATCACGGCTGAAATGACAAGCTGCTGCTTCATTATTTTGAGACCTGTGTTTGGCTGGCCCACCTGTTGATTGCTGTGTGAAGGTGCTGTGTGGAGGAACCCATACACAGGCAACAGCAAACTGCTGTTCTGGTTTAGCAAAATGCTGAAACAAAGACAGAAACACCTGATCACTGCATAAGCACTTTAAGCACATGTGCTTGGAGGAGGTTTGGAGGTCTCTTGAAATACTAAATGTGGACAAAGATCAGCAGCAGCCATATCAACTTTACCTGTAAGAAAATTACGCTTATGGGAAAGAAAAGAAAGAAAGATATCCTCCCAAAAAGCAAGATACTTGATAAAGCACACTTGTCACCCAAAGTACTCACAGTAGCCTGCTATATCCTCACCTCCAAAAGAATGCACTGGGACATGGACAAGGATGAAGGTGAAGGACTGGTGAGAAAGTTATGCCATGTAGCCTCACCTGTGAAGGAATGACATTGCAAATCTAGAGCTGTCCACGTTTTCATATAAAAAAGTGCTGGAATATTTTAGGAAGGAAGCACAGAATCATAAAAGATACATGACTGAGGGAAAGCAAAGTGACCATTGCTATTCACATTTTTCTCCTGCTATATGAATAACATAGTAGGACTTCTTGGACTACAAGGCAGCAATACTTTTTACACAAATGTTTTATTATTTTAACACTGAGAACCTTGAATTATTTGAGTAAAAAAAGTATTAAACATAAAAATTAAGTGCACTGATAGACAGAGTCCACAACCATGTTTCATAAGGGAAAACTTTACTCACAAGGGATACATAATTTCCTGTTTCATATTAAACATTAAATTTAATTAATGCTTTTTTCTTACAATTTCAGTTTATTTTTTCATCACACCATGCTATACCAGTGAGTTCTGGGATACATGACTCAGTGTGACATTGAACCTGACCTAGAATGTCTTTGCTTAGGTGTCTAGACTGAAAACACTGGGGCCCAGCTCTGGCCAGTTGCTGTTCATAACCCTCGTCACAGAATGCCCTGATGGAACTCTAGACAAGCACAGAGAGCGTGTCCCAGTCTTCTCACTAGAAAGGCACCCTGTGCCTTTCATGGGATAGACAGGAGCACTTGCCAAGGTTGTTTTTTCTTGATCTAAAGGGGTTTTTTTTTATTGGGACTCAGTTACAAAATCTGCTGAAGTTTCTTTTAGAATTCATCTAATTATATTGGAACAGAGAGAGTTACGTTCAGCGAGGTGAGGCTGAGCCTGTGCAACATGTGCAGAGGAGGGTGGGATGAATGTGGTTTTGAATGTAAGGTATTGGAAGACTGGAATGGGTAACAAAGCAAGATGTCTCATCCCTGCACCTGCCTGCCTAAGTTTTCAGCCAGGCCTGGGTGCTGCCTGGGTAAGCATCGCTCAATTGATATTGCTCAGTCCCAGGAAATATCCAACACTTCTGAAGTGTCGCCTGTCAAAGAAGCAGTGCAAGTGAGTCATTAAATCAATGGCATAGGCACAGTTTGTGCATTTCTCTGGGCTTTTTTTGTTTGTTTGGTTTCTGTTTGCATTTTTTATATTTTGTTCCATCAGAAATAAAATGGGACAAAATGGTTTGACATGAAAGATTGCTTTTTTTGAAATAGTTTCAAAAAGAGTGCTCTTCTCTAATGCATTTTTTCCTAGTGCATGCTGTCCCCCTCATACCAGTATATTATAAACACCTCATGTATTCAGTAAAAGAGGTAAATAATTTAAAATACAAGAAAACAGAAATATAATGGAGAACTTTATACTATTTTTATAAGATACCGTGACATTTAGATGAGTTACAAGGTACATGTGCTAGAAAACAATCAAGAGTCTTGCAAGTACTGATAACAGAATAAAAAATGTTCAAAATATAATGCATAATCTAGAATAAAGATGGAGCAATAGAGGAGCAGAATGAGATCTATTAGGATCCTTTTGATGCATCATGGGTTTTCAGGCTATGTCTTTGACAAAGTTAAAGTAAGATTTGAAGGTGTATCTATGATTTTGAAAAGTATATGGTATCATCACATCACCAATGTGTCAGAGCTTTTGTTATAAAACAGCCTTTGCCTTTTGGTAAAGGAGATGCTAAATTTCAAGTACAGCAAACTCAAAATGGCTACATAAAGCCAAGCAGATTTAAAAAAAAAGTTAAAACCCCCAGATTTATTGTGAGAACTCAGAAATGATATCTAGATGATCCCCCTAGCAGCCCTTGAGATGTCAGAGATGATAATACAGTAACAACATTTGGGAAGTATTTCTAGTTTTACACTTAGCCTTTTGGCAGGAATTTATTAAGACAGAATAAGCCTGTGACTTTTCAATTCCAAGTACAATTTGTTTCTCTAATATATCTGCAGGAGTAATGTGTGATGGAATTTTTCCTTTGCTGGGCCCAGTCCTTGTGGGCGATGATGTGCTATAATAGGTTCTCACAAGCCATATCTCAACAAGATAAAACACAACACATGTACATCTGTGGCCCAGTGTCAATGCCTTAAATGTACATCAGAAATGCATTAAATCTTCTGATTGCTATTTTGTTTGTACAGCTTGTTGGTTCAGACTTTCCTCTGTAATGTATCCTGCTGATTGCCTTGAATTATTGGCATATCCTTGGTAGGACAAGCACACCTTGTCCCAAAATTCAGCATTACAGATGTGGCTTGAATCTTTTCCTTTATTAGCAGAAACAGAAGAAATATTCTTCAAGTTATTCCAATATGCTTCCTGAAAGCACTTATTTCAGAATCAACTGGGTCTAGCAGAGCTTTGGACCAAAAGTAAAGGCGTGTGATATCACATCAGAAATTCATCCACACAATTGCTTGTGTGCATCTGTGCCTGTCCCTATATGTAATAACAAAGCCATGTAGAAAATAAAGTATTAAGGACAGCTATGAAAAATGATGCATCAGAAGAGGCACTTTTCGTTTTGGAAACTATTTCTAGGCCAGATTCTCAGCTGATTTAAAGCTGTACATATCACATCAGCTTGCTTGCTCATATGTGAAACTTTTCTTTTTAGAGAAATCAAATATTTTAGAAGTAATCTTGAGCTAAACTGTAATGGAAGCCATAGTGTCTGATACAAATAAAATAAGTATATAAAAAGTAATATTAATTAACGCCATTCAGATTCAATCTCCTGTGTTCCTGCAGCATGATTTCTGAACAAAGACAGCCTACTGAAAGCATATCCCTAGGCACAAAGATACAGACATACATCCTTGGGGTTTTAGTTCATGTTAAACCACCTCAAAAGGTGTCCTGCCTGGGATGGTTACTATGGTTACTGCTTTTGTAGATGAATTCTCCCTTTTTTTCCATTTGGTCACCAACTTTGATTGTTAAGGGTTGGCTCTCTATGCCTGCATTGCTACTGTGAGGCTGATAACTGCTCCATGAACTGCACACCTTGTGACCTTTGGACTGACCAGGTTGGAGACATTCATGGAGGGGATCTTTTCTCATTGACATCCCAGTGTCTTCTTTCCAAAGGAGAATCATGGTAAAGTTACATGGGGAATGACAGATGTGTTTGCCTAGGAAAACACACTCAGGAAAATCCTGTGGCCTTTTACGATGTGCTTATGGTGTCGGTGGTTAAGGGAAGACTGACTGATGTCATCTACCTGGACTTGAGCAAAGCATTTGACAGTGTCCCACACAACCTTTTATCTAAACTCGAGATGTGGATTTGATGGATGAACCACTTGAGAATAAAGATTCGGCTGCAGTGTTGCAAGGCAATGGCTTCATGTCCAAGTGAAGATCAGTGACAAGAGGCTTTCCTCAGGGGTCAGCATGGGGAGCAGCATGGTTTAACATCTTTGTCAGTGGTGTGGACAGCGGTCTCCAGTGCACCCTCAGCAATTTTGTCCATTCAAGCTGTGTGGTGCAGCTGACACACTGGAAGGAAGGGAAGCCACCCAGAGGGATCCTGACAGGCTTGAAAGGTGGGTTCAAACCTCACGGAAATCAATGAGGCTGAGGGCAAGGTCCTGCACCTGGGCCGGGGCAATCCCAAGCACAGACACAGGAATGGAGGTGGAGAATGGATTGAGAACAGCCCTGGGGAGAAGGCCTTGGAGTGTTGGCTCTCAATATGACCTGGCAGTGTATGCTTGTATCCCAGAAAGTCGACCATAACTGAGCTGCACTAAAAACAGCATGGCCAGCAGGGCAAGGGTGGTGACTCTCCCCTTTGCTCTGCTCTCATGAGATCCCACCTGTAGCAGTGCACTAAGTTCTGGTGCTCTGGGATAGGAACTTGCTGGAGCAAGACCAGAAGAGGGCCAAGAAGATGATCAGAGCTGGAGCACCTCTCCTTTGAAGACAGGCTGAGTGCTGTTCAGCCTGGAGAAGAAAAGGCTCTGGAGAACCCATACAAGAGCCTTGCAGTACCTAAAGGGGGCCGACAAGAAAGCTAGAGAGGGAGTTTTCAAAAGGGCATGGAGTGAGAGGACAAGGGGTAATGGCAGGTTTAGAGTAGTTATTAGGAAAAAAATCTTTATTCACATGGTAAAGAGGTGCTAGAACAGGCTGCCCAGAGAAGTTGTGGATGTCTCATCCCTGGAAGTGTTCAAGGCCAGGTTAGGTGGTGCTTTGAGCGACCTGCTGTAGTGGAAGGTGTACCTGTCCATGGCAGGGGAATTGGAATCAGGTGGTCTTAAAATCCCTTCTAACCCCAACAATTCTATGAAGTTACAGTGCAAATTTTATTAAAATTTGTCTTCAAAAGTAGATTTTCACTCTTTTCCATACAAACATATAATGTGATTTCAGTAGGATAAATTCATCTCCACAATCCATTCAACACTTGATTAATTCATATTATTGAGGCAACAGCGATATGATTAGCTTGTGTCTTACAGTTCATAAACTCTGTTTCAGATAACAATGTGAGTCACTGCTGATTCTTTATGCAATAGAAAAGCTTTAGAAACATCAGTAGAAACCTGCTTTTTCATTAAATATGCTTGNGTCACTGCTGATTCTTTATGCAATAGAAAAGCTTTAGAAACATGCTTTTTCATTAAATATGCTTATAATCTATTTTAGTTGTAAAAATCAGAGTATTTCTTGAAACTGGCATCCTACATCAAATAAAATGGAACTGGACAGCAGCTTTTTAATCTTCCTAGAAAAACTGAAAAACACCTATAGGAAGCTTATTGTGTTAGCCCCATTTTTAGATAATGTCCTAGAAACTTTTCTACCTATTTCCAAGCAGATGAAGTGTGTGACTCAGAGAACTCTTCTGAGCATTGTAAACCAGTATTGTATTACAGTGAAAAAACACACAAGGAAAATGTCTTTTATCTAAAAGATGCTTTGTAAATATATCAGTGCCCTCAAATTACAAAGCACTCGTATTGGAAAATATAATGACAAGATACAATGTCAGTGCTTGGTTACCCTCACAGTAAAGAAGCTCTTCTCCATTATCAGAAGGCAATTCCTGTGTTTTGGGGCAAGTCCATTGCTTCTGGTTTTTCACGAGATGCCATTGAAAAGAGCCTGGTTCTGTCTCATTTGCATCCTTTCCTAAGGAATTGGGACAATTTGATGAGTTCTCCCCTGTAACCTTTTCCTCTTCTCTTCTACAATCATGGCTGACTCATAGGACCAGTTGTTGACCCATAGAGTTCATAAAGCCCTCAGGTCCTTCTCCACTGGCAGGAGTGAGGGGAGCACTGGCTCCTCCAGTGTGACACATGCTCTCTGGCACATCAGCACAACAGCTAAGGAGTTCATGCTATGAGAAATTTTGCTGGCCTCTCCATTGTGCTATGTTTTGCTGAACTAGGTGATTGTCCTGGTTTGGGGGAAATTTGGGAGAAAACCTCCAAAGGGGTTCCTCTAGAAAACAAATTTGAACAGCCCCTCCCTTAACTGGTTTGGGAAAAAAGATTTCCTCAGAGAGAAATGGAAAAAAATGTTTATTTAACAGGTAAAGCACTCCCTAGCACAACAAATACTAAAACAACAAATACTAAACATATACTAAACTATACTCTGGCCGCTCCGCAGAGATGACAAATTCCCAGAGTCTCTCTCTCCCGTGGCTGCAGCTCGGCTCAGTTGCCCTCAGTCCCTCTGGGGCTGGGAAAGGTCGGGCCCAGGGCAGGCCTGGGGGGGCCACAGGTGGGAGCTCCTGGTGTCCTTTTGGGTTTTTAGTCCAGAGCAGGTTAAACAGCTCCAAGAAAAAGAAAGAAAAACTGGAGNAGATGATTCCAGTATCTGACCACTCTTTCTGTGAAAAACTTCCTCCTTAATTCTAGCCTGTATCTCCCTTGACGCAGCTTGAGACTGTGTCCTCTTGTTCTGTCTGTTGTTGCCTGGAGAAAGAGACCGACCGCCAACTCACCACAGCCACCCTTCAGGAAGTTGAAGAGCATGATAAAAACTTCAAACTATTCACATTTGCATAAGTGTCTTGGAATTTCTGGCACCCTGAATGTCTTAGGAGAATAATTTGTTTGGGAAAAGAGAAAGTCTTCTAAGTGAGATAAATTTAACCTGAAAACAAGTGAGCAGACGGCTGGATAATATGGTCAGTGATTCTGAACAGAGAGACTGGTAACTGGTAACTGTCCCCTAAAGATGATACTGATTCCCTCTCTTGGAGTCACTACTCAATGTCATCTCCAGCATACCTGGCCTTCTGGAATGGTGGCTCTTCTTTGGGAGACAGTAGAAAGACTCTGCAACCCATTACCTAGATGTAATGAAAAAATTATTCTGGTCAATTTGTGTCATTTCCATGAAACCATTTAAGGCAAAGAATAAAAAATCACTGTTTTTTCAAGTCAAATATATGATGAAAAGAAACTGAAATATAGGAACACTGAAATAAGGTGAATGCTGATTAGAATAAAATTAATATATAATTAATGTGTCATGCATAAAAGTGGGTAATAAATTAAAATATTTGATAAAGTTAGAAATAAACACAGGCAGGTTGTACAGCAACACAGTAGCTCATATTTTTGTGAATTTAGAGCAAGTCAGTCTCAACTGAGCGAATGCCAGTGATTTTACTTAATAAGATAGAATGTGTAATCAGTGCAAATTTATTATTTATTATTGGGAGGGCAACAGCTTATCCTAAACTATAATAGCCTAATACTGCTTGGTCAAAGAGTTGGATTATCCACAACAAATAATAATTGTTATAATTTATTTCCCATTTTGGCTTGTAAAGAATTCACAAACTGCATCTGACATCTAAAATATATTAATTTACGAGAACTATTTTACCTTAACAAATTTCAGAGTTATTTCTGAACAAAACCATTCCAAATGATATATTTCATGTATAGCACTGTGTTCTTCTGAATACCAAAGCATAGTACACTTTTCTCTTATAGAGAAGAACAGAGCTAACAGAGTAATAAACAGGAAATGTTTCTCTTCTGTGAAGAACATGTTCCTGAACAGTCACATATTTCATGGTTGCTGTTTTGGACATAGGCTGCTAAATTTACCTACAGTCCACTTCTTCAGCTTCAGTTCTCTTTGGATCTGGCCATGAGGTGGCAATGTCTCTGGGACACAGGTATTTTTCTGTGTGTTGATTTTGTGATTCATGATTTGTGGTGTGGATTTGAAATGTAATCTTCACAAAAAAGTGTGGTTTGTATAACTCCCACAAAATATGCCTCACTTCCCTTTTCAGTTGATTATGCCTAAATGCAATGAGATGCAGATGATTAGAGTTCCCTGTTTTGCACAGTCCTTGCAAGGACTATGTGCTTTTGCCTACAGTACTACTCAGTTCCTGGCTGAAGTTTTTTATCCAGGTGACCAATTTCCTTTTAATAATCTCATTCTCTCACAACAACCAAAAAAATCTCCCTCTTTTGTAGATCTTCATGTTTATGTCAAGAAAAGTCCTCATGATGAAAAGTCAGTTGAAAGGAAATTGAGTGCACATATAATGTTAATAATTTAATTCCATTGCCTTCCATTATTATTCTTTAAACTGAATTATGAGACCCTATTTGCAAATCTCAAAGTGCTCTGTGAATTACAAACACTGGCTCTAAGCTAAAGTCCTATAGCCAGACCCTAAATTACCACACAAGAAAAACTTCAATTACAGCCGAAAGTGGATGTGCCATTTAATGGTAATAAAACATAATTGTGATAACGTAGCTATCCTTAAATCAAAGAAATTCAGACCTAAGTTGCACTCAAGAGAAATCCGAAAATATTAGACTACAAACCACTCCAAAGACTTTGCTGTTGATCTCTGGTGATGCCTTATAGTAGGTGAAACCTTATGATTTCAAAGAACTAGCAGTGGAGATCCAAATTATATTAAAAAGTTTTTAAAAGTCATTAGACTCCTTCTGTTTCCTTTTAGTTCTTGTTGACTGATAAAGAGATCTGTATCAACTCTGATTCTAATAGAGGATCTTTCTGTAGGGTCAAAGAATTTTTTTCAATTACAAGGACCGTAAATGAAGGACATTACCAAACCCGGTAAAGTAATAGAGGTGGGCACTGACATTTGTCTGTTTCACATGCATAAAGTTCCACATGGCCTTCATCTCAAAAAGCTTGTGGGTTTACTGTCAGCAACTTAAAAGAAAAACCGAGTAATACCAAGATTGTATGGTTGGTTTGTTTCTAAAATAGGTGCTCCTAGAGTGAGCTTGGATGGGTACAACAGAAAGGTATGCCATAACCTTCCCTCCCTCCTCACTCCCCCCAGGATGGACACGGAGCTGCGCTGAGGAGGACTGCAGTTGGCCTGTCTGCCAGATCTCTGTGGGAACTTCTGCTGCAGTCCTGTATGCATTCCAAATAAAGCCATTTAGTTTAAGAGCATCTGCTTTTCCCTGTTGCAAGATACTGCTAATCAGCTAATTGACATTGTTTTGCCTCTCTAATGCCAGGGGCTCCTGAATAAAAACATTAGTGCTGCCATGATGGATCAGATGAAAGAGTCCATTTTATCCTGGTTTCCTTTCTTCATTTGTGACTAGCAGCAGATGCCTAGGGAAGTGATAATTCCCCCTGTGCACCCTCCTCGTTGTGAGCACCATGTGGACTTGGTGAGTCAAGGACAGTGCCTTTTTTATATTTTTCTGTGAACATATTCAGGAATTTCTGCTTCTCCTTTTTGAGTTCAATAAGTGATACAGTATTTACCAATTACAGTGGTACTTTAAACACAGTATTTTGATTCACCCGGGCCTCTTCTGGTTTTATATCACTTTCTCATAAATCTATTTATAGACTGTTATCTTTCTTCCATATGGTAGTTATTATCTCTTTAACTGCTCTTTGTAGAGAAACGGTGCCACAGATCCTCCTCACTCCCTCTCCCAGTGCTGTTTTACCTTCTGTAGGACCAGAATGTCGCCTGAAATAACACTTTATTTTATCCTAAATAATGGTTAACATTTGTCCTAGGCATTTTCATGTACTTAGACGTTCTAACTTGAGAACCTTGAACAACTCAGTAATTACATCTTATTTTGGACACTGCAGATGCTAATGCAGATTCCTACCAGTCTGCATTATTGACCTACCTCTCCAGAATCACAATTTTCCTTCTTCTTTTTCTATGATATACAAATTTTAATTTCTTTTAGTGTCTACCACAAGAGATGTGGCAGATAATTTTGTAAAAATCAAAATATAGTATTTCAACCAGACCACCCTCACCTTCAGTCTTACAAAGATCATTAATAAACTGGAAGCATGTTGCATCTCTGTGAGTACGGGGTTATTTCTTCCCCACTGAATCACATGTTTCCTTGAACCCATTGCTTCTATACTTTATTAACAGTTTCTACAGGTTTACTCAGCTTTAGTGCCATATATGATGATGTGGAGTTCCCCAGATACATCTCTCCACTGGAACCATTTAAAAAATTTGGTATCCTGTGCTGGAGGACAGTTGCACTTTTTAGAAATTGGTGTTATAGACCACAAATACTGACAAAACTAACATAAGCTAAATATAGATGTGTAAATTGATGTTTGGAATCACTGATCTTGAATTTTCAGCAATTTTATTTCATCCTATTCTATCAAGTGCATTGAATCTTGTTTGCTTCTAGAAAATACTGTTTTTTTTCCTTTTTCTAAAATGTAACATTCCTTTTACAAAAAATAATATATTCTACCGTATTCATCTGTGGAAATTCTTGTCTAGGTTAGAAAGAGTAAAACAAATGCTGTTTCAATAGGAGATCTCACAGAAGTGTTATGTCACTGTACTGCAGTGAGAGAAAGTTTTCAGAATAGTAATGATGACCATAATAATCTTTTTTTTTCTCACTTTTTTGGTATGTTTTTCTGCTGGACAATATTGGGTAAACAGGATGTAAAGCTACTTAATTTCTGTGAAATATTTGACTTTTCTTCAAAAATGTTAGTTTATATTACTTTCGTTAAAAAATTGGAGTTTTTTCTGACAGGGAATGGGAAAAGAACGTGACCTGCTTAACACTAGGGTAAATTAGGCTGTAAACCAGGCACTGTGTGGATGTGAGGAAGAAGAAATGAGCTACCTAACCTATGATCCAAGCTCCCAGAAGTGCAGTGCCACGTCAGCAAGTGGAACATCTAGAAATCACATGTTAGTACATTGTGCTGGTACTTCCTCACTATCTGGCCTCTTCCTTGAAAATGGTTGGACTTACTGGGGTCACCTGGGCAGTTGTGTCACAAAGACAGAACAGATCTGCCAAGCAGCTACAACGATTTTATGGCAGATATAAAATGACTCTCTAGAAGCTGGCTTCTATCAATGAAGATTGGGGTTAATTGAGAAGTTTGCATCTTGAGAAATGTGAAAGTTGTTTCAGTTGAAGCTCAAAGGCTTCCTCAGACCACATAGTCAAACCCAAGGCAAGATGACTGAAGAATTGAAAAGATTTGCTTTAATCTTATTAACCCAATCTTGCAGCCCAGCTAAAGCTACTTTAAACTCCTTTTACATTCCTGAAAGAAGACAAAGTAAATAAGTATATCCATGAAAGAGAAGCCATGCTGGCTTAAGAATGAACAACAGAAGCCTGTGGATCAAGAATCCTCCCAGCTTCACTCAGTTCTTCCACTTTTGGCTTGGAACAAAGAGAGTCTTTGTTGGGATGATGCATATTAATAGCCTGTGACAAGTTATAAATATATTGTGGTAGAATGGATTTTTTTTTACAATAGATACTTGTAGTGTTTCTCTATCAGAATTATATGCGTGGATTTTAAACAACCTGAATACATTTTTTGGATTATATCTCTGGAAGTTGACATGATAGGCAATAATGCATATTTAAGATGATACAATGTAAAGCCATCTGGCAAGTCTGTGACCCAGTAAGGGAGAAAAGAAAGTATTCTTAATAAAATAATAATAATAAAAAACCAACTAATTTTTTATTATGAAAGAGATTTGAGAAGTTAAAAAATGTCAATTTCACTCAATTTTCACTACTTTTTGTGGCTTGAATTTAAGGAAGGAAGAATAACTGAATGTATCCTGATTTAATATTCTGTGTTTTCAAAATATAATGTCAGTGAAAAAAGGATAGTATTGTCATATTTCCTTGACAGTTAACCCAGAGTTATATCTTTCTTTAGGGGCAATAAAGTTTGCTTCACAATATTCTCTTAGTTCCCTTTTGGAGGAAACATATTAATGTTTGAAAAGAACACTGTACAACTTTTATTAATTCCTCATAATTAACAGTGGATATTTCTAGTGAGACTGATTTGAATAAATTGAAAAAGCTTAGATTCTTAAACTGCTCTAGAATCTCGGGGAATGACTGCAGTGATCAATGTTATGATGATTTAATTTGTTTCCAAGGGAAAAATGTGTGCCTGCAATTTGAATTTTATGACATCCAGAAACCAGAAGATTTTGCATATGAAAACCAGTGAAAAAACACCAAATGAAGACTACTGGTTTTGAATATCTTCCAGGGATATAATTTCCTGCAAATATGGAAAAAAAAGGAAAACACAAAGGTTCTTTTAACTTATTAATAGTAAAATTTAAGACTTTTCCTATCTTCTGAATAGGAAAAAAAAATATTTCATAATTAATAAGATGGTGAGTAGCACTCTATCAGAAACCTGGTTTTGAGTTCTCTCAAAATATGCCTCTGGCTGAATACTGAATGTATTAAATGTATATTAAAATGCATGTTTTTTGAGTACACCCAAGATGCCATGTGATTTGGATGTCTCTGAATAAACAGCCTATTCTCACCATTATCTTTAATCAACCAATCCCTGTGTCATCGATAAATCTGATCAGCTTTTTCTTATGAGTGATAGAATCACTGAATACACTGACCAGGCTGATTCACTGGAAGTAACCCCACCAATTTCTTTTTTTGTGTGTTTGGTTTTGAGATATGCCAAATGGTTATTTTTCAATTCACACAGCATCTATTCTTTCGATTTTATATACTGCAGTTTTTTTAAATAGTGCTAATATCAAACCATAGTTCAAATAGCTGAAAAAAAAGAAGTATAAGACTTGATCACCTTTTGTTTTTATGGCCAAGTAAGCAGAGAATTTCTGAGCACATTCTAAAAATAATTGATCTCATTTATGGTCAGTTTTTTCTTAAGGATCTGATATAGCTACCTAATAGTAGTATTACTTAAATGAATCATGTGTGTGATGTAAACCAGCATTTGTAAAAGGCTTTAAGTTTAGTTGCAACACTGAAACTCTATTGTGGAGCATTTTAAGGTCAATGAAGGTTAACAATACTTTATACATAAATATATAGATTTATGATTTGGAAAGACAATGTCCATAATCATTTCAGTAAATATTATTGTAATGGTTGCCTATTTTTAAGAAAAACTCAACCAAACAAAAAAACCCAAGAAAGCTGTTTTTTAATTACTTAGCTTATTTTGTTGAAAGTGGAGGGGTAAGGAAATAGTAGCTTATTTTACTAAATTTTGTTTAAGCTTTTCAGTACAGAATCCAAATTGACTTCTAAGGAAGGAGCTACTGAGAACTAGCATAGACAGACACGCCTGAGCTTGTGCCTGTCTTTTTCCAGACTCTGGGAAACCTATCTGCTTTGTAATCATAGAAAAGAATGCTAAGCTTTCTTCTGGAGAAATAGATTAGACTTTCTCCTTGAAATTATAGTAAAGCACAAAACCTCGTGGTTAAAACCTCTGCAGCCTCCACAGTGCGTGGTGGCCTGGATTCCTCAGCCTCAGGCTTTGGGACCCAGACATTCTGCCCTTTAGAGCATACCTGAACCCCCTGACTACAATAATGGCCTTGAAACTGTTCCTACACGTGGCAAAACCTTGCATGTCCACAGGGTTTAAGGAGTGGGGAAGAAGACAAGAGAGAGCAACTTCTGTGACCTGGCACTTGTTTAGGGTGTTTTCAAGGCATCGTAGAATGGCTTGGATTGGAAGGGACCTTAAAGACTGACTGGTTCTGCATTGCCCTCCATGGACAGGGAGGCCACCCACTAGATCTGAAGTTGAAGTTCTAGCACTGGCAGCTGCAGTGAGGTCTCCCTGGAGCCTTCTCTTCTGCAGTCTGAACAACCCCAACTCTCTTAGCCTGCCTTCAGAGGAGAAGTGCTCCAGCCCAGTGATCATCTTTGTGGTTCTCCAGCACACTAAAATACCACTTGCCAGACCTCACTTCCAGGTTAGTTTTTGCATTCTATCCAATAACCATATAATAGATGAGCAGGGCTATACTGACATTTTATGGCACTATAGGAGCTTCCCTAACCCTTACCCTAACCTGAATTACAGACAGAGAGATAGAAAAATAAGTTTCATGTAAGGGAAGCCTGAACTGACTTGTGAATGAAATATAATTTTTATAAAAAATAAAGATTCTGAATAAATGAAAAAAACCTCAAAAGTGACAGTTTAAGGGCCGATGCCTTGGGTACATGAACCGTTCTTTCATGGTAAATGTTCAAGACTAACAGGGGAAAGGCCATTTTGATATTATGCCTTGTTTTTAAAACACACCAAACCCCATTTTACATATAAAAATCTAACTGGGACAGAAGACTAGTCTATTAGTTAAATAACCTGGGTTTTAATTTGGTATTTGATTAATTTTTTAAAATTTCATAAGCTCAGTTAAAATATAAAAAAATTTCCTTGTTCTATATCAAAACATTTTAGTAATTTGACATATTATATTTTCTTTTGGCAAGTATGCATTAATATAGATTTGGTTTAGAATGAGTTTGGATGGGTATAAAACTTGCCTTAGAAACTTGGTCACTTTTGAGGGATGTGTGGCAGTGTTTTGCAGGCTGGTGAAAAACATTTTTTTGGTGACTTTTTTTTTCCTCCTGTTAGCATACTAAATACATTAAAAAATTGGTGATATTTTTACAATGTTTCTGTTCCAGCATGGAAAATGAAGAGGGTCAGGTTGTAAATTCCTTTACAATTGTTCATTTACATGGGAAGCACAGTCTGAAATTACTTTAACAGTTTTGTATCCTTTTGCCACATATAAAAACATATTTATTTTCTGAGGGATTTTTTGGAGGGCATATGTTTGGGTTTTGTTTTGGTTTTTCTTAAATGCTGAGGACTGTCACTTCTCCTGGATCTTTGTTATGACCTACAGGGCATGTGGTTCCTTTGACGTGAAGTTTATTTTTCTAAACCCACAGCTTGATATTCTAGCACTTAATTTCAGAATGCAGCTTAAATCACAGAAACCATAATATGTCAAATGATCCTACACTTGCAGGGGAAAACAGTAAGTAATGAAAAAGCTATGATTGCTTTTCTGTCCCTCCAAATGACAGTTATCACCTCAGTGACCTGCTCCGGGCGGACCCATCTAAACATGACACACTAAGGGATAACGTCATCTAACAGGGTAGTTATAAAAATCAATACAAAACCCATTTCAAAGATACTCTGTGTAGGAATCCTGGTGTAACGTTTATTTATTGAATAGGCCTGAGGAAAAAAAGCAACAACTTTTCTGATAGATATGCTTTACCTCCCAAGCAAAGGAATTCTGTAGGTAAGCAATAATTGCATTTTTCAATCTATTATTTAGTCTTGCCAAAGCTCAGCCTAGAATCTAATATGTGGATGATTTCTATGACTCAATTATGAAACCTAAGCAGAGCTCTAATGCATCTGTAATGCAAAAGGAGCATAACAAGACAATTGACTGTACTTCTTTTAGTTGTGGAGTAGCTGTCTGTGTTTGTGCAGGGATGAACAGAAACAGGGAGGGAGGCTGCAATACTGTATTTTTCAATGATGGATTAGGAATGTACTTATCTTCACTCATGAATATCGAAGGTATGGTTACATCATTGAAACAACTGCAGGCTCACAACTGACTGAAAATAGGTTTCTATTGTTTGCTTTCTCAAATGACAATAATGCTGAAGCCTGGAGCAATTTTATCCAGTCATATCCCATACACAAGTCATGCAATTTGATTTGTTAAAAAGTCAGTTAAAAAAAGCTAATATTTATGTTCCTTATCTTTATCAAACTATTTTCAAATCTGTGTGAGCTTTATTCCTCTCAGGAAATAAATAATAAGTATAGGATGTATCTTCAGTTCTGGTATCTTACAAAAAAATGTAGTATAGCTTGATAGTTTTAAAAAATATAAAAAAGATTTTTTTCTGGATATTAATGTGAAAACATATTTATAGTTAGGAAATATATGATTTAACAAGTATTGGGATTTTTTATATGTGTTTTATTGTCAACATTTTGATTTGTAGTATAATATAGGATCTTATTTACCTCCACACTTAACATAATTCTAGAGATCCCACATTCATATTGAGAGGTGTTTGATCACTGAAATTGTCTCACTGAAATCATCTTAGAGACTTTGAAACAGAAATGTAAGGAGAGGATTGAAGAAACAATGTAACATTTTCTAGGGCCTCTTAGAAAAGTGCTATGAAAATCTGAGCTTTCTGGTATACAGAGGTTGCACTTCCAAAGTCAGAAAACATTCCATCAGCTGTCTGCACACCTAAAACATCGATGGAATTCAGTAATGAATGGTCAGTGATAGTGTAATCTGAATGGGGATGCTCAGAAATCTTAGCTATTTTTTTTTCTGGAGCATTAATCTGCTACTGAACTGATCTGACACTCTTTATATCCCTCCCAAAACCAGTTTTGAAACAAAAAATTTACTTTGCTGGGTCATCTCTACTTTCCACTCCTTCCTGCAGATCAGCTGCCATACTGCACACAGAACGAACCTTGGCATCCAAAATAGAATTTACTGAAGCAGACTTTCCTGTGAAACAGAGCCAGTATTCTCTTCCTGAGTAAACTGTACCTTAATTCCATACTGTGTTTCCTCCAAAGACATGAACTAGTTGGATAATTTGAGTGCCTTGGGCCTTTGTATTCAAGTCAGTCTGAGAATATCTGAAAAAAAATAACTCTTAGAACACAGCATCCCATCCAAATTATATCCAAGTATGGAAGAAAAGATCTGCAACAGTATGAATAAATTCCATATGAGTGCAGAAAGATACAACTTTGATTCTTTCTAGTGTACTTTATTAATTGGCATAACAGACTCTTTTGAATCTAACTAAAAAAAAAAAAAAAGAAATATTAGTACTGTTTTGGTGTTCGTCTGGTACCTATTAAAATTATGTCATGGAAAAACAGAGCACTGATAAATTGGCAAGGTAAATCTAATACTGGGACATATGATTATGCATCTTATTAACAGGTGCTAATGAGGGGCAGGAGAACACTTTTTTTGAGAACATGATTAACACCTGACTTTTCTTTAAAAAAAATTAAAATTGGGAGAACAATCGATTATCAATGACCATTGACTAGGAAACCGCAGCTAACAGTGCCCTTTGGCTTGATGGCTGCTTTGTGGAGCTCTGTTGCTTATGTTGCTCCAATACAGATGTTGATATACTTTTTTTCTTCTTTAGAAATAGTGATTGCTTGCTTTCATCCTCGAGCCCCTTGTTGAAAGCAGTATATAACTGCCAGGAAAAACTTGGGCATAAGTCAGGGTGGGGGAAGGCCCCAGGGCACTGACACCATATGTGGGAAGTGATCCTTTTGATCAAGCTTGCTTGACATGTCCTAAAGGTGGATACCTGGAAACATCATAGGATGGGACATTTATGGGACTAGTGTTTTCCTTTATTATAGTTAAATATCCCTATTGGAACAGGGAGGGCACATCTGGTATTAAAGATGCCTTTAATTAGCGCATGAAATTTCTCTTCAAACAATTAAAACTTGAATTTTGGTTTCAGAAAGTCTTCATACTCTTATGAATAAAGGACTATGGCAGTGTGCTTGCTGAAATGTCTCAAACCACAAATATCCAGCTGGAAATGATGTTTGGAAAAGCTGTTTACAGGCTGTACCAAATTATGAGGTCAAGAGAAAAGTCATTATTGTGAAAGCCCAGTTAATGAACAATCGATCACAGACCTTTCTAAAGGTGTCTCAAAATCCCTTGAAGGAGCAGGGGTCTTAAACTGTAAATCAGCCCAGTAAGTGACAGACCCAGACCCTGTGTGACTGCTTGCCCAGAGAGGACTGAGAAAAGCTTTAGCACCTGTTTTTCTGATGTGTCAGTCTGTCCTTTGAGAAGAGTAAATGGCTTTATATGAATAAGGCAGGGCAGTACAAGATGTTGCTTAGGTCAAGGAAATTTGTTTTAGAGAAACCCCTCTGCACTGCTATGAAGGAGAAGATGCTTGTCATGTGGGAACCCAACTTGAGCAACTTCTATTCCTCTCTCACTGTGGCTGTAAACTGATGTCCTGACTAAAATTCCAAGATACGCACTGATGGCTGGAGGCACAGGCTGCTTCACAGATCCACACTCCTCCTCTGTGTTAACTCACCAGAAGTAAAGTAGTCTAATAATCTTGACTTTGAGGTGGATCTTTTCTAGTGAAGTGACACTTCAGGTTTGGGGACGAACAGAGATTCACAGGAATCAACTTGCGCATTAGTTTATGATATTTAATGTTCTTGTAGAACCTGAATAATGTCAGAGGAAAGGCATGATAGAGTCAGATTTTGAAAACTTTATTACTAGATGGCTTCATTTGTTTCCACAAAGCTTTGGAGGGGAGCATCTGGGAGAAAAACTGGGAACTCTACAAAGCATTGACTTTTCCAGAGAACAATTTTCATCAACATTTTACTGAAGAGACTCTCCATTTCTTCAGGTGTGCAGTCAGATGCTACAACTGTGAAGTTGCTGCAGAGCATAAGGGTTTTATGGGAACAACTGCAATTGCACAACTGAAACACCATGACTTGGGTATGCCACCAACTCTGAAAGCTGTATGTCTAAGAGATCAAATTGCAATACTAAAACTCTCTTTCTGTTCCTACTAGAATTGAGCTGAACCTTGCATCCTTGGATGTCATTCTATGCCTTAATCTCATTATTGAATTGTTGTCTTATTTTAGCGTTATATTGTTGCTTTGATCAGATTGTGAGGAGGATACAATATTTGCTGGAGCTCCCACTTTTTTCCAATAATCTCTTTGATTTCTATAGATGAGTATTAGAGTGTTTGTATCATAAGCCACATTGCAGAAAACAAAGAGAATATAAGAAATTTGAGAAGGCATTCCTAGTTTTCTTTTTTTTTTTTTTTTTTCTTTTTGTAAAGGTGGTCTGTACTAAATTCTTCCTCCTAAGCTGAGCACTTTGTTCTCTGTCCTCTCTCTTACTCGACATTTTTTCTTTCCTCTCAGCTGCTGTCTGAACCTTCTCATATCCATGCACACATACAGCCTGCCTCTCAGGAAAGAATGATGTAGCTTTTAAGGATCTAGTTAATTTCTTTGCATCAGTGCTATATATTCAACCATATCATACATCTATCATATCTTGAAAAGTGCTGAAGATAAATAAAACTCTTTTCAAATTAGGAACCACATTGTTTCACAGGACTGGGAAACTTTGTGTGACAACAGTGAAGCCATTGTAATTTCCTAGGAGATATGTCAAGACATTGGCAAAACATGTTCTGTTTAAAAAGTGGAGAAATAACCACAGCATTTATGAAGAGCCCAGGATGTCCTTAACCAGAAGTAGCCATTCAACCAGTAAAATGAAAACTAGCTGTGTTGAGACAGGTGAAGGTAGTCTTTATCTCAATATATCCATAGGGGAACATGCTGAGATTTTTCCAGTATAATAATGAACATCTGGCTCATGTTTGTAAACCAGTTAGAGACTCATTTATATTTCAACTGTGTGTTTGCCTTTTTGCCCTTATTAGTTGAAAAGGAGGTGATATTCTACAAATAAGGTGTATAGCCCTATTATATTAATCATAAAGTATTTTCCTTCTGTAGTTTTAGCTGCTGTTTAATGCCAGCATGGACCTCTGCATTTTTAAAAGCTGAAATTTGGTCCAGATCAGCCACAGCCAGGCAGGGCAGGAGGAGTGTGAGAGGGCTGTGCAGTTGAATGACAGGTCAGTGTCATGTGAACTGAAGCATGCAAATTGTATGAGGCCATGGTAATCGTGGGGAAGAGATTCAACTCCCTTTGTTTTCTCTCCTTACCCAACAAATTCATGCTTGAAAAATGTCAGCCAGATTTTTTTAGCTCTATAGGTACTTTAGTGCACTCGTGAATTTTTGATATAATCAGAGATACATGCAAAATATTACAGTCTTGTGTGTATTACCAAAGTCGCTGTGCTTGGGTAACACAGTGTCTTCATGTTACACTCCAGGATTTCAGAGTAGCCTTTTCAGAAATTAGAAGCAACCAAGTCAGATCAGGTCATAATGTTAAGTATACAGTATCTTGAGGGAAACTCAATCAAACCCAACCAAACTTTTTATAAGGCATCACAAATCATCCTGTATTAGCATCACATGGATTATTTATGAAAATGCTGTTGCTTGTCTGACAACCTAGGTGACATTACCTCTGGAGGATGAGCATCACCATGGCAAAACAGACATGTCACCATTAGACATTAGTCTACTGTAACTAATTTATAAGGCTGTCCTGTAATTTGTTTTGATCAGGCAGCCTGAATATAGTTGAAGGGGATGAAAGGGAGGAGGGAATGCAGGCAGGGAGGAGAGAGAAAGAAAATCCAATATTATTAACTAGAAAATTCAAAACGGTAAAAAAATGAAGCAAGAAAATGTGTAGCAATTTTTTCATCTCTGTAACTTCTGTCTTTACACACAGACATAGATCAGAACCTCTAATACAAGTTTTCTCTCTTGGTTGTGGAATTTTTCCCAAGATTTTTCTAACTATATTTTCTATGCTTTAAATTTTTTCAAGATACTATAAGATAACCATCCCCCTGCTTGTATTTCTTCTTCTTTGTTTTTTTTTGTTTTTTTTTGTTTTTTTTAAACAACATACAGATATAGTCCAAAAGTGACGTTGAGAAAGTGTCACCAGAGTTAATCATGTTACAGTGAATGTTACAGAAAGTTTGTCTGTCAGGAAGAAAAAGGGAGTGTTTCAAACTAAGGCTTACAAGCCAAAGCAAACATGTAAACGTGCAAGCTTTGGGCTGTGTCCCTTCTGACTTAGCAAATTCTTCAGTGAAATATTGCAATTTCAGTCATCTTTTTTTCTAAGGCTGGCTGATAAATAACATTAAATAAGAAAGAAAGAATCAATAGGATATGCATAAATATGAAATAGTGAGCATTTCTTCAACTGTAGTTGATAACTGCTAAAAAGAGATGAGAAGGTGCCATAATTACATAATAACATCTCTAAAATATCATAATAACATCTCTGTAATTACATGATAACATTTCTGACCATAAATGACCTCGAGAGAATTCTTTGTCATAGACCCTGCTTGTGCTGGGCTTGGGATACAAAGAATTCTTTTGAGCTGAAGTTTGCAAGGCTGTGGCTCCAACTTAAACTCAGTTTTGAAGGAACATATTTTCCCTAGAAAATGAAGATTGCTGCTCTAAAAGGAAAGGTATTCTGTTCAGAGTCGGGGAAATGAAGGAGGATTTTAATCATTCAGAGAAATTAACAGCATTTAAAAGGCATCAGAAAAGGGCTTTAAAGATTTCCAAAGAGTGTTCCAAAGAAAATGATTCTGCAGTCTGAGAAGATGCTGCAATTGACACAGAAACTGACAATTTTGGAGCCAAGAGAATTCAGTTTAGCTATGGTAAAAGAAACCAATGAGTTCAATCTTCTATTTTGTTGGTTTTTTTTTCCTTAGGCAACATCCACAACTTTACTTCTGTTCTTCAGTTTTCTTTCAGAGTATCAAAGCTGCAGAGTAACCAATATTGCAGTATAATATCACTGTTAATTCAAGTAGTAGCAAGTAGAGAGTTAACAGTAAAATATAAATGAACTTTGCTTTGTGTTTGGAAGCAAGTGTGGTTAGGAATAACAGATGAAGAAAGAGATCACTGATTTGGAGGATTTATTCCTCCTCCTGTGAGCAGACATATCAACTTTGTTAACATTTTTTCTCTAAAAGTTCCATCAAAATTTTCCTCTCCTCTTCTCCAACCTTTAACAGATACTGTGTAAACCTAGAGGAAAAATTGTTTCTGTCAGAATGTCTAATCTAAATAGAAATATGAATAATAATAAAAAATAAATAGGGGAAAGATGGAGGTATAAAGAAAGTATCAAGAACAAGGCCTGCTTATACTAATTAGATTTACTTTTCCCCTTGTATTTTGGCTACGCTGATATATTCGGGAGGACAGCACGACAAATACATGGGCACAATTTGTCTGGTGGCAATGTGAGCTTTTGCTCTGTAATCAACTGATAATAATTTATTGTCTATTTTTACTTTCTAGTGTCTAAGTTTCATGCCATGCTTTCTGGCTCCAAAAACCACGTCTGGCTGTGTCTCAGATCTTGAAAATTTTGGTAGGCACATTTGAAAGCAAAAGAAAGGGGTTTAAGTAGAAAAAGGATGCATTAGCCCTTTCAGCAGTTATAAAATGTATTCGTTCCATTTAAGTAGCATTACAAAATGCCACCAACTACTAGGAAAGTAGTAGGTGTTTCCACCAAAAAAACTTAGCATAATCTTACTTGCTTGAGCCAGATTTTCTGGTAAATTGTGTATAGATTTTGGTACATCCAGTTTTTAGTCCCACTGCAATATTCTTCAGTCCTCCAAGTGAACAGTTGGCATCACTGGGAATGATGCAGTATATTCTCCTATTTTTTTCTCTGATTACCAAGGTATTCAAATAACATAGCAGCATGGTATGTGTTCTTCCTCTCCTTTCATTTCCTTAAATTCTGGTCTATTTGCAACACAGCTTTTACCGTATATTAGTCAACTTCTTAAAAAAACCCCAAACTCCAAATATCTAGAAATGTATTCTCTAGAGTAGCCATCTATAACTCCTCTATAATATTTATTAAATTCAATGGTAATAGGAAATTAATTAATATTGCCATTGAGTCTTGTATGGGCTGCCCTTTTGGAATGTCTACTATGAAAATATTAAAAATCAAGACAACTTTTCTTGGCTCAGTTAATGACTAAATTCAGCAGGTTTTTCTGTACATTATACACAAAGTTACATGGCTCCCAGCTAGTTATTGCCCATAGTGATCCTAAAATCCAAGCCTAACATCTGCTATTCAAACAATTTGGTGTTCAGATATCTCTAAATATATCAAGTTAGGACATAGCTGAATATATTTATTCTTTAAAGAATATTATTGTGTTGCATCACCATTCTAAAGTGACTTTTACATTGCACAGAATGCAAATAGGAGCAGCAATAATATACCCCATGTACTCACACTTCTGTTTTGTAGCTTTCTTACTTTTCCTCTCACATTAAATTTTTGTGTTACAGCTTGTAAAATTTCAACAGAAACAAAAAAAATCCTTCAGCAGAACATTTACCTTTATGGAAACACACCTTTTATGCAAGCTTTCTCACACAGAATCCTAATTCTGGGTATTGTTTCCCAGCATTCATACATAGTAGGATATATAAATACACATGCATACAATATTCTTTTTAATCTTGTACACAAAACTTCAGGAAAGTAAAAGCATGTCTACGCTGTATGAAGCAAAAGTAAGACACATTAAATTAGCCTTCACAAAACTCCATGATGTTACCATGAGGTTGATTTCAGCCAATAGCTGAAACAGTTGGCCTAAAATTAGGCTGGGTTTTGCAGCAGCTTGAAGTGCACATATAATATTAGAAACCTAATAATGCTTTTACAGTTTATTATTTTTCTTTCCCTAATAGCAAGATGCACTATTGCTTTTTGTGCCAATTTTTACAGCAAATTTAATTTTTTAAAAAAGATGCTTTTGCTACAAAAGGTGGTTCCATTGTATTTAAATCTGCAGTAAAATTTTTAGTTTATTCCACACCTGGATTGTCGGACAAAAGGGTGCTGGAGGTCACAGCAAGATTGAAGAACCCAAACAATATATTTAGAAAAGCTTTTAATTTAGTTTTGATAAAATCATTTGTAGCATGCTAAAATTATCTTTTTGAGAAAGACAGTATCAGACTCCTGTTTATGAAAGATCATTTAAACATGAGGTGTCCTTATGTGAGAAGTACTAAAAATGTTTAGTAGCAGTAGAACATGAAAAGTTTGCTTTCTTTATGGTACTAGTTTAATAGAAGACACTAAGAATGGTTCCTTTCACAAATAGGAACTACTATATTTGTCTTTAATTAGAGACCCTTTCCTAAAATTCCTAAAATAACATTTATTGCAAAAAGATGTGTTATCAAAATGATTTCGCTAATAAACCAATTTACAAGTATCAGCCTAAGGAGAATTTGTGTCTAATAAAAATGCTTGTGGAGGGTTTTTTGTTTTCTTTTACTTATGATAAGCCAGTACATTTGGAAGATGAATAACAGCACTAATGTAGATGCTGGGTTATTTGAAAGCTAAGCTTTTTGTGCTGTTCATTATCAGACCTGACTAAATCTCTCAGAACACGAGACTCTTGTTTATTTTTCTCTATTTCAATTAGCTGCACAGTGAGATGCAGACTATCTCCTCTTACAGAAGGCAGAGGCTTGTGACAAGGAAATTGCAAATAATGTTTGGTTTGGAAACATGTGCCACAAGATTTGACTTTCAGCTTAATGCAGAAATTCTGAAAATTGTTTGTTGTTTGCCCCATTAGAGGAACATGAGCAGTTCCTCTGTCCCGGGAGTGGATACATGAGCAGACATCTTCAGTGATGGAACTTTGCTGCTGTTTCTTACTCAATGTTTCTTGTAGGACCTCAGTTAATCTGGGCTGCACTGTTCCTCTGCACCTTCCCCTCTAAGTCTCAGGTACTGTGAAAAGGATACCCAGGCCAAAAAAGCATAAAGCACGTAAATATTCTTTGCAAGAAAAATTTGTATTGGTAGAAGAGCTGCCATGATTCAATTGCAATCACAAAATGGAGCCATTGCTTAATCTCTGGCTGGGCAAATACATTTAGAAAAAATCTCCACACCTTCACATTTTGAGCACCTATCCTTTTGCTCTCTCTTTTGTTCATAGTGTCTGAGAAAGCATAGGAACTTGCAGTGCAGAATCTATGACTTTCCAGGGAAGTAAGATATATTTCTAAAGCTGCATATGCCCCACTTTCTGCAGATGAGAAATTTAGGTAAAAATATTTCCCGAACCCAAAAGAGTGTTGGTAGACAATATCCAATAAAACAATGTCAGGAAGTCTTTTTTTTTTATGAAGTGTTTGAGAAAAATGGTAACAAAATATTATTATTTATTAATCAAATAACAAATTATTTATTCATCAAAGGAAATGAACACAGAGCTCCTGTTACCTACATCATGTCTTAATTCTCTGTTTCATATTCTGGTATTTGTAATTAGGAAAATGAATATTACTGGTTTGTCTAGGAGATGAAAATGTATAGCACTGGTTTATCTAGGAGATGAAAATGTACCTTCTTGCAAAAATACAACATAATTATAATATTCACTATAGAAATTATGCAGGATGAAAACTTGAATTTGGTGCAAACCATCACAGATCTCATATTGATGACAATATGCAAAATAATATATATAACTACTTTCAAAATAAACTTTAGTTTTTGTCAACAATAATGCATTAATACTCCACTTCTATGTGAAATAGATTTTGTGGTATTAAAAAACCATTTCAGCTTAGAGTGCAATTTTCCTTTTAGTGATGACATTAAATTTTGTAGATTATTTGTATTTGTGTTATCTGGGTGTCTCTTTTCATAAAATTTGGAGGAATTTAACATTTGAGGCCCTAATATATGAGCTGCATTTGACAGAAATTGGTAAATTGGTTCAAAAGTTATAGTAAGGGGAGAAACAACTGTTTGCCAGATGTACAAAACAAGAAGGCAGTCATACAGGCTCATTTTCTAACAAATACAATGAAAAATAATGGCTGGTTATTGAGCTAAGTTTTTGGTTTCTGTCATATCTAGTCTTTCTGATTCCTTTTTTTTTTTTTTTCAGATAAGAGACATACATGTTCAGTTTGACATAAAATAAAAATTATTATTGGTAATAATATTAGTACTATAGTATTATCTTTTGAGCTTTTCCTTTTTGCTATGCTACCATAAATATAGCTGTGAAACAACTCCAACACACAGGAAATGTCCAGGACAGCACATCACCTGGTTGATTATTTTTCCTCAGCCATTACTTGCATAACCCAGATGAGTAGTAACACTGTTGTGGTGGTACTGTCAAACTAAGCTTTCTTCAGTGAAACAAGGAATTTCTTATACTTCACCTGAAATAAATACGAATCTCGAAAAATAACTTTTCCCAAAGAATCTGAAATGGTCATTGGTTTTGGACCAAATATGTTTAGAAACACATGGACCCAAGATATGTCAGCTTGGGAGGGACTAGTTATGACATCAAACTCACTTAGGTCACCAGATTTGTCCAGTACTGTAAAAGCAGTCATGCAATTAGGTACCTCATTCTGAAGAGCTCCCTTTGTCTCCTAGAAATTGTCCTATCAATATGTGACACACGTAAATAGAGTTATACATTTTGCTTTACCTTCTTCTCAGCCCCAGCTAATTTTTAATTCTTAAGAAATGGGTGGATACCACACTTTCTTTTCCTTGTCTTTTATTAAAACCATTAATGGTGAGCAGAAAAGAAACCTCTCCAACAGCAAAGTAAGCCAACAAATATATCTTCATTTTCCATTGTACTCATTGAGCAAGGTGGTCCTACACACATAACAGACAGTCTGTTTCCTCCTTCTAACCAGGCGACAATAGATGCCTACCTGTTGTTTTAATTCTTTCCTGATGTGTAACTTCAGCTCTGAGGGACATGACTTAGTGGTGGAATTGGGAGTGCTGGGTTAATGATTGGACATGATGAGGTCTTTTCCATCCTGAACCATTTTATGATTCTGTGATTGCAAATTCTGGCACTCTTAGGCCAAGAGATATGTATAGAAAAATTAGACTGCAATTTCAAAATGAAAACAGAGGACAAGAAGAGAGGTAAGTAGAAACTTGCAAATTGAGCAAGTGTGTTGAAGGAATAAAAGCTGCAGCCTGAAGATATTGACCAGGTCTTAGTTCCCAGATAACTCAAATGCAATAGACAAGAAGTCTTTTCTTTATCTGCTAAAATCTTCTATGCAGGTAGCTGGTCCAATAGACTGACAGAAACAAAATGTTATCTGTCTTCTACATCCCTTTTCTTTTTAGATATTGACCCAAATTCCACAAATGAAACCTATATAGTAAAGGCTCCTACTTTTATCGAAAGCCCAGGCTCCTTCCAAAATAACTAACTCTCTAAATTACAGAGCAGAATGTACATTGGTGTGTTTTAGAAGTCCTCCCTAAGGGTAAATCAATGGACCTAAAGAAGTCTAAGGAAACACCAATGACTTTTTGAAAAACAGTGAGATCTGTTAATGGTGAGGCAGATGGGAGAATTAGACATTGATATTAATAATTGTTTTATTTATAACTGAATTATAAACTTGCTAACTATGCATATGAGGAAAGCATAGAGTTATTCTTATTAAGCTATCTAATTCTTACTACTACCTGATTCCTATTATTTAACCTATTACTTACAGGGATTAGGATATTCTCATTGCAGCAGTTTCATTGCACCAGTATCTTTTAGACTATTTGGAATCTTGAGAGATAATGCTCCCTAGATTTCCTTATGGTTATCACAGAATCACTGAATTGTGAGGTTTGGAAGGGATCCCTGGAGATCATCTAGCCCAACCCCTCTGCCAAGGTAGAGTCACCTAGAGCAGGTGACATAGGAACACTTTTAGGTGGGTTTGGAATGTCTCCAGAGATGGAGACTCCACGATCTCCCTTGGCAGCCTATTCCAGTGCTCTGCCATCCTCAGCGTAAAGAAGTTCCTCCCCATGTTGAGGAACTTCCTGTGTTTTAGTTCATGGCTACTGTTCCTCATCCTGTTGCTGGGCACCACTGAAAAGAGTCTGGCACCATTCTCTCGATACCCACCTCTGAGGTATTTAAATGCATTAATGATAACCCCTCCCAGTCTTCTCTTCTCTAGACTGAACAAGCCCAGCTCCTTCAGTCTCTCCTCATAAGAGATGCTCCAGACCCCTCATCATCTCTGTGGCCTCTGCTGGACCCTCTCCAGTAGCTTCTTATCTTTTATGTGCTGAAGAGTCCAGAACCGGACACAGCGCTCCAGAGGTGGCCTCACCCGGGCTGAGTAGTGACATGGGATCACCCTTGTTCTTGTAAAGGACTCCAATAGCTCTGGGAAGCAAAATTTCAGACCTGAGTTTGTTTAACTCTGCAGCATGTATCAGATCACATTGATAAGACATTTTTTCATTTGTTTTCTTTTGTTCCACATTCTTCCAAAAGTTCAGCATCAACAAGATCCTCTGAGAAGTCCTGCATAGAAAAGGGGGTATTTTGGAGAATCCTTCATATTTTTCTCCACAGGGAAAACAGATGGAAAACATGTGCTGAGTTTTCCTTCTATAACTTTATCTTCTTTGAACATCCCTTCTATATTTGGTTACTTACTGGCCCTACAGGTGCTTTGGCAACTTTCCTGTTTCTGATATGTTTAAAATAGGGTTTATTAATTTTATGTCTTTTGGAAATTTTCCCTCAAGCTCTTTCTTCTCTTCCTTTGTGCTCTTAATTTTTATCTAATGTGTTCAGTATAGCATCTTAAGTCCTTACAGAAGTCTGCCATACCACTAAAAGGATTCACATGAATTTCAGTTCTACAAGGATATTCAGCTGCTCTGAATAAATGCCTTTGCTGCTACTGTACAAAGGAAGCCGAAGAAAACTGCTGCAGGAAAAGTACAGACTCTTCTCCACTAACACTTCAGTGGTAAGAAAGAATTATGGATAAGAAACTGGTATTTGCATGGCTGAGGACCAATGACTGATTAATCAGCATCCTTATGTTGGGGAAAAGCTGGATGGAATTGGTATCTGGGTGTAAGAACTCTTGCTGTGTGAACCAGAACCAGCTCACCTACATTTTGGACACTTGACATCTCTGTAGCTAAGACACATTCGTGGTGTGGAGGGTAAGGAGACATTAAAAATCAAAAGGACGGATCCCGCACGGTCTCACATTTAATCAATGCTTTAATCATTTTGACTTTAAATGTCTCATTCACTATTTGGAAATCTTAGTGTTGCACTGGTCCAAGGGCTACAGCAGAAACTATCTCCTGCTTGATTTTTTCAAGGGCTTGTTGCTGACATATGTACTTGTTTGGCAGAACAACAATCAGATTGCAGAAACTATTTAAATATTGCTTGGTTGTTTTTTGTCTGCTGTTTGCTTAGTTTCTTCCTTAATTATAGATTTGTTCCTTGATTACTTTTTGTTTCTGTGTATGCAGTATGCTTTTTAATTCCAGTCATTGTTCAGCACCAAATTCATAATTTTGTGTAAGTTTGGCAATTATTTTATCACTATTTATAGTAATTTTTAGTTTTTATTATTTTAAATATAATTAATAAAATATACCATAAAGAATGATCTTTTTTTCCCCTGATATGAAATCCTTATGACCAGACCTAGGAAAAACACAAGGGGGAGCACAAAGCAGGGCAGAAAATGTTTTTCATTGGCATATATTGTTGTGAGACAATGAAATCTGAATATTGTCTATCCTGATCCCCACCGGGACGCCTGAGTCCACAGAATGATCCTAATTGAATTTTCCCTGTCTAAATGGAGTATGCCCTGTTGTGAACCCGCTTTGAGCACGATGACAGGATGGGATGTCTCCGAGCATCACTTCTGTGAGACCCAGGGCCTTCCTTCTATTACCTCTATTATCTAAACAAATAACCTTGGACAAATCAATTTACATTAATCCAGCCTCGTGGTTTAAACCTCTCTCCTTTCCTTTAAAATGTCTCAATCAAGTTTCAAGTGAAATTTCATGAACATTTATCTCTTAACATGTGCCTGTATATTACAAGAGAAACCTGTAATTTTTTTATTAAAAATATAGAGATGTTTAAAAGGGTAAATTAATGCATGGGTCATAGCAAGCCCTTTCTGCTTTGTAACACTGAGCACAGAATCCCTTAGGAACACTTGTGTTTTTCTTTATAGTAAAACAAGTCGGTTAGTGAGATTAATTTCGGATTTTTACTGTTTTCTTCTGTCATTAAACATATGAAGGACTTAGTATTTCAGCATTTTGCTGTATAAAATTAAAAATCTGCACTCACATTGAGCTTCAGTCATGTTCACTGCAGTAATCACACAGGATAATTTCTCTATGATACTTCCTATGTAAATGCATTTGAAATAGATAGCAGTATGAACAATAGTTCTTCAAATTTATGGGAAAGTTTTTTGAAACTTAATGAATTTCATTATTCCAGTAACTCATATGATACTTTCAAGTCTTTCTCTTTTTTTAGTCTATAAAGGATTTTATCTATAAATTAATCTAATGTAGCTTTCTTGTATTTTGAAAATTACATATCAGTGCATGATTATTTTTCACACATCCCAAATCAATACGTAATCTGTGTTTGTGTAATAATTTTTGTTCTTTGTAGAAGTTATAAGAGTTTTATGCATAAGAAGAGCCGTGTTTTCCAGCTAAGCTCTTGTGTATAGTATATTTTAGCTGTTTTTCTTCTGATTTCATTTTCAATGAGTAGACACTAGGCACTGACAAGGGACACTAGGAGCCTTCTCTTATCCAGGCTGAACAGCCCCAAGTCACTCAGCCTTTGTTCATAGGAGGAGTTATTTCAGCCCTCTGACCATTTTTGTTGCTTTGCTCTGGACACACATGGATGTTTCATACTTTTTCAGTTAGAGCAAAGAAATTGTTGGCCTTATCTGTGTTGCAGACACAACAGAAGTTCAAAGATTTTCTAAAATGTGAAAAATTGAATCTGTCATTGCAGTGTTTGTATTCTTACAGCATTTTTTTCATTGGTCCTGCAAGAGGATGGAAGTATTCTTCATTAAAACCGAGGGACTCATGGTTGAAATTTCTTATTAGCTTCAAGTTTTTCTGTTCTCCCTAGGAAGTTTAGCTCTCTTTACATTTTCTCAGAGTGGCACTAGGATGCTCTTCAGCAATGTTCTTCCCTATCATCAAGTGCTGATTCTGGATTGCATGAGGCAATCAGCATCCCAGGTACATTTTTCCTGTGTTCTAGTACAAGGACAAACCTTGAAAATCCCACTGAAATCCTGGAAATGTCCCTGTGGTTAGAGACAATGCATGGAATGAGAAACATCCCAGCTGGGTGAGCTGTGATCACCTTGCCCTCACCAGGCCTGCTGGTGTCACAGCTCAATAGCTTCCTATGTATCTTGCTCTAGCAGCTCTGCACAGCCTTTCAGGCTGCAGTGCAGGCCTTAGACAAAATTATTATCATGAAACTCTCAGCTGATTCCTTTGTGCTGCACTCTATTCTCTATAGGGAAAGTTTCATCACTTCCCTCACATTTTAATTGTATCCATTCTGGAGCTGGTAGCAAGATGTCCAAATCAATGATGTGACTTGACAAGCCTTTCAAAAGATTGCAGTGACTGGGTTGTATCTCTTGATGTGGGAGAGGAAAAAGGAGAGTAAACGAGGGGAAAATGTAAAGTTTCTTCCCATGCACTTTTCTCCCCAACAAAGCAAAAAGGTGAAGAATGTATAACCTCTCTAGCCTGCAGCCTGTTTATGCAGTAAATCTATACTCATAGGAGATTTATTAATTTAACTGTGGTCCTGCATATAAGAATGATATGGGCAGTCTCAGAACATATTTATTAATCTAATAGAGTGATTTATTGGAAATATCTGCTAACCATATTTTGTAGTTTAGATCAATTTTTTAAAAATATTCATAGTTTTAACCTTTATATTTAAAAAAGACAACTCTCTAGACCCAAACAACAACAAAAAACCCCTCTTTAGCTGTATAGCAATTTGGCAATCAGCAAATTAGAACAGCATGTCGCTTCTGCTGAAAAAATATTAAATATGTGTCTCATAACTCTGCTGCTGAGCTTTAGTTAAACACATAACCTTTATTTGAACTTATCTCATTAATCACGGGGAAAAACGTAGCTATTTCACATATGGGACTATGGAAAAAGATAGCATGGTCATTTACCACCGTGGAGTGCTCACTCCCCAAAGAAGGAAGATAATTTCTGCAGGGAGAGTTGACAAGGTGCAGGTTAAATACCCATATTGGCTTTCCCCTGGAAAGTTCATGAAAATTAGTACTTTTTTTCCCTTGAAAATTATTAAACCTCTCCTTATTAGAGGTTATTAAATGCTGTTAATAATAGCTCAAATTTTGCAGGACTTTTTTTTTCTCTTCAATGTGACATCAGTTTGCTATGATGGACCCCCAAATTGTCTTCTTTTTTGTAGTCACTCTCTCATTTTTCTTGTACTTACATCTGCAGCCTCCAGCTTCACAGAGACAACTAACTAGTTTCTCAGGTTTTTACCCAGTTAGGTATTCCACTCCCTCGTTGTTTTCTTGCCCCAAGTTTTGCAGCATCCACCAGGCACTGTTTATCTGACTTTTACCAGCCTTTTTTTCCTGAGTGTTAGCGGCTCACTCATTGCTGGATACTATGACCCTAAAGAAAGCAATGCCCCATGAGTTTAAAAAAATGACCCTATGCTACTGAAACACTCTCTACAAACCCTCCCCTGAGGGACAAGAGCAGTACAGTGTTACACTGAAATGTTGCCATTTCCTTCTGCAAAAAAATACAGGTCCAGGATTCTCCTAACAAATGAAATCCCTGGCTCAGTCCACTCTGACATACGCAGAGATTAAATTTCATCCTCCTAATGATGGGGAATTTGGGAAATTAACATTCAAAGCTTCTATTTCAGAGAGGAGTTGTGTGCCTGTCAATTTCAAATGATGATATCTGTGATAAGACTGTGATCTTACCAAGTTTGCTTAGGATACCAAAGCAAGTATATTTTAGATATATACACTTCACACTAATCATCCCCTCAGGGCTGTAGGTGAGGCTATGCAAATATGATTAGTAGGCAGTGCTGGGTGTTACTTTCTTCCCTTTGGGGTGCTTTTTCTGTTAAATAAGAATGCTGCTAGTGCAAATTTCTCCAAAACTTGTAGTACCTTGAACACCAAGCTCTTTAAGTGAAAAATACAATAACAGATTGATGGAGGTTGGAAATGGCCCTTAAAGCCCTGTAATCCAGCTGTTAGCCTAACATTGCCTGGTCCATAAGTGCCATATCTACATGTTTAAATGCCTTCTGGGATGGTGACTCAACCACTTCACTGGGTGTCCCATTTTTATGTTTGATAACACTTCCAGTGACAAATCTTTTCCTAGTATCCAATCTAAACATCCCCTGGGGCAATTTGAGGCCTTTTTCTTCTATCCTATCTCTACTACTAAAAAAGACCAGTACAAGTATTTGAAAGATAAAGCTTTTTGTTATGTATATCCCTTTTTCCATTTCCTAAGTAAATTCTATGTTAGCACCAAATGAGGCTTGTGGACCACTGTAGACTGGAATGATAGGAGCAGAGATCTGACTATAAATTATCAGATAAATGCTTTGGGACCCCCAAGATTTGGGGTCTTCTGCAGGAATCACAGACTCAATTCCAATGAGTGTCTGGAAAGCAAGGATTCAATGCCTAAGTGTCTCTGTGTCTCTCATTCCAGATAAGTGATCAGATTTACAAGGCTCTGTAGTCAACAGCGTTCCTTTGGTCTCAGTGAATGCAAAAATACTGATGTAACATGGCAGAGTCCCAGTGAGGCAGGGAATTCGATCTACAGTTGTCCCCTGAGATGGAAATTCAAATGTTTCCTCTAAAATGTAGAGAATGCATTTTGAAGTCAGGGATTCCACCGTTTCTGGTGATTGGTTGCAGCATGAGTTTTCAGCAGCTCTAGGACTCTGCTTTCTCTTGCTGTTTGCAGAAGAAGGGTTTAGTACAATTCCACTAATTAAAACCCCCAAAAAATTAGCAGAAGTAGCTGCCCTTTTTTTCTGGTTTTCAAGAATCTTACATGATCATGCACTCTTGCCCTAATTTCTAGGGCCTAGGAGGCAATTCCCAGTTTCTAGACAACACTTCCTTGCTCCTCCTCTGCCCCCTTACTCCCTATTTGTCCTTTCTTGCCAGCCAGAAGAAAATCAGGGAAAAATGTGCAACAGCAGAGTATTTAAGCTAAGGCATGAATGAGTTTGGCAGGTTTGACACAGATGCCTGGGCAGGTGCATATCCATAAAGCACCCAAACGCCTTCTTCTGAGAACCACCCACATGTCTTCTTTCAGGGATCAGTTAAAGTCTCTGATTTGTTTTCAATATGTTGCTACACATTAATACCAAATTCAAAATAATAGTAAATACATCAACACAGCATGATGTGCTTCTCCTGCCTCATAAACATGATCAGGTTCTCACTCTGCCACGTCCTGCACATTCACTGAGTGCCAGGCACCAAAAACTTTTTGAGCAAGCGAGGCTAAACCACTGAGGGCTGCCAGAGGGTTTGCAATGCATCGATGACTTCCCAGAGAGCTCTGAAACATCATTGTGAGCCCAGGGCTGGTGACAGCAATATGCACATCCCAGCAACTTCTGGAGGTGCCGGTACTCAAATCTGTTCAATTTGTCTGAATAAAATCAGGAGTGTGGGCAGAACACTGTTGTGTTACCGGCAGAGTTTCCAAGCTGGATCAAACTGAGAAAGACTGGTGGTGCAAGGTTCATATCAGCATGGGCAGAGGTTCCAGGGTGCAGCAGAAATGTGCTGAAATAGCCTGCCCTCTGACTGGCTTCACCATCATTCTCCATTTGTCAAGGCCTGTAGAATTTGGCTGTCATAGCTGTTTTGACAGAGTTGCTCAAACTCACCTCACATCTGCCTGGAATGATGACAGAAATGGTATTTATCCAAAACAACACATTTATAGCTTTTTGAATGCCAAATTCCACTTTTCCCCCCCTTTCTGCCATGTGAGGAATCAAAAAGAGCAGCGATACCTTATTGAAGTCTCTAATATAAACTGAATTGTATCTATGAGTAGATATTAATGGGATGGGGCAATTATTTTCCTGCAATTGAGATGATACAGAGAAGTGAAAAAGGACATCGTGATGTTTTGAGGTTTCTAAGAAATTTGAATATATGGAGTATTAGAAGGCCATGTGCACATAAGTGTAAGGCTTTATGGCTAATTTCAGAAGCCCTAGATGGTTTTCCAAAACTTGTGAAAATTGTTTAAAGTCATTAATCAAAGTCTCTTGCAATAAGCAGCACCACATGTGTGATGATACAGAGAGACACCTGAAAGTTGAAAATCACTGCCCAAACACACCCACTGGCTCATACTTTGAGTTCCTTCCACTCTGTTGTGGATTTAGAAAGACAATTCAGACAAGGCAGGTCTGATATATTACTTTGGTTTATTCCAGTTTCACCCACTACTACAAGTGGAATCATAGGGCAAGTTGAGGTGATGAAGTTAAAGGAGTTGTGTCTCGTTTCCACTCTCTGAGATGTTCTGTCTAGTGCAGGAAGTCCTTGAAAAGGAGGATTTAATTAGGAACCTTCTCACTGGAGTCTAGGATGCATATTTGCTGTGAAGAGTAAATTCTTCAGACAGAAAATTCCGCACCTGGAGAAATATTTGTTTTATTCTTTACTCTTCTGCTTGACTTTTTGATATCTTTTCCTCTTAGTGAATAGCATTTGGGTAATCTTTCAACAAATTATGCAAGATCACTGCAGGTTATAAAAACATGTGTTGGATGACCATTGATTTTTCTGTTAGTGATCTTAAGAAGAAAGAAATTAATTAGCAAACAGTGGGATTTGTCTGCTCTACACCTTCTGCCCACTCAGCTTTGAAAATGCCTATCAGGTGAAATTGTTAATTAGTCAAAAGACAGGAAAAACACTGCACGAATATGTAGGACCATGTTTCTTGTCAGACATATTTCCTTTTGGATACAAAATGTGTCCAATAAAAAGTTATTTCAAGATTTAAAGCCTTTGTGCTCGTCAAGTGGCACAAATAGTCTAAAAGGAGATGCAAAATGTATAATAATGTAGGAATTAGCATCGTTCAAACTCTAGAAATGGTTGACTATTTAATGAGTTTCTCTTGGGCTTTCAAAGTAAAAAAGTAAGTCATATGTGAAACATCTCTGACCATGATTTAAGTGGTAACTGGCTCTCTGATTGAGTTTTGTTTGTATGTTAGCATGCAAGTATTTGAAGAATATACACTTCATTCTGCCTTTAACCCACTGAAAGCTGATGCTGTATGTCCTGAACCAGGGCTGCACAAAAAACCTTTTGCGAGATGAAGAGGCAGTCTTCCTCCAAATGTAAGGTGTGGGGCCTTCCATACATCCTGTTTCAGTGAATTTCAGTAAGGGAAAGTAAGAGAGATCTGCAATGGAGTGTGTATGGGGCTTCAGCAATAAAAGATGATAAAAAGAGGTAAGAATGAGAACTTCACTATCTTTGCCTCATCTGTCAAGAGAACACTGAAAATGCTTTGTAGCTCTGGCCACAGAGGTAAATTAGGAGAGGCAACACTTAATTGGTGAATCACAGAACAACAATTAAGCAATTCAACATAATGAAAAGTAGATATTTTGAGGAAAGGCTATATTCTTTGAAGATGCCAAGAATATAAATTTTGAAAGAATTTTCTCTGTGTCTTTATGCCAATTAGATGGCAGCTGAATCATGACTTTAAAATACTTCTGATGTGGGCAGAAGTAACAACAGCATACACTGTATTTCTGTGGATCCAGCCCAAATGCTATGATTCTTATTAACACTGAATAGTACCTGTTCACCAGAATGAACTAATTTGAAGCAGACTTTCCCCATGGGATAGCTGTAGTAAAAATAGGAAAAAATAAAAATACAAAGAAAGTTCATTTGTGCTAGTTAAAAAAAAAAAAAAGGTAGTAAGTTTAAAACACTGAAATAAATTAGGATTTATATTTAGTTAACAATGAGTTATCACAAACCATTCCCATATATTTCCTGATGGTTTACCATTACATAACCTGCTCTATATTTATAATGTACATCTGGCATACTGTACTTCTATTCAGATCACTTTAATTAAACCAGCCTCCAAGCTCCCATATAAAACAATGGAAGTTCTGAAATGCAGGAAAACAGCAGTATGAATTCATGAATAGCCCTGTATGTGAAGGCAGGCAATCTGCAGATTAGTGTAGTGGTTTCCTGTTGTTAACACCATAAACTTGTTGAACTCTGTTAGCTAAATCCTTCTAACTTCAGCCCAGTCACTGCAGCTACTGCAGAAAAGATGAACCAGATGAGAAAAGGAAAAGATAAATAGCTTTTTTTTAGATTGGAAAGTAAAAAGAAAAAAAAGGAAAAACCTAGCTTTGTGGGCTTGAAAAGAACTACAGCTTCAGAACTCTCTTACTAAAATTACAGTATTTGTGTTTCCTCTCAAAGACAAAAATTTCTTAAACCAAGTAATCAGTAAAAGACAGGTAGGAGAGGCCAATGTTGAAACCATTTCTAAAAGATGCTTTAAGGTACAGGCTTAATTTTCACTAAATGTCTTGTTTAATTGCCAGTCTCAGAGAAACTTAGAAGCTCCCAGTAGGCAGAGCTCTTCTCATGAGGACATCGATTACATGTATTTAAAAATAAATGATACTCCAGTCTTGGGGTACAGTGGGTTATTTCTAGTCTCCAAAAATTTTGATATCCAAACAAGCTATTTAAATCCTCAAGCACTTGACAGACAACTTTTAAAAACTACAGGACTGGTATAAATCATTATTTTTAGACCTTGTTGTGGGCCTCTAATAAATTCTCAGTATGGATAAGGATACTTAAAGACACATAAGTCTTCTGATCAAGGGTTCAATTTTTTAGCTATTCTTAATGAGTGCTGCAAAATATGTGAACAGTCAGAAGAGCATTAAGGATAGCAACAGTTAATATATATATCTTTATATGAAAATAGATTATTAGCATACTCTATGGTAATTTTAATAGAAAAATATTCTTCTACCAGCTCATAGTATCATAGGATAATTTAGACTGGAAGGAAGCTTCTGAGGATCCTAATCCAACCTCATGCTCAAAGCAGGACAGACCATGAAATTGATACTTCCTCCAGCCAGATATCTGCAAGTAATAAACCAAAAAACTGCTGAAACCTTCCTAGAGCCCTCAGACAAAGTATAGCTTAGTGGTTTTAAAATGTTGGTCAAGCTCCTTTTGACAGCAATTATCTAATTCAGCTGAAAGTGGAATTAATTGGTAAAGGCTGTGTTACCTAATTAGTGAACACAATGTGTTCCTTAAGCCATCAAATGAGTTCTTAGTACTAATGCAGACTGTATGAACTACTTGATATGTAACAGATCCAGACTCTAACATCTGCTTACAGTATATTCTCTCTCAAATGCTTTGCCAAATGGTGCAGTGCTAATTTTTACCTCTCTTTGCACCTTTTTATCCTCTCCTTCCTTTCTGGGAAAATGTCCTAAACACAAGGCCACAGACACGAACGTTTTGGTTTCTGATCTCTTAAACAGAAAGGGCTAATTTCACCAAATAAATTATTTGCAGTGCTTAATATGACCAGTGTACATATCTCCATAAGCCACAGGGGAAGGAAGTTTCTCTTTTTTTTTTCCTGCTGCTTCTGTTCTCCAGGGAGAAATTAAAGTTTTAGACATTATGAAGATTATCCAAAATAACATTAGTCCAGTCACCATTGTAGCAAAATCCTCCTGTGTTATACAAATTGATTTGCTGTGAAAACCTGTATAAAGAGATTCTGAATAAATAGAGGACTTCTGAAATATTACTTTGCATTGGGCAAATAAAATTTTTAATTAAGATTTAGGATGGGAAGCTTCTATTTCTTCTTCTGCAGTCCTTCTCTGCAGAGCATTGATATCTCTTTTGTTTAAAGATTCACGAGTTAGAGCACTATTTCATTGTAAATCACAGGATGTAAGTATTAATGACATTAATTCCAAAGGAAAATAATTTTAAGGTAATAATTTAATATTCATGTAAGACAAGAGTCTGTATGGCTCTGTGGAGATGTATGGTACAGGGGAAGAGAAGGAAGGGAAGAATGGAAGAAAAGCAAGAGGACAAGGATTAGGATGCTATACCTTCATATAAGCACACAGAGGGAGTGACAGACAGACATCCAAATTCCTTACCCCTGGAGAGGCCAGCTGAGCAGCGGCTGAAATAGGAGGCAAATACCATATTCTGCTGCCAGTCAGAGACCTAGAGGATTGCTCCTCGTGGTGCTGCCCCAAACTGCTTGTGCAGACTCACCCCTGGTGGCAAGGGCATTGTACTTTTTATGGTTACCTCATGAAAAGAATGGTTGCAACTGCAGCAAAGAAATTGTAGTTATGCACAGAAAAATGTGAATTTTCTGTGACATTACTTGGCTTGTGAGTCACAAGTCAAGCTTATGCTGGAACTCATGAGTTTCTCTAATTCCCAGGGAAAAAACTGACACGTTGACATCCAAGAGGGTACTACGATGGTAAATTTAATTTGCTTTGAAATTCAAGTTTTAACATTGGCTACTGCTCTAATATTAATGTTCAAAAGCCACTCAAGAACAGAATGAAAAATGTCAATGTGTGAGTCAAAATGGTGCACGCAGCTCTCAGTGCTGCTTGGTCACCCTGCCAGGTATTCATCAACCAGAGCAAAGAGATGCCTTCATATCCTTTCTACACACAAACTTTGAAACTGCATCAGAGAAGACACAACTCTGTTACTAAAGGGAGTTCATGACCCCATGTGGGCTTCTAATCCATGGAGCTTATCAGTGATATGTCCCTCTGGAACAGGACAAACAGGTGCACCTGAGAGGACAGCAGCCATAACACCGTGTTATGGTGTTTCATAACACCGAGTCCAAGTGTTTCACCACTCACATACTGAAACAACAAGAGAAGGCAGGAGATGAAGAACAAAGTCCAGGTCTGCAAAAATAAGTGCCTCTGCCATCTGCAGCAAAGAATACTAAGGGAGTTCTTTAGATGAACAAACAGTAAAGCCCATCTGCAGATACTACAGTGCACTTCAGAGTTTGGGGGAAGTGGGCATGAGAATAGCAGCTGGATGAATGGAGACTGGGACAGAAACTGTCAGTGACCAATTATTAGCCAGTAACAGAGAAAAGCAGAAAAGAAACACTTTCGGTGCTGCAGCCTTTCAAACAATGCACCACAAATCCTGCTGTTTTCTCCAGGTATTAGTCTTTCTGTTTTCACAGGGAAAAGAAATCAGGAAAAACATGGAAAGGATCATGTGTAAGTCATGACCACGTAGAGAATGGAAAGTTCCCTCTTGGACATATCAGTTGACTTAAAATAACTGGAGATCAGGTGTCCAAATTCCTTAATATGTTTGAACATTTTAGTCACTTCATTTATCAGCTAGGAGGGGATAGGATGTACTTGCTTCCATGCAAAGAACCATAGGAGAGCTTTCTGTGATTGACACAAATCTCAGATGTTAGTTACTGAGAAAGGTTTCTTTGGTTCATTGTTTATTTGATGAAAATTGGAGCTTTAGAGGAAAGAAAAGAATGTAAAGTACCACATTTTGTTTCAACAATTGTAAAATAAATTACCTTGATTTTTGAGGTGATTCTTCATTTCAGTATTTCCTGATTTAATGCATAAGAAAGAAAATAAGTAATTTTGTACATACAGATGTGCTAAGAAGGCATGACATTTTTACAGATTGAAAGTCTCATGAGGTTTTTGACGTCTGAAAGATCTCAAAATATGAATATTTAATACAGGTGATATGTACAGACTTAATGTACTGTGTGGATCTTCTAGCTATTGTTTTGCCCCCACCCACAAGCACAGGATGGGACAAATATCTTAGGTATTTTAATCTTAGATTTGCCTTCTACTGTAGAATAAAGAAATATACACTTTCCCAGGGAACTACAATTTCACAGTAGAAACTAGCTAATTAGCTAATTTTAAGTTGTCAACAAAGTACTAAAGTGTGAGTAGCATCCCAGGGATGTTTTGCTACATGATTTGATTTCCACTAAAATTGTCAATCACTAGTAGTGACTACAAAGATTTATATTTTATTTTGCATGGAGACGACTTTGCTAGAGGAGATACTTTATTTCTTAAAACTATATTTGGATTAGCTCTTCTGTGATCATGCTGAACTGCATGAAATTCATTAAATACTTTAGCATGAGAGAAATTGTTACAGCAGTCAGGAGATACTGCATGAAAATTAAGCAAAAGAGATCAGCTGAACACAGCTGTAAATGGGAAAAAATATATTTAAGGCAACTATTTTTTTGCAACGCATTCCTCTTTATTTTAATTTTTTTTTGCTGTTTTACCAAGCACCTTTTGCTGCATGGAATGATTCTTAAAAACTTGAAAATGTTGCAATCATCATTGTATATACTGAGACTGTGCTATTGAAAGGCCCCACAACCAATTATATCTTTTGCAAAAAGTACATTTGGTATTGAATTGTTTGGTTATTTATGCATTACAAACTCACCCACATTCCCAAATATGTTAAAAATCCAAACTGAGGTTGGCCACAAATTACCTAATTTGAGACAATTAATTCATTGAGCTTTTAGGCTATGTTCACAGTTTTCATTCTGTCTCTGTTTTAACATTTTGACTCAGTAGAGCTCCATGTTGAAAAGGTCTAATACCTGTGGTTTACAGTCATCTGTTACCCATTCATTAGAGGGGCTTCTCTGAACCACTCCTTATCCCGCCCAAAAGTGAGGTTTGAGAAACAACTCATATATAAAACAATTGCAGTCAACAAAACAATCAACCCCATTGTTCTCTGTGGGGATTTGCTCCAAAAAGTACAACTGGAATTATTTAGAAAACTGAATTACTGCAAGATGGAGTCAGAAGCATACTGGTAATACTTTGAAAAATCATCTTGTTCTGCTTGCCTTTAAAAATATCTTTCCATTAAAAACATTAGTGAGAAAATATTAGTAAAAAATTGCACATAGCAATGTTTCAGTGGAAGAATGAGAGTTTATTACTTAATTTCTGTGGTCTGCTGTAATCCTACAATGTTTTACATGGGATTTTGCATGAATGCAAATCTATTTGGACACAGTGATGTGGCAGATGAGCTGAGGCATTTTCTCCATCTTGCTTGTAACAAAATTTTGTAGATAATTTAGTGAGAAGCAAGCTGAGTGGGGATGATGACCAGTTCTTTAAGTCATAGGTCCTAAAGCAAGTTATGCAGCATTTCTCAGGTTACTCCAACATAGTAAAAATATGACATTCCTGATGTTGTTAATGACATTTTAAAAAATTTACTCCATGCTTTGCATGTCAGCCTGTCAGAACCTGGCTTCACAAAAGATCACCATGAGTGTGAAGGCACAGTGTATGCTCTTGGCCATTTTTTGAAGGAGACAGCTATGTCTACAACTCCATTTCAGAGAGTTAGTATGAGCTGTTGTTATCTGCAAGATTAAAAAAGGGGAAAAACTTTCATTATCTTTCAAGGCACCAGAATTTTCCCCAGAATCTAGTTTTAATTATGACACTGGTTTACACATAGTTGTCAGTAACAATTAGAGAGTCACAACAGGTCAGCATTTATCACACAGCAATATCTGAGAGGTTTTTTCCTTCCTAGTCTAATTCTAGTAAGCCAGAAAGATAACAGTTATCCCAAGATCAGATTAGCAAAGTCATTTAGATTACAGTTTTCAAACTTGAGAGACCAAAATCAAGCACTAAATGTATATTTAACAACCAAATTAGCCACAGGGTGCTTTAAAGCCTGTATCAGTGAGAGATACCAGTCAAAGCTAATGATTTAGCTGCCTAAAAGAGATGGGAATTGCTAGCTAGCCCAACAATGTATAGTATTGCTGTTTGGAAAATTAAATACTAGGGAATTAATGCTTGTCTTTAAAGAGGTGATGATGCAAAAAAAAAAAAAAACCAAACCCTCTAGACTGATGCTCATAACAGTTATTAACTCTCTTGATCTGAAAGCAAAGGATTGTCCGGAGTGTATATGTCAGTAATGTGACTTAAGCATGGCAGGTAAAGCAACTATAAAATTTTGGGAGTGAGCAAGTGAAGATACCCACTCTGTTTCTGAGCACATGACAAAAGCAACTTGCTGTTATTGAATCTGCCTTTTAAAAAAGCGAATTTTTTTTAAATTCAGGATTCATTTAATTAACATTGGTGTCTATGGCACACATGAAGTAATTAATTTAATAATAATTTCATTGTGAATTTCACTATATGAAATTATTTCATGTGACAACATTCTGTGCTGGAATGACAGAAATGTATCCCAGAGGGGGGTGCTTATTCTCTTATTCAGAGACCCTCATGTGCAGGAAAGCTACAATGCATAAGAAAATCAAAAGTGCGCATGGATGTGCAACATGATGAGTGCAGCATAATAAATTTACAAGGATGACTCTACTTCCAAGTCTTTTTTTCTTCACTCTTGCTTACAAAGCTTCATAACTAAAGAAAATGAATAGTCATGTAACAAATAAAGTATATCAAATTCATTCATATAATAATTCGATCTTTGTCTGTAACAGTCATATGTTCCTTTCAGTATTGTTAATCTCATAAGACATATTTTTGATTGCAACTACACATTAAATTAGAAACATAAAAATATGTTCTATTATTTTTAGTGGTAGAGTCTAGAAATTTTACCTGTGTGATTAGCATCTTCTCATAGTAAATTAAGAAGATTGCAACTCCAATATTGCACTTCCTTCCCCCCCAGTAAAGTTCAAACAAAAAGTGATCATGCATTTAAAGTAGTCTCCTCATTCAGTCTTTCAATATAAAATCTTGATCAAACACTCTTAGAAAAAAGGCCAGTTTTCTAATACACAAAATTTCAAACTCAGTGTGCCATAACACCTGAGAATGGAAGACCTTAGCATAATATAGTCAGTGACAAATATCAATGACAAAAATCAATAAAGTACGAAAATACCTAGTTCTAAATCAAATAGGAATAACATTTTAAGTCACAGATGTCTATAATGCAATATATAACATTAAACATATATAATATATATATAATAAATGATACTGATAAAATGTAAGTAGGTCTGACTTAAAAATATGACCAGTGAAGATCTCCACAAAACATTTATTTGAGTACAAGTGTACAATTAGCCACCTACTGAATAAAAAACTCAGGCCTACAAAAGACACAGTGCATAGATACAAACAAATGAGTTAAATAGTTAATAGTTAAAAAATAGTTAAATTATATAATTTCTGTTATTTGGAATCAATTAGCTAAACAGAAAGAACAACAACACAGAAAGTAATCTCCTGTTCCTTGAATGATTATTACTTGGAACGTCAAGAACCAGAAAAGAAGAAGACTTCTTCAACTTTGGGATTAGTTCAGAAAATGATGTACTCATATCATGCAGCAAATAATACAGATCTTAGCACAATTAAACTGACATCCAGAGTAGAATGATACAGTAAAAAATTAGTAACATGGGACAAGCTGTACAAAGGAGAGTTTAGAAAAGGAGGATGACAGAACAATTTATATAAATACATATGATAATATATATTCGTGCGTAAAACTAGATATATATTTACAAACATATATATATATATGTACAATTGCACATAGACATATTGGTATGCAAGAATAGAATTTAGTTAATTAGGAAATGTATTTTAATTTAATATGAAATATCATAACTTTCATTTGAAAAAAGTAAGACCGGCTGGAATGGAGAAAGGCCCATTAGGAATTAGAGGATAAAATAGCTTACATTTTTAACTCTTGGGCTGAAAGACATCATCAGGAAGACTTGTGAATTCCTTGCTTTATCATGGAGCAGTGGAAAAGTTTAAGGCAAACACTGAATATATAAGCTAACAAATTATACCTTTTGATCTACAGAATGTTGGGACAAATAGTTTCAAAGGAAAAGTATGCCAAAACAGATCTCTTCTAACACTATAAACTGACAGCATAAACTCCACTCACAGCAGAAAGATTTTGAAGGCCATTGATTTCTGGTCTTCTAATGGGTTTCAGAGAGAAATTGAGAGAACACTGCAATGCCCATGGTAGTACAGGGGAAGGAGGTCAGCTACGGGACTGAAAAGAGTCATTTGATTAACCCAGAAGGTGAAGGCATACAAGAAGGAACAGGTCTGAGAATAACACTAGTTTTAAATAAAATTACAACTTGGTCCTGAAATGTCTTGGGATTTATTTAAGGAATCCAAAATATCCCTTTTAGGGTTGTTGCAGTAATTTTTGAGAAATTGCAAGTGGAATGGAAAATAGGAAAAAGAGACATGGTATGTAACTCAAAAATAGGGGGCAAGAAATGTAGAGAGTTATGGACTGTTCAACTTAAAAACTCCATACTGGAATAACAAATGAAAGTGTTTACCTGCTAGAAATCAAGGAGATGAGTAGCAGACAGCCTAGGTTATTAACTAAGAATTGGGTCAAGCACATGTAATTTTATTCTATGACAAAGAAGCATAATATGGACAGAGTAGAAGAAAATACCATATATATCTTAACTTTAGGCTTAGTAAAATCTTAACTGTGTTACTATATCTCATGATAAGTTTAGAAGAAAACAGTCTTTTATTAAGTATACTTTAAGGTAGTGTAAAACCAATAGGAAAATCTTTGATAAATAGTATTTTTTTACTGGGAAGCACCGACTATGATTCTGCATATAACAGTCAGGATTTGGCACCATTTTTTTTTTTTGTTAATGACCTGAATAATGGGAAGGGAGTAGTAATTAAATCTGTGGGTGATGTTGAGATGGAAAGCACCGCATTATACTGATGGATGGGATTTAATTTCAAAAGGATCTTGACAGATTGAAAGCATGGTGTGAAGAAAACCAAAATGCAGTTCAAGAGGCACGAGTGAAACAGTGCAGATAGACAGGCCTAATCAGCCAAACAAATTCAGGATCCAGAAAAACTGGTTGAGCAACCGGCCAATAGACAGGGATTTAAAGGTATTAGTGGATCACAAGTGGAACACAAGTCAATAGTGTCATGCTGTTGAGAAAAAGATAAGCACTATCCTGGGAAGATTAAAAGGAGCAAAGCGAACAAACATACGGTATAGCTTTCTGCTCTGCTCAGTATTTGTAAGAGTTCAGGAGGAGTCCTGCGTGGGGCATTTTGACAGAAGTGTGGGAGACTCTGCAGGAGAAAAAAGAGAACAGTCAGACATCTGAAAAGCGGATCTTGTGCAGACAGGCTGAGAATTCTGCTCTTTAATGTGTGTCATGCACAGAAAAGATCAGGGAGAGTGTTTGACTCATGCTGGCCTTAAAGAAAACTGGAAGAGAAACAAAATTGTCTTTTCTCTATGGCCACAGTAAACAGGAATAAAAAACCTCTATTTACCAAGAATTTTTAGTTAGATATCAAACCTCAGGACTATTAGATGTTGAAATAAGTTGCCAAAGCATGTGTGGGATCTTCATCACTGTTCTCCATGACAGCTTCATTAATTGCTTCAACAAAGGTCTGTTGGGAATGGTATGCTTAAGCTTATTGGGGGAGGGGGGACAAAGGACTAGAAGGATCCTTTGAAAACCCAGTGTCCAAAGTTTTAGTGACTCCTTGCATGGTGTGACCTTTTCAAAAATGTAATGCAAAGTATTTGGCACTAGAGCAGAAGAAAGACAATGATGGAGTGGGGGGATAGGAAAGCTTGCTTCACTGACTAATATTCCCTTACACAGATAAATAGGTTTCTTAAACATCAACTAAGAAAAAGAAAAGAAAATTTTTTAGAAACCACCCTTTCATTCACCGTTGTTTGCACTGAATCCTTGCTGCTATTTCAGTTGCATTTTTGCTGAAGGTAAAACCGATAATAATGATCTACTTACACGGCCTGTTCTCTGCATATCTGTCATATTAAAGTCCATGCTGTTTGTTTATCAAGCAGTCATCTATAATTCTCTATTAATTTAATTATACTAAAAGATCTTAAAAGCCTTGGGCTAAGTAACATGTCAATTACAAATGAGTTTAACTTGGAATAAATATAAACTTAATACTTGTAATTTATTGCTTTAAATATAAACAAAGCTCTTACTATGACACAATCTATTATTAATTGCTCCAGTGCCCTAAGTCCAATTAAGCAAATCCACTTACATTTTCTTCAGAGGAAGTCGATGTTCATTTCTCATAGGAAGTGCAAGGAGCCTACCTTTCCTCTTCTGTTAAACCCCCTAATGCAACAAAGCACTTCTGTGTTTAATGAAGTGTGTCATGTCAGGGGTGAGGGGAGTGTTGGTGGCATGGGGGGTAGAGCCACGTGTGAGGGCTCAGATTTACTCTGACAAGTAACTTTCAATCAAATATCTGGTCATACACTTTTTTTTTTCTTTTGATATAAGTAATGATTGCATGCTTTCTAGTTGAAGATTGTATATTGTCTTTCTCTAGCACCCCTTCAGTAACAAGGACAAGCTGTCTGGAGTTACACTATGTATGTGTGTGTATGTGTAGATGTGTATTATATATCTTCAACTGGAAGGTATCTTAAACTTTTTTTATATTAGTTATACTTGCATGTATTAAAGTAGCTAAACTAATTTTTTTTTTTTTTATGTGTGTGAAAACGTGTACATATAAAAATGTCAGCCGCTGTGCTGAGACCTGGTACTTCATGCCTGGGGTAAAATTTTATTGGCTAGTTATAAAAGAGAGGGTTTATAGTGGAAACCCTGACACAACATTAACTATGGTTATGCTATCAAAGGAGTGCAGCATTTAAGAATTTAGGAACTATTCCGTTTGCGTGTGTATAGGCAGTCATGTGTCTGTCTGTGTCTAAAACTTCATATTGACTTACACATGCCATTTAAATTTATTTTTAAACACTTTGAGAAGGAAAATCACTAACTGGTTCTGACAGAACTATCTTCATATGTGTATCTGTCCTGTTTGTTGCCTATAAACAATGAAATCATTTTAAAAATTGGAAAAAAATCACTACTAGTGTGTATAGCTTAAAAGTGGATCAGCAATGCTTTTCCCCCCTATTTTTTCAAGATAGGGAACCGAGTAATGCATAGTGAGTTGCAAGAAGACACACACAAATAAGTTGCAGATTTGAGTCCAGAGTATAAATCTTCTGAGTTCAATCCTATACTTAAAATACCTGGCCTTTTTAATGATATTAATGAAAAACTGAAATCCCTGTGGTGTTTCTCTGTTTAGTTGCCTCAAATGGAATGGGTTTGACAATCATTCTTGAATCCATCACTCATAAAATTATGAGAAACATAAGGGTTCAATCTATAAACCTGCACAGGGTTTGCAAAATTTCTGCTGGGACTTGCAGGTAGTTCACTCACTCTTCTGAAAATTAAAGGTTGTGTGGCAGGAGAAGAAACCATCACTAGGGTTACCTGTGAAAACAATAAAATGTGGAAAAAATATTTAGGCTAGGCACTATTTCAAAGGACCTCAAGGAAGCTTGGTGCTCTAACATCATTCAGTCTTGAAGTGAAACAGCGTTACTTCCTAGCAAATAACTTCTGTTTGTTCTATAGCATGAAAATAATACCAAGAAAAAGTCAAAACCAATTCTCATCACATTTCTAAAAATCTTGTTTCAGATCTCATGATTTTGGAGGCTAAGAGGATAGCAGAAGTGCAAATATAAGACATTACTACATTTTCAATCTTACAGTATGTGACATGCCAACATACCAATTCACCATAGGCAATATGTTTGACTACTAAATAGACAAGGGTAGCTTTCTTTAAGATATTAAAACTAACATGAATGTTAAAGTGTTGATAACACAGCACTTAATGGAAATTTTACAAATTGAGATTCTTCTCCCTGGGGGCAGCCTCTTACACTAGTCCCAGTGAAGTTACACACTTATATCCATATCATTTAGGTACCTGTGCTTGAAATATTGTCCTCACATTACTCCAGATATCCAAATATCTTTGAAGCAGTGTGGAATCATAGACTCATTGAATACTTTAAGTTGAGAGGAACAACTTGAGGTCGTATAGTTCTTGAGTGTGATTTGGTAAAGGTGTAGTGCAGGTGTAATTTGATAAAGGCTGCTCAGGGTCTTATCCCATCATGTCTTGAAGACCCACAAGGATGGAGATGCCACAATCTCTCTGATCAGTATGCTCCAGTATTTGAATCCCCCATAAATAATTAATTATCTATATATCTAACCAGAATTTCCCATGTTTTAATTTCTATCTGTGGCCTCTGGAATGTCACGGTGCACATCTGAGAATTATCTGGCTCTTTTATCTTCATGCGCTGATCAATTCTATTGCAACCTACAACAGTCTCCCTTTAACTTTCTCTTCTCCAGACCAAGTAGACCCAGTTTTCTCAGCCACTCTTAAGAGGTCACATGCTCCATCTGTAAACCATTTTGGTTCCTCCACTAGACTGGCTCAAATAAGTCAGTATTTTTATTGTACTTGTCAGCTTTCTTACAGTGCCCATTAACTTTATTCCAGTTCTTATAAACTTTGCTTGACTGCCATGAGCTGTAAAAGATGGCACAGTGTTCTCACAATAACATTGGGCAACTCTTTCAGCACTTGCACCCATCCCATCTGATCCCTCTATGGCTGAATGATCAGATGTTTTCTAATAATTTCCATTTGTACACCTATGCTTTTCAACTCCTTCAGAAACATCTTAATGCTCCATTTTTAGCAGTAACATAAACATAGATTGTATTTAGCCTTGTTTAATGTCTTCTTCACACAGCCAAAGCACTGTGAAGGCCTTTAGTGTAGAAGAGAATAAAACTCTCAGACTGTAATTAGAGGAGCATTTCTTTCCGTGGCAGGCTGGCTAAGCCGTCCTTGCTCCTCACCACTCCCTCCTGCCTCCAGACAAGACCCTCCATTGTGCTGGTACAGCTGTGGGAGAAACTGTTTGGTGAAATGGATTTCAGAGCTTAAAACTAGCCAGGCTGCTGGGTGAAATGGATTTTAGGGGTTAGAACTAGCCTTTTTTTACCCTTCAGGTTAAAATCCAGCTCCCCCATCTTTCTGTTTCCCCACAAAACAGTCCCATTCCAGAAATAAAGACAGGAATAAACATTTAGTGGTGATACGGAAGAGGAAACAGCAGGACTGAGTTTTAAATGCTGAGGGGTTTTGCTGCATCCTCAGAACTAGAAACAAGAACTGGCTGGTATAAGACAGGAAGAAAAGCCCAAACAAACAAAAAGGAATCACACCACCCCATTTCTTACTTTTATTTTAGCATCTTACAATTCCAGCAAACCTAGAAATCTCAGCATAATGATGCCATTTCAAGTAACAGGATCAATTGGTTTTGTTATGGTGATTGTATATATGCATGTATATGCCCAATAAAACCTGGTTCCACCTACATTACAATTTATGAAACTCTTACAATAAATAGAAAAGTACAATTTTTATTACTCCATTCAAGCTGTGATGCCTTAATGAAAAATAGGCACAAAGAAATGTGCTAAGCATAGTCTCTTCTGGTAAATGTGAGGTGCTCTTGAGCTGAGCTGGTCTCTCAATTGAGATAGACTTTTAGAGGAGCAGAGGTAAGACGCAGAGCAGATTGAGCAATAAAATATTCACAGAATATATGCCACAACCACAAATAATTGAATTAAGCAATAACAAGGCAGACACAGGGCATTTCCTGGGGATTAATGACTAGCTAGGAGAGTTGATGGTCCACGGCGGTCATCAATTCCCTGGGAAATGTCCTGTGCCAAGGTCATCGTTGCTATTATAGCCCCCTTTTCTTTCCTCCAGCAAAAAAAAAGAATCCCACATTTTACCTGTTTTCACACAGTGCCATCACTCCTTTAGATGACAGTGGAACAGATGGGTGTGAATGGCAGATCTGCTGAAGGATTTCTGTGTAATTGGTGTCCAGTGCCACAACCAATCAAAACCCCTCTATCACCATTGCAATTGTAATCGGGCTTATACAATATTTCAGCTTTTGACTCATCCAACTCTCTTGAATCCCCAAATAATAATTTTATTTTGTTGTGGCCTGCAACCCTGACAAATCTGTGTCTGCATTATTGGTAGGTGAACTGGAGGAAGAGAGACATATTTTATTCCTTTAGAAATTTTTGAGTGTAAAGAATCTGCTGAGAGAACTGGCAGAGAATTTATGCATTCAGCCTGCTCTTTGACAATAATGTGTGGATTTATAACACAAAGTACTTGCCTATAACAGGTCAATAATGGAGATAATTAAATCTGTCTTTGCTATTCAATAACAATTATGAATTAAAATTTGTTATGGCATATTTTTCAATACAAGGCCTATCATGACTGAATTCCTCTAAGTCATAATTTTATCCAGACACTTTTAAGATATTGTTCTGTGGCAAGTATGTAAATCTTTAAAATCTATTTTTCAGACAGTAAAATAAAAAATAAAACACTAAACCAAAGGTCCAGAAGATAAAGAGCATATGATTATCTGCATGCTTTTGGGTCACATTTATTTTACAGTTATACCAATATTTCTTAACTCACTTATCTTCAGGATTTGTGAATCTTAATCTATCACTTTTTCTTCCCCTTAAACTAACATTTCACATTCAATTAACCTAATCTTGAAATAGAACAGTGTAGACTAAAATTTTTTAAATTACTGTTTATGATCCTTTATACATGTTCCTTTTAAGCACATTCTCTGTTACTGTTGGCATTTTCATAGTTTGTGGTGTGCAGCAAGTAACTCTTTCTTCATTTCAGCATGATGTAGTTAAACTGCTTATTTTCACATGCCTGAAATTTTTTGGCTCAGTATACCCATATTAATTTAACTGCCCAATTAGTTGTTATTAAAATATTTTAAAAGAACATACAACAACATATGCACAACAAATTATTTCTTTCCACAATTTTATTAACATTTTTGTAGGTAGTTTCCAGTTTCTCACCTCCTTTTCCCACCAAGAGAGACTCTCCATGTTTAGGAATACAGAGTGCATGTTAGATTCAGGGCTCCACTAAGTTTCCTTGCATTCCTTTGAGCTACATTGAGATCATGGAAAAAAGGGCTGAACTAATGAAATCTTTTAGATCCCTTTCTTGTTTCTCACTCTAACATTATGAGTTGATGCCACACTTACAACATGATAGATTCAAATCATCCATGCCAACAGGCTGGTGCTCCAGGAATTTTCAGGAGTGCATGAAAGATTACTATCAGATTTAATTGCCCAATAGGATGAAAGTTAGCAATCAACATATTATAAGGAATGCATTGTCATGTATTTAATTTCCTTTTTTTTTTTTTTTTTTTGTCAGCTTTAACCATGTACCACATGTTCAAAGAAATAATTCTGAAAAGATCAACATAGAGTTGGTCCTTAACACTGAAGTTTTAGCTGTCAGTTGAGCATTGGCAAGGAGAATATCCTATATTTTTCTTCTAAATCATTTGTGGCAAAAGTAGCAGTTTTTTGCTTGTAGCTTGTTTAGTTCTTAACCTGTGAGATGGATTCTCAGATAAAATATCAGTAGAAAAGTAATTTAAAATGAAAAGTATTAAATAATTTAGCCAGACCTTCAAAAATTTCCCTGATCATTTCAGCTCTGCAGTAATATCAATAAAAGGGGGAGTCCCTTAAATGCATAACCCCACCAGGTGTATCATTGTTTCCCATTATACTTGCACCTCTGGGAATTAATCAAAGCTTGTAGCAGTGGTAGAGTGGAAGGCTGCAACTTCCTATACCTGTGTGTGTGTGTGTATGTATTAGTACATGAGAGTTATTTACCTTGCCCAGTCTTTCTCTAATGAAAATATCATATTAAAGGCATGAAATTCACAAAAATGTAAAAAAATATATTTTTAAAGATTGGAGAAAAGACTGTCAGACACAAGCAGCAAAATATCAGAATGATCTTCAACTATTTCTCCCCATAAGATAAAAAAATATAAAGCAAAAGAAAAACAAAAACAAAACCAACCCTGAAAAGAGATTTTTAACTAAGGACACAGTCATAAAATGATATCAACAGTAAATCTATATTGAGGGAAAAGGAGCTACAGTACAGTAGCTGAGAATCTGGCCTGAAGTTTGTACATAAAATAAAGATAATAGAAAAATACCACTGTTTACTTCAGGGGGCTACGCATTTCAATTTATTGCTATAGATCAGGTATGGTCAATTTTCAATCACTGGAAATGAAGAATGTAAAATGCTGTTGTGCTTAATTAGTATTTTTTTAATATTTTCTTTCTGTAAATACTATAACTATTGAGGTCCAGATTTTATTTCTGGAAATATTGCATCTATTGTTCAGGATATCTTATTTTACCTTTGTGGAACAGTTGACTTACTGCCAACAAACTCAAGGTCAGGTTCCTGCAAAAATTAAAATTTCCCAATGTAAGAACATTTTCAATAATTGCCACTATTACTGTATAAAAGGATGGTGACTGTAGACTGAAGCAACAAGCCATGTAGCTTCAGCACTGGCCACTGAATGAGATTCCCTTAAATATCGATTCCAGAAGTATAGTCCTCTGCTCCCTTGCTGCTATTATAGATAGCTAAAGATCATATTTCTAGATGCCCTTTTATGTCTCCAGGCTCTTCCACTGCAGATGAGAAAAAAAATTCAAAACTGCTCTATAGCATGAGCCAGAGGCAGCAAAAAATATACAATTGCTTTCCCACCAAAGTTGTTACTGTCCAGGGAATTTCCGTGATGACAAATGGAGAGGAGGTGGTATACACAATTACAGGCGAGATGTAAGGATGTCAGTCAGGTATTCCTTCTACCAGATGTACCATGAACCAGGAAGATGAATGTGGAAGCAGGGAATATTATGGGTTAAGTGGGTGTTGTGTTCTAATGGAAATGGGATGTGACTGAGTGGTTCCATGATGGCCAAGCATTCTTCCTCCTAAAACAGCTTCTCGCTAGTTTTGGCCCGCACCAACAAGCACAGAGGAGAGCGGTTTAGGGATCTCTCCTGAGTTGCTTCTCCCTTCTCCTGCCTGGATCCCTAGTTGGGATCAGCATCAGTTCCTTCAACAGGAACTCAGAAACATAAGGAGACAATGTGAGCTGTCTATTCCCACATGGTAATTGCCTTCGTGGTCCACGCACATATTTGGGACTCAGTGGCAGTAGATTTGTCCATAATACAAAAAAATCCTTGACCAGCCAGATGAGTACAAAAAGGCTTAAAATAACCTCTGTACTCAAGGAACTTTGATTTTAGTGATGGAGCACATACACTGCAAAGAAAGAATGGAGAGCTGTTTCTAAACAGGTGAATACACTTGTTTGTTAATCATTCAATTACTTCTGGCAATGCCGTAAGGTATTTTTATACTGTTCTTGTGTTAAAGAAAACTTTCTGTCTGATAAAGCGCCACACCTGTGCAAACATGAGGTATGATGCCATAAGCTTTACTTACAATTAGAGTTGTTTTTCTTAAATTGCATGAAGTAAAATCCACAATAAGACACTTCATTGTTTGCAATTACAGATGTATCTCTGAAAAGGCTGATTTCTTAATTATACCTCTTATTATGACTATTCTGGCAAATTTCTAAAAGGAATCTAACAAAGAACCGGATGAATGTTTCCTCTGTTTTTCAGTTAGGGTTTGACTGTTCAACCTTTAGATTTATTGAAGTCAAACAGTTCAGCTTCTATCTTCTATTTAGGGTAATTTTACTTCAGGCAAATTTCTCTTATGTAGTATTTAATCCAAATAAATAATATTATTCCAAACCGTCTTGCTTCCTATTGCACAAAGTTGTTAAACAATTGTCTTTAAAAACTCCAGTCGTTAACTGTGACATGTCTCAATGTTAATATGTTATTGTTAGCAGCTGTAGCAAATTGCCTTTCTTACTCATACATACTTGAGCTAAACCTTAAACAGACTTTTTTTTTTATAAATAACTCTTCTGTTAATTTTACTCCTTATACACAGATAGCTTTCAATTAGACGGCTGGAAATTTCAATTCACCAGCTTTATGGATACACAAATTTGGTCTTTATGTCAGAAGCCTGATGAAAATGTCATGGTACATATGTAAAGAAAATTTAGAAACCAAGAATTAATATATCTACTTTTCAATTATTTTTCTATCAGTTCATTGTTCCCTGAATAAAAGAAGAAATTATTTTTGAGGGTTTCAAAACTATTTTCTTGATTTAATTTCATAGGGATTTTTATTAGGTGGATTATTTCCTTGGAATTAGTCCGAATAGCTGAATTTAATCAGACATCTGAGTCTTTTCAGAATTAAGGCTAGAATAGAAATATATTTTATTAGTTCTGGAGAAAAGACTGTTGTGATGAGAATATTCAAAAGTGCTTCTTCTGAACGAATGTCTAAAAAAAGCTCAATGGGTCTACTCGAAACTTCTCAGTCTACTAATAATGCTCACTCTTTTCCTTCTAGACCTTTACTTTCAAATACTTGTGAAATATTCAGAAAATGTCAATTAAAGTGCTTGTTGCTATTGACTTGGTCCTATTCAGAACCGTAGGTATGCAGAAGTCATAGTGTAATTAACTAGTTGTCTTGAAGTAGACACTATGTATCCTAAAGCTGCGTCTTGGGAAGAAGTCCCACTTTTGTTTTCTCTAGAACTAGAGTCCTCAGATGGCTAAATTCATCTGGACAAGCCACTGACTGACACGACCTAATCATGAAGATAGCCCTGTCTGGGGCAGAAAAGTGGCACAAATTATTCCACAAGATGAAGTTTCATGAACATGAGAAGGACTGCAGGTACCAGAGCCCAAACAAGCTATGGCAGGAGGGAAAATATGGTTTCCTGTTACTGAACAATAGCTTCATTACACACAAAGATGTTTAGGAATGACATAAAATGGAAATCAGCCAACATGAAGAAGAAAACAACTTTTGCAACTGCAAATCCATTGATGGACCAGAAAATCCAGGGCACACAACTTCCTCCTAACCCATTGACCCTTGGTAATACAAATATACATTTAAATGCATTTGCTTTTTACATACTCAACATTAGTAGCATCAAAATGGTAAAACTAAGCAAACAATACTCAAGCCAAATTAACTGCTTATAAGTTGAACCTGTGCAACCATGAAAGAATAGCACATATCATCCAGCAGAAATGGATCCAAAAATATTTTAAAAATGCCTTGTAAAATACACATAACAAAGTAACACTAACATTATTCACAGACATTCCAGGCTGTTAGGAACATCGCCAATAGCAAGTGAGTATCATAATACAGTGACACATTTTCCAAGGGCAAGGCAAATAATTTCCCTGGCAGCTGAAATAAAAGTGTTGACTTTTCTTGAAAATTAATTAGCACAGAAACACAAGAGAAAAAAATGAAAGGCTTCTTGTTCCTAAAGGTGATTCTGTAAGGAAATAAATCATATGAAGGTATGCAGTGTGCTCTCCTGTACTTTGTGATTAAGTGCTTATAATACAGACAGTCTCTAAGCCTCAGCTTTTGCTAGGAAGTTCACATCAAAGGTGAGTTAAGTCTTTATTATAAATACATGGTAAAATATATAAACCAGAATTGCTTTAAGGTGGGAGATCCTCTGGTTTCAGTAGAAAGACCTTTTTTTCTTTTTATCAAGTCATTTTACAAGCGATGTCCCAAATTTATGCTAAGAACATTTTCATGAAGCTTTTCCTCTCCTCTTGGCAGAAGGCCTTAAAATTTGTGTCAAATAAATTAGAACTAATGTCTATGGCTAAAAGGAGAAGCCTGTTAAAGGGCAGTAGTAATCAAGACAAGATAATAATTTATCTGTGATTTTGTGGGTATTAGTCTAATATCCTGTCTATTCACAGCATGTCAGAGATAAGAGCAGTCACTGGTTTACTGTTTTTCTGCCCTCTCTTTCCTCCCTCCCTCTGTCCCTCAGGCCTCCGCAGATAAAAGATAAAAAACACATATTAGGCCAATTGCAATAATATTCCACTAAAAGGGATACATTGTTACTATTGTAAATTAATGCTTTAAAGGAAACTAGTAATAGATAATTATCTGTCCCTTAGATAATTATGCACATGAGTAATTCTGCCTCTCTGAAGAGTTTATAGGATTTACTGGAAGTCCCTGGAGGTACCAACAGTCGCATGTGAACCTGCTCACAGGATGTGACCGTAGTTCTGAATGGAAGCCACGGTAGTGATTCCTAAAGAAAGTTTCAGGGTGGAAAATAATCAAGAGAGATACCTCATGGGGTTTTTTTGTCAAATCTTTTGTCCTTTATGTATCAATTTAAATTTCAGGGTTTAAATCTCATACTTGTGTGGGCCATTACAGGTAGTACAGGAAAAAAGGTATCTCAAATGTGTTGCTGAACTCCCTAGATGCTTACCAGTTGCTAGAGACCAAATCCTGTTGATTTTGTCACCTTACTACCTTTGAAGACTCTTTCCTGATGGGGAACCATTTCAAAAGGTCAAATAAATCAGATAGTTGTCAATTCTGTAGTTTTTATAGCCGCTTTCCTGTCATGTAGTGATACAAAGCAGCCTGACTCTAAGAGCTTCCCCAGCTCGCAGAAAGTTCAGGCTCACACTAGTTAGTGAAGGGAAAGTGTTTTTTAGCCTCATATTTTTTTACAATCTGCTTTTTGGCAGGAGTATTCTTCCTTAACTATGTTAGGAATTGAGGCTCAGTTCACCCCAAAATTAATTAAGGCAAAGTAATTTATTTAAAACTAAATTATTTTGCTGTTGTGCACAGTGGCTAACCTTTCATATATGACATATTGTATAGCTATTTTATGTTACAAATGTCTGTTTTAAAAAAAATGATTAGTTCTGTAATGTGTTCAGCAAGGCTTCCTTATAGCAAAGCCCTCCTGGGAACTCTTATGCAAATAAAATCCATCTGGAGATTGAAAGTAATGCAGGTAAAATTATGAACAATATACTTAATTTTTAGGAGGATTTAAAGGGATATAAAAGCACACTTCATTACAAAATCCAAACTACCAGCACATGTCCTAGTCACTGTTTTCAGAAGCACTGCTTCATACAGTATCATTCATCCTCCCCAAACTATTGAAATTTGTGCCAGGTGAAATATACACATGATTTATGTATTTACTATTTTTCATAGTTTAGTGACTAGTCTGTACTGGGAAGAAAAACCTGCTAACAATTAGCAAAATTTTCAGTGATATTAGTCGTTCATTAGGTTATGCATTCTAGCAGGAGTCTATTATAGCTATTAGGAAATTATTTTATTTCGTTTCTTTTATTTCAAAATTAAAAATGGCCCATGAGTGGATGTTATCAGGACGTGTATTATAGAAATTAATTAAAAGCTTGTAGCTATTGTTTTCTGTAGCTATGGAAGAGCAAAACAGCATAAAAGGAATGTCTTAGTCGTCTCTACTTTAAAAGTATACATGTCATGGAAAATTCAAGTCACAGAGTGTCACACTACGGCTATTGTGTAAAATCTAGGAACTAGGCTTACTTCCATGAGCCAAAAATATGACTCCCAAATCCTTGCATTTAAAATGTGTGAAATCTATAGAGTCTAGTCCTGTTTTACCACTCCCTCACAAGGTAAGCCCCAAAGGAGTAAAGGGTGGGCTTTTTTAGTTTTTTCCCCATCAAAAGAAAAGAAAGAAGAGACAAGGGAAGAAACAAGAAAAGAAAGGAGAAAAATACCTGCTGATTATTTGTGTGTGTGTGTGTGTAGGAATCTGCTGTTAAAATACTTTTTTGGGACACATTTTTACTTTTGTATGGTGCACTTCATCCATCATCAGCACCAGCAAAAATTTAAAGGCAACAATTTTGAAAAGTTTGATGCATTTCTAAAGGTAAGTGCATAACAAGGGAAAAAATAGTGACTTTCTTTTGTGTTAGGGAGGACTAGCTGAGTTTCCTGGGTTTTATCTGAAGAATGAAAAACTGTACCTGAACAATTTGGACAGTTCTGACAGCATTTCTGAAAAAATCTCTGTTCTTTTGTTTGCTTAGAGATACAAGAAGAGAAACTTTTGGCATCAAGAAACATCATTAGTAGTATCAACATTTTATCAGCATGAAAATACATTGTCCAGCCAGTGTTTTAGTTGGAGTTTTGAAAGAAATTCACTTTTGTCTTCATGAGTTTAAAAGTTTCTCCTTTTCCAATAAGACAGACATTAATAGTTTCTTGATTTGTTTAATGTGAGAAAAAGCCACACATTTCAGGTTACAAATAGTGCTGCTCAATACAAAAGAGGTGGGGGTTCATGCCCTTCGGACTTCTGCTTGAAGCTGGGATCTGTGCAGATTGTTGTAAAGGCAAAATGCGTAGCAGGACTGTCAGCAATCAAAACAAGTCAGAGAGGATAAAAGACAAATCCAAGCACTGTTGAGAGAGTGAGGCACACTACTGTTGTGGTTCCTTGCAGAAAAAAAGCTGTAGAAGGAAAGACAATCGTAGTCAGATTTTTCATCAGGAAATGGGGCTACAGTCGTGAGATTCTGGCTTAAAAAGCTCTTAAATTCAATCAGATCTCTCAAATCTTGGGGTATATGAAAGAATCACAGTGGACAAAATAATATTCTGTAAGGAGGCAAAATTTCTTCTCTTTAAGACTGAATTCAGTAGGAAGTCTAAGACAAAGAATCTTGAAATGTGTCTTCAAAAAGCCATTTTCAATTAAAGATATTATTGATGCCTAATATTCTTGAACTTAAATGCGAATCAATCTAAAGAAGAAAGTAATTATATTACGGTTTTGTGTGAGGCAGGCCTTTGTACACGTGCTTCACAGCACATGTCTCAGAAGAGACCATGGAATATCACACAACATTTCCCTTCCACAGACAATGTGCCAGCTAGTAATACCGTGCTTTCTTGCTTTCTTTTTGTTTGCAGCTCAGTGGTGTGTTGGCCTGTATGTCGCTGCCCATCTTTAATCTTTATCTATCATATACTCTAAACTTTGATTAATCTTTTTAACATTCTTCCACATCAAACAACTACTCTTTCTTTTGTTTGTTTTTTTTTGTTTGGTTTTTTTGGTGGGTTTTTTTTGGGAGGGGGTTTTGTTTGTTTCTGTTTTGTTTTTTAATCATTGCTGCCTGCAATGCATATCAGAGACTGCATTTGTTCTGACAGTTCCTAGGAAGCTGAGCCAGGTGTCATGTTTGTTTTCTATTTTTCTGTTTTTCTGTACATTTTCCCTTTTATTTCTTCAGGTTATGGATTGGTCTGTAAGTTTATGTGCATATGTATCTCTACATGTGTATACATATAAATATATGTACGTATGCACATATGTGTGTGTGTGTGTCTAACATGTCTCTGTTATATATCTGCATAGATTTTACATCTAGAATATGTATGCTTTCTTCTCTCCACTTAATCTTACCACAGCCTTTTATATTGAATGTGTTAGGAGTCTGTAGGGAAAGAGAGAAAACCAACCAAAAAAACCCCCCAAAATAACCGGTTTTCAGTGGTTTGTGCTGCACAAACACATTTTGGGAGGTCCTAAATAGAAACAGTTTTGCTCCCTGTAAGGTGAACTGGCAGGGTATCTGCTAATGGACTTCACAATTCCTGCTGTAGCATGTGGCACTTTTATCTGGACTCAGGCCTGCCTAGATTTCTGCTAAAGCCCCGTGCAGTCTCTCCTAAGCTACCTGTTTTCTACATTTAGCAAATGTGCTGCAGTCCTTCATCCTGACATCATGGAGATCTATCCTGACAGGAGACCAGGAAGAAGCCTTTATCTCAAATACTTCCATTTGCACTGTAACACTACAAAGGATCTGTGGGAAGAAACTGTCGTGGCAAAACTGCCAGTTTTACTTGTTCACCTGTTGTCTTCTAGAAACAAGACAACAATTTTGATATTAATTATAAACAGGAAGTTGGTTGGTTATTTGCCTAATTAGATGTGTAACAGCTTAGCTGTAGATTTAGTGGCAGAAGTCAATCTTCTATTAGTAGTGACTAAAATGTGTTTCTGTTTGTCTTGTGAACATATTCCAGAGCAGAAAAGTGACCAGCAGAATTGAAACTGGCTTACAACCCTTTCTGATATTTCATAGAGAGTCCAAGGAAAAACTGGATATTGTGAATAAATTCTATTTCCTTCAGAAAAAGTAGTATCTTCTGTCCAGGTAAAAAGTATGTTTGCTTAGCAGTGAGAGAAACTTGCACTGCCTATGCTGTGTGCAGGCTGTCAATAAATAAAGAAGTTCAATTTCCAGGGCTGTCAATAAATATATTATGTATGAGGTTTTTCATTATGTTCAGATGCAACTTGAGGTATTGTCTCTGCCTTCTTGGAACTAAAGCTATTTTTCTCAACTAGAATAAGATTCCCTTAACACATATTTGCAAATACATTGTTAATAAGCCAACGAATTGCATTTAAAGACAGCAAACAGGTTATTTTTATTTTCTCTTGATTCCTTCTGGGTGCTTTGAGGGAACTGAAAGGTGATCTTAAACTTATTTTTATCCTGACTTCATATACTGAGAAATGCAACATTTATAGATAAATGCTCTCACTTTTAATGAAAATTATTAGCTATTAACATTTGCTTAGAGGCATAAGCCATAGCCCAAACTCCTTTCAAATCCATTAAATATGCTTGAGACCCAGCTGTCAATAGGCACCATGAAGTAAATTTAATTTTCAGAGTCAATACAGAGCACAGCTGCATTAAGCATAGGATAATTTTGGCACATTATTAATTTGAATGGCCATGTAAGGCATTGTCTAGACAAGATATAAGCCCAAGTTTTCATAGGCAATCTGTACATAAAATGAAGTATGTCAAGGTTGTAAAGAATACTAATAACACAGATCTGGCCTATTAACCAATATTGATTGCTCTTACTGTGACACAGTCCAGTAACTTTAGAGGTGAAATAGTAAGATGTTCAGCACTGCTGCTTCTTTTTGAAAAGCAACAATAAGAATGGACTTTTTCAGATGAGACTTGAATGCCTGAGATCTCAAATGTTTACTAGTACCATGCATGACTTCTAGTAATCTATTTCTGTAGATTAGGCCATTTTAAAAATAGGAGCTTCATGAGAAACAGCAATTAGTCTTGCTGGTAATATGAGGCATTTTTATTTCAAATGCTGCCAATATTTGATTTTTTCATAATGATTGTGTCTCTGCTCTGCATAAATAATGTCTGTTTAAGAAGGTTAAGTAAATTTATACTTGATACTTACAGCATTTGTACAGAGTTTTGTAACATTGTATATTTGTGCATTGTACAGAGTCTGTGTAACAATTGCAAGAAAAAGAAATTAAAAAGGAAAATTAATCTTTTGAAAACTACACAATTCTCTAGCAATTTTTTTACCAAGTATTTCTGTGGTCCCATATGAACTCTGTTGAATGATCATTATTTTGGTGCTTTTTGTTCTGTGGGCAAACAGACTGGAAGTCCTCCTAAATTCCTGGTGAAGTGAATCTTCTTCGCTTTCAGATAATAACATTTGGCCTGCATTCTGTGGATGCATTTGCACACTGAGCCTGGAAGCTTGGGTTCATTACTGCCAGCCCTGTGTGTCTCCTCATTAACAGGGGGTAACAGGAGGGGGATCTGCGGAGCACAGTGGCTGGAGCTGAGGACCAATATCCTCATTGGATGTATTTCCTGTGAGTTTTAATTTGAACTAGGTCTGGTGTGGCCCCAGTGGACAGAATGCTCTGTTGCAACTGTAATCCTGTATAACTGCACTGCCAGGGCTGCATCTTAAGAGTTTTGTATCATCCAGGTTGTCGGTCCCAAAATGAACTAAAGCACAGGAATGGGGAGAACTCTGAGACATAAGTATCAGGAACTGAACTAAACCATTAATGTGGGAAAAGCCTTTGGGTTCTTATTTGGGGTGACTAAAGAACACAGAATAATTCATAGGTTAAGTTAGATTAGAAGAGACATCAAGAGGTCCTCTCGTCAAACCTTCTAAAGCAACCCAGACCTATGGCTGTGAAGAGGAACAATCACCTTCACAGTGCAAGTTTACACATGCTATGATCTGAAAGATTGCTAATGTGGTTTTGTTTCCTTAATAACTGATAGAAGACAGGAATAACACAGTTTAGCAACTGAAGTTAACTTGGATAAACCCTCAGCATTTAATGCATTAAAAATACCTCTACCTATCAAATTCTATCACAACAGAATAGTTTACTCTTTCTGAGGCTAATGGCACATTTTATTTTTGAAGTGTAAGTGTGACTAGCACTACTAGTTTTACCTTAGTTAATGCAATACCGGAGAGTATTCTTTATAAAATTATGATTATATGACTTTATAATTTTATGCATCATGATTATACATATAAGTATGGTATTTATTTACGATAAAATGTACTGCAAAAGTCAATCCATAAGTTGATTATAAAAGTGCTAAATTATTTCCTTGCATTTGCTTAAAATCTGTGTTTCAAAGAAAGCAAGTGTTCTCTTTATTATATCATATTTAGCTAGTCTTGTCTGGAATTAGACTGATTATTAAATTACATGTTAATAATTTATGAGATTCTTAGTTTGCTGTTTTTTCAAAGAATCTTTTATTGAATTCTTATTCTTCCCTCATGTTCAAATGAAAGTCTTCAGAATTCATGAGAAGCAAAAAAAGAAAAAAAAATAAAAATTAACATATAAACTTTTATTTTTAATTGTTGGATGAGGGTCTCAGGAAAAAGTCTGACTCCAGGAACATAGGCTTTGAAAGAGACAAAAAATATTTTTATATTTGCAACAAAATCATTAGAACTGGCATGACCTAAAAGTTTTCTTCTACAGACAATTTTCCTTAAGGAATCTCTTTGCCATTTGGTGCTCCTTGGGACACGAAATAAATTTTTGGTCCCGCTGAAGCTCATTAAATCAAATGTATTGTTGTAGTCTGTCAGTGCTAAAATTTCACCTCTTTTACACCTCTTTTTAGCATATAGAATAACCAGTTCACAGTATACTTATTTTCTTTGTTTCCTGATTCACAATTGCCTTTTGGCTACTAAATCTGTAGTTAAATGATATTTTTTAGCAGAATAAATTAGTTTCCCTTTTGATTCCTGTATGTTTAAATTTTCCCCTCTAGGTTTTTTCCTTAGAACATCTATATCAAGTTAAGTATGATTGCATTTTTTTCCTAAATAAGTTCAAATTGCATGCTGGATATTACAAAGTAATCAGTATTTTCTGATTTTCAGATTGCCATGTTGGCACATTACAAATATTTTATGATAAAAAGTTTTTACTTATTTGAGTTCTATATTAATAACCACCTGTTTCTAGCCTGACTGGTTATTGAAAAATCTACTCCTCAAGTTGTTTCATTTACTTTTTTCACCTCTGTCTCATGAGTAGTTCATGGTATTTATAACTTTCTTACAATCCATTACAGCAAAAAAGATGAAACTACAATTTCCAAAAATATCTCCTTTATGATTTTCCAGATGCAGTTTCATAGTTAAGTGTAGTTATGGATGCCTACATGCAGTTTGTCTCTGCTAAGTATTTCAATTTTTCATGTGTTTTGGTATATGCTTAGGTCATCATGGTTTCCTTTAAGCTTCACTAATTACAGATCAACAGCTTCACTTATTTCCAGCTTTGTGAGAAATAAATCCATGTAGAATTCAACAGGAATACTCAGAATCTATGGTCTGTACTTTTCTGCAGAGCTCTTTTCAAATCAACAGGGAATCTTCCTCACATTAGGAAATTCCCTCTTTCTTTTCAGTGATGTGACCTGAAACCTTAGATCTGAATACATGTGAATATTGAAGGAGTGATTTTGATGGAGACCTGGACATTTCGGGCAATGACAGGTACATTTACCGAGTAGGTTTTTTACACACATGAAACACCCTTTTTGAAAAGAAAGCGGAGGATTTGTACCATTCTTACATAGTGTTAGGAAGTGTTGCTGGCCAATAGTGAACTCGATGAGCAGAGAAAGAATCAGAAACAGAAGGCGGCAAATATTTGTTAAATAACTCAGCATCAGTAGCTGCCCATGTAGAGTGTACATCTGGAAATACAGAACTCCATAAATCAAATTACAGCAGGGCTTATCAAAAAGATGCAAATGGGATACAAACCCAAAAGTTATCTTCTTTGAAATGAACTGAAATCCTTGAGGTGAATGGTCTCCTCTCATTTATTTCCAGCTACCAAATGATCCAGCAGTCTGAGCTACTGCCTGGAACTTAAAACTGCAAAACAGAAACTTGCTAACATAAAAATGTGTTAGTCTGCTAACAATGCTACACTGGTATTGCCACCAAACATAGACAATAAAATTTGCCACATACCAATAATATGTCACATTCCAGTATTAAGAAGAGAAACATCACTTTTTAGCAAGTCCAACTTGTGGGTCATGAAAAGCAGGCTCTATGCTTTCATCAGAGTAAAAATATTTTCAGAGTGATTTATACAAAGACAGCTGAAGTGTTAAGGAAGCTTAAAAAGACGGCTTCTAAGAAAAGAAAAACATTCTACTATCATTTTGGAAAGAGCGATTTGAAGTGTCTTCTTACTGCAAAAGACAACAAAGTAATCTCAAAACTGAGCAGGATCAGTTAATACATTTTTATCAGTGTGTTATCTCACGCATGCTCTCTGTGCACAGAGATTTGGTGTTATAACAGTTTGGTATCCTGTAATAGACATACATTGCTCACTTTTGAGATGGAGAAGCAGCAAAAATCTGTAGGCTGACCTTTGATCCAATTAGACTAGTTCCAATGTAGTGTTTTTGTGTTTTTGGATCTGGGGAAAGCTCAGCTGTGCCTTGTACATGAATTTAATCCTTCTCCTTCCGTGCTTTGGTTTCTTCTGTCAGTAAAAATCCTAGAAGCATAAACCAGCAGGAACAACAGCACACCCCAGGCACCTCTCTCAGGAGGAGAGTAGGAGCAGAGAGCACCCTGTTGAGTGTTGCCAACCCTTTATACCTATTGCTTCTTCTGTTGCAATGGAGCCCCCAGAGTCCTTGCAAAATGTTAATTTTCCTTTCATGACAGTAAGGCACAAAGCACAGGAGGATGAAGCGAAGGAAAAACAACAAAGAATAAGACATTAGCAATTAGTTCAGGTATTTTTCACTCCCATTAAATATTTCAGAAGGTGACCCATGCTGAGAAATTGTCAGCACTTCACCACTGCAATTATGGCTCCAGTGGAAATCTTAGTGAAGCTAATGAGTGCTTTCATGTACAGACGGCCTGCTGGATTAGTATCATTACTCACTGTACAGCCTGGGAGAGGGGCTGCAGCCAAGACAGGTGCCCTGCCAGGCTATGGACTACGCCACCACGTCACAATGAACAGGTAGAACCCTCACCACAGGTTTCTTACAGTCCAGCTGTAGGCAAAGGACAAGAGAAAGGAAGAGCATTGGCTCCTTTTAGCTCCACACCAGGGCTCAGAGACAGTGAAATAATCAGCTGAAGGTCATACAGAAAGTTTGTGGCAGAGCAAAAAAGTGACTGCAGTTTCCCAGGTGAAATCCAGTAATTTCAGCTCCACACTGTTGTTTACTCCCAGTCATTCATATGAGCCAACAAAGACCATTCTTTGAGCAATGCTGTACAGGGATTGAGGCTGTACAGGGATTGAGGCTGCCCAGCTGCTATTCTTTCTCACAGAATATCTCTTTCACTATAGTTTTCTTTAATAGACTGTATGTTACTGACTATATGCAGGTAGCAATAATGAATGATATAATTAGCTAGATAATTCTGTTTTTCTTCAGTAAAAGCTTAATAGTTTGTATTAGAAAGCACTAGATTCCTTTCAACTGTTGTTCTATGCATATGCTGAAACCACAAAGGACATTGATTATTTTAACTATGCTCAATTTGCCTTTGAAACCAACATTCTAAAAAGCAAAAGAGCTTAAACAAACATGAAAGTAATCTAATACTGACATAAACATGAAAGATAATAAGATTATTATGAATTGATCTAAATATTACTTAAAATAATTAGAAATTATTTTCCCATGGTATACCAGTTAAGTTAAGCAGCTTCTTAGTGTTACTTAGAAAAACAAGCACAGCATTACTTCCCAGAATTTTAGTTTGGCTTTGTTTATGACATTCAGTAAAACAATGGGCAAATATGCATTTCTCTTTATTGCTTTATATTTTGCATACAGTTTGTAACCAACTCTAGTTTTGTACCAGTTAATTTTGTAAGGCCAGGATTGTTGCCATTTTAATACTGTATCATTTTATTACTTTAAACCATGAACCAATTGAATCTTTTTTTTTCCTTTCTTGGCACCATTTCTTCTAGTTAACTTTATGAAAAGCAGTAACATGAGGGAAACAAGTCATGCTAATAACCTCTACAACCACCAAACAAAAATGTCATGCATAGAAAAAAAATACCGGTTAAATTTCAGTGCCATTTGTCAAATTAGCTATGGGGGCCAATCTCCAAATTAATTCAGTTTGGCCTTGCTTTTACTGTCTCAGTCCCAAATGATTTATTGGAAGTTTGGGTTGTATAAGATACACAGCATTTTTTTTTTTCTTCCTAAGGATTATCCAAGTTATCTGAATATAACAAAATTTTTGAAAATAGGATTAAAAGCTGAGAGCAGGTTTTCTCTCAAGATTTAAAGATCAACCTCCCTTTATACAGCCTGGCAACTGTTTTCTTTTGTAATCTAAGAAGTACTTTTCCTGATTAAAATGAAACAAAAAATATCACTTGGATAAACTATTTGCCATTAATCAGTTAAATATTTTAAAACAGCAAGTTAATTTAAAAATAACTCCAAACAAGAAAGATACCTAGGTAGTTTGGTAGAAATATGAGGAATTTCATTGTGTTTTCTGTTCAGCTCATCAGTCTGGATTTATAAAGTTTTCCTTTGCATGCTAAATCTAAGACAAAAAATGAATGATCTTTTTGTTTTTAAAGACTGCAACTTCTACATATGTATCAAGGTGTGTCATTAGATGTAAATATAGTTTCTCTATAGCTGTATTTGGAAGTCAGGTAGGAAGGGCTTGGAGAGAAATCTCAAGAATTGCTCATGAAGCACAAAACACGGAAACAGTAGCAGTTTAGAAGAGAAAGTTTTCAGACTTAAATCTGAAAGAAAAGGACCCTGACACATGGCAGCTGTGGGTGGGAGAAAGAATAATTGCTGTCTGGTGCACCCTTTCCCCAACTTGTCATTTGGTCATGAGGCTGGGATCCCTCAGGATGGGCATTTGACTTTCCTGGAGCAAGCAAAGGCAAAGGTTCTCAGGTCTACTGAAACCTAAGAATAGCCTTATACCATGATGAATTTCAAGGCAGTATCATCACAAAGGGATCTCTATAAAATGGTCCTTAAAGCAATTAGCTTCCAAGGTCTGGCATCGAATAATTGTGGCAAGGAAAACGGAGAAGACAGGGCCAGAAGTGTACACTGGGAATGAAAGGGGAAAAAAATCCCACTGTGTTCCCTTGGGTGAATACATAAAAACCATGTATTTTTTAGGAGACTCAAATAGAAGATTCAGATTACCATTCTCTTGTTGTGCTCCTTCCATGCTATTGCACCACCACCTCCCTTTATGTTGTAGGTATCTGCATTTCTTATATTTCTGCTTCTACCAGAGAAATGCCCCAGACCCCAGAGTTTCATAGAAAGGTCTGTCACAGTCTTGCTAGACCTGAGCTGTAATTTTAGTCTTAAGACATCACAGGTTCAAAAAACAAGGTGTGCTCATCTCACTTACGAGGTGAGAACTTGGTGGTCAGGAGAAGAGCTTCTGTCTCACACCATGGAGATGAGCTTTTTACTGCCTAGAAGCACTCACCTTTTGAGTGAATCCCAATTAGCACTGAACACAAATCTCCCACAAAGGTGACTTAATCCATGGGCTAGTGAATAGGTGCCTCCTATTCTCTCCCTCTGGAAGTGCTCTACTTCTGGTACATAATTAACATTCATCTCTGCAGGGACTGTGACTGGATTCTCCCACATTCCAGGGGAGTACCCTGACCATTGGACTGTAGGATTTATTAGTAATTTCCCTCCTTCTTCTAGCCCAGTGAATATTTCATTACTTTTATACACAGGCATCCAGACAAACACAGAGAATCATACACTCACATATCTATAGAACAGATCTATAAGTATACTCTTTGCAACAAATGTTTTTTTTTTTTCCTACAATTGGAAAACTGCAAAAAATATTACAGATGCCCTGTGTTCATTTAAGAAAAACCCAAACAAAACCAACACATAACCTCTAAAATGGAGAAATGAAAAAAATTTATGTTAGGAAGCAAATTTCTTACCTATTAACATTACTACCTCACAAGTGGCTGAAACACATCTTTAGCCAATTGCAATGACCCCCAGTATATGTATATTGAACTGTGCAAAAATCCTAAACCACAAGTAACTCCCTGGGTTTCAGTTTTCGTTATAAGCTCAACACTCAGTTCAGGTTCACTGAAAGGACATTACAAGCCTGGAAAGCCCACAAATGATGTAATGCAGACCTCTCATGTAGCCTGTGGTGTTGCACAACACAGCCTATTGACAGATAGCACTTGCTCCTTATTTAGGGGGTACTATCATTGCAGCACTCCAAAGATCCAGAGCTGTTTCATGTATACATCACTAAACAAAGACAAAATGCAGGAAAAGATAGGGAGGCAACAAAGTTATTAAAGTGCTTGAAAATAGGTCAGAGAAAGGATGCTTATGTGGCAAAGACCAAAAGAGCAAGTTGGGTGAGGTGAGATTTATGGTACCCTGTGATGTCTTAATTCTGCTCCTGTGTGCGTCCAGCCTGTGGTCTGATAGAAGCAGTCTCATGAAAAATACACTACCACAACATAATTAAGGTCAATAGCATAATATAGATTCACAAAGGATCAAATAAAATTTGTTGAGACATTTTCTCTGTTCTTCCTTCTGAGATGGAGCCTTATGAACCTTTGCAGCTAAATTTTTCTACAAATGAGTTAATTTTATTTTTTTTTTTAAGAAGTAAAAATCAGAAGTTTGTTTTAACAGTAACGTCCATGGAACACAGAGCTAATTGCTACATTTTGGACATTAAGAAATTATTTTCAACTACTTAAGCTAAACATAGAATCACTGTGAACAATCACATAAGGTGGTTGCTACCTACAGGCAATTGAGGCCGACACCATCTTTTAGAAAAATGGGTACTCTAGTTGCTGTCAGAATACATCAGCTGTTCTAGTGGAATACAACTAGAGTTTTCCTGAGGAATGCAAACTTAAAAATAAAATAATAACTTGTGAGAGTTTGTAACTCAGCTGTTCATAGGTGGACTATTGTGAAAAGAGAACTTCCACTTCTATGAACTGAGCCAGCTGTGGGTTTTAGCTTTTGAGGTTTTATTTGAGGAGGAGAATATTGCTTCACCTCAGACAAATGATCCAGTTATTTGTCACTGATTCTGTACATTTCACTTAGTCTTCCTCAGAAATTTTCTTCTTTCCGTGGAAAAGTCTGAGGACACAGGAAATTCCCACCAAGTAAGATAAGGACTGAGCAAGAAAAGTGTTCCTTCACTATTACCACGAAGGGACACTTGGGAGCCCTTTAATGATCATATTTTGCTAGTCCAGCTCACATCCCCATTGCACATGAAAGGTAATATATATTGTGTCGTTGGGGTGTCAGATTCCTCAGTTCTTCCTCAATTCTACCTCAGTTCTACCCTGTAGCCATTACTTAAGAGCTTTCCTGAGCTGGGCACACCAACGCACACAGAAGAGATTCTCCCCCTTCTGCAGACCCTTAATCCAGCTCCTTTCTTTAGTCAGAGAACAGAAGAGTAGATTTGTCACTAAAGGAGGTGCAGTTTGCCTTCAATCATCTCAGAAGTGAGCTACCTTTAAAGCTTCTGTTTCTTTATGCCCCTGGCAGAAAATAGTTGATAAATTTAATCTAAGAAATGAATTCCTGCTTATAACTGTTATTTGATAAATCTTATTATTCCGACTATTCAACAGAAACCACTCCTGCATGGTAGTTATTATTCTCACACAGTTCTAATCCATACCATGTAGCTTTTGTACACAGATTAGTATTTTATTATATATAAACTATATATTGTTTGTATAATCTAATTAGGTATTTTGCAAATAAATACAGACCAGAATTACACTATCTGAACACTAATGTCAAGGTTTGAATACGTAAAGAATGAAACAGTTGCTTACCAGAATCTTCTGTTGCATTAAACATCCAGCTGGCATCTTTATAAGTATTTTCTTTCTCTAAAATATTTTGTGAAGATGCATGAGATAACATTAGAAGAGAGGTGTTTATAATTCAAAAAATGTCCTGCTAATGCTGAAAGTATTGACATTTCTTCCTGAGGTTCTGACAGAAAATACAATACGCTGTCTTATGTCAATTGAATAATTAGAGATTATAGTAATTCCTGCAAGGCTTTCATATGTGGCACATACTGAGAAAATTTCAAAAGATGAGATTTGCATAAAGGTGGGTGTCAGGAAAAACCAGGTGCCTCTTCTCCTACAACAATGACATACTAAAGAGAAAAAATTAAAACTCTTCTGGGGAAAAGTGTTGGCAATGCTCATGTAAACGCTGGGGAAAGCCCAAATTGTAAGTGGAGAAAGGACTTGTCAGTATGCTCCACACCATGTAGGGAAAGTGGTATAGTCAGACAATAATGGAGCATTTAGCATCTTTGGATTCAAATACGGTAATGAAAGAAAATGATAACCACTCACACTGATTTACAAGATCACTTCTACAATTCTTAAGCAAAAATAACACCTTTCAAACATCAGTGACTTAACACCACTTCCCCTCTCCTTTTTCCTTTTAATATTGTGTATATATTTTATGTGCATTTTATATACATTTGTCAGGAGAATATTAATGTTCTGCTTTATGATTACCACCACCTTTCTAATCATTGCTTTTTATTATTCTTGTTCAGTACAGCTTAGCTGCCGAGCATGAGCAATGAAACGGGGGGAAAAAGAAAAGCAAATACTGTATTATATCATCATCTGGGGAGCGTGATTGTTTCTGCTGTGTTAATTTACACTAAAATCTATGACCCAGTGAGTCTGATTGATTGCCAAGGGCAGAAATCCAGCCCCTGGCCTAGTTTATTTTGTGAACTGTAGCCTCAGATATCGCTGCAAGCCACAATGATATTGATTTGATATACACTAGATGGGTCTTTATGCTCTTTGGGAAATTTATTGTGCAGAGTTAGAACTCAGACAGATGGGGAGAAGCTGCTCTTTAAATTGAAGAGGGTTATCATGGTTTGACTCCTGGGTCACTCAGGTTACCAAGTGGCCTGAGTGTGGCTGGGTCGGAGCAGGCTCGAGGGATTAGTGCTCATCGGTTTTGAATGTCAAATCTCCTCAGTGGACTTGAGTTACTGCTAATAGGAACTTGCTTGGGCCTATAACATTTGGATGGCCTATAACTTAAACATCATAACCCTTTCTTCATGTCATGGTCCTTTAAATTATGGCTGAGCATACCACCTCTGCTCTGGATGCTTAGCAAGAGATGGCTGTGTGTTATAAAGAAACTCGCCTCCAAGGTGGACAGCGCCATTACAGCTCTGGTCTGCAGGAGTGCTGCACCCCCATGCTCCAGTGCCACAGCCATGTCCCCTGCCTTCTGCTGCTCACTCACTGTCACCACACTGGCTTTGCACAGGAGATACAGAATAGTGAAAGCTAGAGCACAGCTCTACTTTTCCCAGAATTCAGTATTTTTTCTTCATGAGGGAAGAAGAGGAGGATGTCTGGGGAAACTTCAGGCTGTGGGACTAAAAACCCTGTCATGACAGGAAATAATATATTCTTTGCACAATGAATAAATGAGGAAAAGGAAAAGGCTTCTAACTTGGGACAAAGATTTAAGAAATTTTTTTTACATAAAACAAGGCCAGGTCTGCTATGATTAGCCTAAGCCTAAAAAGCATTTTCACTTAAGCACTGCTAATTGTTAAAAAATATTTCATGCTGCAGTAAATGCTGAAGAGACCAGGAAAAATAATATCTATGAATTTAAAGGAGTACATTATTCTACATATCATAATACACCCAAACCTTTTAATTATCAAAAAGAACCTTAATATATTTTCATGAGTATCTCTAGCAGAGTTATAAACTGTACACAGCCCATATTTTCACACTCAGTGTTTGACCCATTTCCTTTGAGATCAAGAAAAGGATTTTCAGTCTCATTCAGAGAGGAAGAGAATTAGCCTGGAGGAAGTCCTTCATATCCAAGAGACAGGATAGGGCTCTGTGCTGCCATTACAATGAGAAAGAGAAATCTGTTCCCACTTTTACAAGTAGCTTCTGGCTTCCTATTTACAAAAATTAAGAGTTCTCCTTTAATTCTCTTCAACTAGTATATGATTCACACAGGAATGGGAAAAAATCAAGTTTGTTTTTCTTAAGCAGCTGTTTCCACTTCTTGATATGATTTGGTGCAACTGGGAATCAATATTTTTAAAGGAAAAACAGTTTTCTCCAAACTAAAACTGCAACACTTATTTCCAATAAAATAAAAGGGGAAAAAAATTAAAAGCCTTCTGGAAATACACTTTTATTCTATCCCATTTTGCATACCTATACAAAACAAAGACATCTCATGCCATTAATAGTATATGGCTTAGCTTAGCCTTTTGGACTCTAATCTTGGCAACACACTGCAGCCCTAGCTGTGTATTACAGATATACTATTACTATTTAAATATAATACTGCCTAGCTTGTATTCTGGTCTGAATTTCCTGGGATTTTATTCTTCATTTGAAGTGAATACTAATTGAGAAAGTTACACATTTATATAGCTCCTGAAGAGTAACACCCACTTCACCTATCTCTCTATTGTAAATTAATATGTAGCAGATGGTGAGCTGAGATAGTTTGACAGCCTACTTACAGCACCATCACTTTAACCTCTATCTGAAAAAAAAAAAATCCCATTAGCTTTTCTGCTGTTGGGCTCTTAACCCCCCAAAGTATCCTTAGTTATCATATCATGGGATTTTCTGCAGTGCCAAGGAAGAAAATAATTAAAGATACCCTCTTCCATTTAAATGCTTGTTCTAATTTTACTGGGCATATCTTTTCCTCTTAACTTCTCCAATAATTTCAATTTAAATCTTCATTTAGAATGAGATTTTTCTTCCAAGGGGATTTTTTTTTATCTTCAGGGACAACTTAGTGCACTGCAGAAGCAAACACAGAAGCCCTTCCATATATTATGATTAATGTGGTGTAAGGAGCTCCCCTTGCTAGAAATGCAGAATCAAAGGAAGCAGAGCCCATAAGTAGAATTTAAATTCAATACACATTGGAATCTTATGGTTCAATTCAAAGTGGCTCTAAAGGAAATAATTAGACGCTCACCAAGGCTTTCAGTAAGAAACAACCCAAGATGGGCCTGCTCAAAGTCTTCATTCAAAGCACTCAGGCACTTTTTCCCCCATCTACTCTTTCCAACAGAGAAAGGAGAAGGATTTTTTAAAGATTTGGGAGTCCATATTAAAAGCTTTAAATTTAAATCTCCCTTAAAATAAGTGGTCTAATTGAATGTTTTCTTCTGGTGGGCTGAGAGAAGTGCTTTATTTGTTGCAGAATATAAATGTATAGACCATTGTCAGAGATTGGCAAAATCATTGATAGCGTGTATTTAAGACTCTTCCGCATGAATTGAAACAAGATATTGTTCAGTCTCACAGCATTGTTCACATTCTGTTGTTTGGGGGTTTAGAAGTGTAAGAGAAAATGTTCAGTAACTCTGAAACAGTATCTGGGCTGGAAGACTCACCTGTGCAATATAACAAGAATGTCCCATAATTTGTGGGCTTGATAGCACATGATTGTCTTAGGCTACTGCATTCACCAAAGCATCCAAAATGTTGCCTTAACTCTTGCACATTTTACAGTAAAATGGACCAATACTTTACCTGTATTAGAAAGTATCTCCTTTTACATAAGAGTGTGAATAGAAATTTTCATTTTCACCATTCATCTCCACAGGTCCTCTTGACTCTGGCAATTTTAATACACATGCACCCAAACCCAAGCCCAAATAGATTTGGTCTTTCTTTTTCCTCTCTCACAAATATTAACCAAAAAAAAAAAAAAAAAAAGCTGACCTACACATACATATACTAAAGACTGTCTCTTTCTGATATACAGAGAAGGAAATAACATTAAAAATATCACAGATGCTTTCAGTTTAGATGTCTCTTTTCCTTTCCTTTGTGAGTGAATGTAGAATGTCTCTGCCCTTATGTTTGATGCCTGAAGAACAGGGATGTTTCAAGCCATTACCACATACACCACATAATATTACCATAGTGGTATCCCCTGTGGTGCAATCAGAAAAATGTCCTCCTTTTGAATGTTTTTTAAGTCTCTTGTGCAGTATGAAGAACTTTCTTCTCTGGATAGATATTCCACCAAGGAAGGGCAAGAAACATTACAAACTGTACTCAAGGGACACCCAAACCAGCTCTAACCCTTATAAACTACCTGGAGAGATTGCAACTGCCATTCCCAACCAAGCATTGCAAAGGCACAGATGAGAGCAGCTGGCCAGGGAACTGGAGCGGCACGGAGTAGTCATGAGCCTCAGATCGCGAAGGATGAATTTCACCTCACCAGTCCCTTTACACAACCAGTGCACAGTCCCCCAATTACTTTGGCCTCATACGAGTGCTGGAGATTGAATTTCACCCACAGAATTGGAAATACAAATAAACATTTTATTAAATAATTAGAGCCCGTAATTGTGGATTACCTTTCATTTGTATTAGAGGAAGGCCTGGTATGGTCAGACCCCAGAATCTTGTTTGGTGTTTACGTCACATCTGATTTCTAACTGATATTTCAGAATTGTTTATTTTCTTTCATTCTGTTTCTTTTTCTATTAAAATTAATTCCAGATATCAGAAAAATAATTTTCCCTCACCTTATATTCAGATAGCAGGCTGAAATAGCAAATTGAGAACAACTTTAATTTTCTTTCTAATAAGAAAAAACTTTACTTATTTAATTGTTAACTTTTAATACTTTCTTTTTGTAAGCCTGAGAGGTAATCAAAACATTTTTAGCTGTTTCCTCAATTTTATATACTAAGGAGAATGTCAGTAGTGTCCCTTAACACACGTCCAAGTAATGTAATAAAGTCCCCATATTTCAGAATAGCAATGTCAGCAGGAGGCTTAAATATGACTTTGAAATGCTTTCAGTCTCTTATTTTTAATAAGGTAAATAGGTCATGATTTTTAATAACACTTAGAGTACTTGTGGCTGATTAAAACTTTATTCCTTTTTTGAAAAGCCTAATTTGGATCTCAGTTCAAATTTTTAGATTAAACTCTGCTAAAAGATTTTGAGCTACTATCTTTCATGCAGGGTTGGCGCTGTGATTTCCCAGAAACGAAGGAAGAGCAGGGATTCAGTCACTCTTGGAGAGAGTGGAAAGATCCTGCCATTCCTGGGGAATACTGCTCTCAGTCAAACCTTTCCAGAATTTCCTGTCTGGATGGGAAGATAATGAGTTGTCCATTGCTGCAAATGGCACAGGTTTGTGAACTGCAAGCTGAGCAAAGTTCTTTAAAGGAACAAAGTCCACTGCGAGGGTTGTGCCAGGACCAACATGTTTTTGAAGCACTTGGGGATGGTCTTAAATGCAAGACTCAGATCAAAGAAGTCAACAAAGGCCCCCAGACCTAATTCTAAGCTTTTAAATGGAGAAACAGAGGCCTTAACATTTTTTTATGAACTTGATTATTTTTCTATTTTCAGTTTATACAAGGAAAGACTAGAACAATGCCACCTGTAGCACTACTGATAACATTTCAAGTCCCCACCTAAGTTTGAAAATGTAGCCTTTGAAATGAACCATGGTAGTTATTTAGAGGTGCATTAATTGGAGTTACCTGACAAGAACGACAGTGGCTTCATGACTGCTAAATGTGTGAATGAAGGCATTAGCCAAGTGCATGTAAAATTCAGAAATAACACTAACAGAGTGAGATGAATTTGTATGGTCTTCTATGCAGCATAAGCCATGCCTGAATCACCATTCTTTTCCCTCTCTTCTTTTCTTTTCTGGGAAAAAAAAAGAAGAAGAAAATAAAAAAGCAAGTCACCAAGCAGTATTTTAAAGTCACATACATTAAAAGAGATATATTTTCACTACTTTCACTTTCACTACTGAAAATGTGTTTCCTTTTTCACCCTGAATTTACTAAGGTTTAACTTCTAGCTGTTTGATCTTATTAAAGTTTTGTCTGATAGATCAAAGAGCACTGTGTTATCAAATTTCTGTTCGTCTTGGTGTAAGCATCATACTGGGAACTCTTGTTCAGCTGATTATCTCCCATTGACCTTGCCTTCACCCCAAGAATCCTTTTCATCATCACTACTTTATCCAGTACAGTCCCCCAACCAAAAATATGTCCTTCATTCTTTGTGAGTACATGTAGGTTTTTACAACTTGCTACATTAAAATGACCTCATGTTGCCAAGCAAGCCAGACAGATCTGCAGCAGTAACTTGTCTTCTTTATTATCTCCTGTAACTGCTGCTTTTTTTGCCACCTGCAAACTTTTATGAGTTGCTATTTAAAGTTGTCTTCTATATCATGCATAAAAATAGAATAAAGAGTAGAACTATTTTTTTCAGACCTCATTTAGAAGTAAAGGCTAATAATTCATTTCATATATTACATGTTGATTTTGTACTGCTCTCATTTCTTAATCAAAGTGTTGTGTTGTAATAAATGGAATGCCTCACTGAAACCTCAGTACTCTATATCAACTCGATTATCTTTAGCAACCAAATTTATAATCTTATTAAAAATATATTAAGTTACCTTGAGAAGATCTATTTCTGATACACCCATATTGACTGAGACTAGAATTTTTTACTCTCTTTTGATTCTTTGTACATTAAGTCTCCTATCAGCCATCCCATCATCTTTTTCCAGTGTTATTATGACAGCAGGCCTGCATTTACTGACATCATCCAATTTTTCCTTTTTAAATATCAGTTCCTCACTGACCTTCCTCTAGCCTTCAGGAAAATCTTATTATTTTAAGAATTACTGAAAAGCAACAGTAACAATACAGAAAAATTAATGCCTTCAGATTGTTTGAAGCAAATATTTAAGGCTACTGATCTCAAAATGCCCAACTTTGGAGACCATTTAACATTTCTTTGCTTTAATATGGAGGTGGAATATACGTCATGATCATGAGACGATTAACACTTCACCCTGTTTCTCCTCACAACACAGTGCATTGCTGTATTAATTTTTACACACCTCCCATTACCATCTGATAATGGTTCTGTTCCTTTACTAGGATTCCCTTTATTCCAAAATTATTAGACAAGGTCTTCCATCTATACCTTAGCCCTTTTGATCAATGATCTTATTTTATTTGCTTCTCTCTCAGTTTTGTGCAGTTATTAGTTTATGTTCATTGCTCTCCTCTTTTTCTCCCCTTTACTTTAATCTTGTTTCTATACTACTTTATAGTTCCCTTTCTTTATAGCCACCTTCCTTTCCCCACTAAACCAGGCTCTTTTTTAAATCCACATAGCTTTTTCTGTCAGGTATGGAAGTGGTTTTTGGACACCCAGTAAAATGTTGTTTTACAGTTCCAAACTGCCATTTACATTTTTCTCTTTGATTCCTCTCTCTGGCTTGATATGTCTTTCAATTATTTTCAGGTTTGTGAAACGGTCCTTTAAAAGCACCAAGCACATATATTGCATTTTGGATGCCCTCCTGACTAGTCTAGCCAGCCTTTCTCTGAGAACATTGGTTTCTCTTCCACTGAGATGGAAGCCATCCAACCCTTGCAGCATGATACTGCAGATGGCAAAGCAGTTTTCTAAAAAAGAAAATTTTTTCTGTGTACAGCTTAATTGATTAGCTATTAAACATATTACTGTAAATTCGTTGCTGTCTGGATTTTTTGCTTTGCATTTCCTTTCTCTTTTGTTACAGGATATGTAACCTCTGACAGAAATGTTCTGCTCTTTCAGCACTGGCTTTAGCACCATTAGGAGTTGGCAAAGTGGAATGTCCTGTCTAGACCAGTGATCATATCACTTGAAGGACTTGCCTTAATCTTATAATCTCAGAGTCATGTTTCATCTCCTGGCTCTCCCAAGACAGAAAAACTATTTGTATGCAACGTGCCCCATGCATAATGAAATCTCTCAAGGAAAGAACCCCTAACAAGGACCATTCCATGAATCATGTCTGAACTATAAGATTATAATTTGTCAGATGGGTGCTCAGAGGTTTTTCTGTCATTTCCATACTGATAAGATGACTGTATAACTTTAGCCATGCTGAGTTTACTCTGGGACTCCATTAGTGAGACCTTCCTCTGGGTTAACATTCTTCAGTGTCGAAAGGAAAATCCACAGGAAGGTATCTAAGTGTACTGCAGGAGTCTGAAGCTCCTACCCTAGTGGATTAATGTTCAGTCAGTACAGTCAGTGGAGGCCAAGGGGGCGATTCAGCTCACCCCAAAGTATCACTCTTTTCCTAGTAGTGAATAGTTAGTATAGTAAATTAAAAAATCAAACCCTAAGATAGATGAAGATAATGAGGATTTTTGAAACTCACTGAAAGATGCCAGGGAAGACTTGGAACTGTTTCATTATTATCTTGTGGCTAAGCTTACAGCAGAAAGAACTTCCCAGTTCTCTCATGAACTTGCTTGACCTAATGCTTGATTTGACAAAAACTTCAGTGTGGGCCTATGGTTAACACAACATCATAAAAAAAAAATCCTTGAGATTTTAGTGGCTGAAAGCACACACATAAAATGGCTACAACCATGAAGTGAGAAATGACACTTCAGTCAACTTTAATAATTCATTGTTCTTGACCTACATTGATTACCAGTTACTTGGTAGCAAGACAAAATATTAGTGTGTTAGGGGATCTTGATTTTAATTTTCATTAGAAAGCAAAATGAACCAAGATAATGCTAATGAAGCCAGCACTGGGTTTCCCACCTGAATGTCAGCATTGTTTCACATCTAAGAATTGATGCACTTATTCTAAGAACTTACTTCACTTTGGGAGGGAACAGCTAGACAGCTATGGAACAGCTGCTGTCTGGAGAATCACTCAAGGTATTTAATGATCTAGTTGATTTTCACTGTTCTAAGAAACTGTAAATAATATAATTTCTGACTCTTCTGAAATGAGACAGTTAAAACTTGCACAGTATGTAGCTGTTACATTGTATTTGATTTAGGCAAAAGAACTATAGAAGGAAAATTTGTGAGACCAGGTGCAAAGTTTATAATCACAGAAGACATTGAAGAGCCATTTCAGTGCTCTCCTGCTTAGTTTAATTTTTATGCCTGAGGAATATATCCATAACAGCCTTATCTTTCTGAGCTTAATATCAGCCTGGAGACTGCACTCCCTGCTGAAAGCAAAGAGATTTATTTCTCTGATTCCTAACTTAACGTTTATTTCTTCCTTCTCTGTACCTCTCAGGTCTTCTTTAACTTGATCATTTTAGATGCCTAGGCTTCTGCAGCATCAGTCAGACTTCTCTACCTACTGCATTTTCTTTGCATCTTTTGTCACAAAAATTAGACACTCACAATGAAGAGTGCTTCAAATATCCCAAAAGTCAGTTTTGCCCCTTATCAAAATTGGAAAATTTACCAGCCAGATCAAGCTACTTGTTAATTGAGAGATGCTGAGAGCTTCAGATCTCTTTCCTCTTGTTTCCACATGAATCAGCATTTCAGAAATTTTGCGTTGGTTTACTTTCTCACTCCAAACAAAGCTTAGGAATTTGGAAATCACAGTTATAATAAATGAAAACAATGGAGACTGAAACATAATTTCATCAGGCTGCGTTATACCTCACATGCTTTCACCAACTTCTGTTCATTAGATCATAATGAACAAAAATCTTTTGTGGTAGAGGCTTCTTTCTAACTTTAAAAGTGGCATAGTTTTTAATATAGCTTTGCCAGGGTTTCTGACCCTGGACCCTAGATCCTAGACAGCATTTCTTCTGTGCACCTACAGTGGTCATTGGTGTTAGTGTACAATGAACAGTATATGATTAAGATCACCACATTTAGCTTGTTAATTAACTCCTCTTTTCACTTTCAATCACTTTAGACTCAGTCTGGTTTTTGCATAATATCATTAAAACCTAAGTCCCATTAAAAAAAAAAAAAAGAACATAGAAATCTATGCCTTATTGACAGCCAGCACGATTTAGCTTGCTCAATGTCAGATTTGAAGCTGCATTTGGGCACTTATGTGCCAAGCTAGCCTTTCAGAAGTATCTAAATACTGAACCACTCTAATCAAACTGTCAAAAACCTATACAAGAGTACTTTCTAGACCCATCCAGTAAAGATTCCTTTCTAGCTTGTTGGTTGCCTAATGTGTGTAGCAGTCTTACAGGTACTTCAAAAGTTGAAAACACATGCCTGAGCAAAGGCAAAAACAAGAAAAAAATATTTGGAAGGAAGATACCTCCAGGTGTCTGCATTCTTCTCCAGGAATACAGAACATCTGCAGAGGTGAGACAGAGTGGGGGTGACTTCAAGAAAACATGGCACTAAGTGGAAGGATTAATCTTCCTCAAACTTTCTTTGCCTCTGTTCTTACTGATGTAAACTCTCTTGGCCTGTCATTTGCAGGAGGATTAAATGGATATTCCTGTTTTGAATCATGCTACTGAAAGATGTTTGACCTCCTTCTGTGTAAAAGTTGATGGATCATTTTTAATAAATCTGCTTCCAACTGCGCTACACAATAAGGGTGCAAGGGAAAGAAACCTGGGGGTAAGCAGAGAGAGTACTACAGCATATGGAAAGTTTGTATAAAACTTATGATGTTAACATGACTTCTTTCACCTAAGGAGAACCTATAAACTTACCTATTTTCTCAGCCTACAAATTCCTTAGTACTTCCCTGGGGATGGCTGAATGGTTCAATTCAAAGGATTTTTTTAATTCTTGTAACTCTAATCTTCATCATTATTTCTAATTCCTCAGTACGAAACTAGAAATATTGATGATCTAATACATTTTACAGAGCAGCACACAACCTTCTTTATGGCACTTACATCATTATGTAATATATTATAAAGCAACTTGCATGTTGTAAAACTCATTAAAAAGATATATTTTTTCTCTTAGCTTGAGTTCACGATGGCCAAAATTGAGGTGGAAAGCTATTAAAGTTCCAGAAATCCTAGCAGTACACGTTCCTTTCAAATGGTCTTTTCTGCCCTCTTGCTTGGTGTTTTCTGTCACATTTTCAGTATTTCTGATGTGGGTCTATTGAGAGGTAATTTCTCAGCATGGCAGCTGAAGTAAGACTCCTATGGGATTAGTAACCCTACCTTATAAATTGTTACCTGGTTTCTGTCATTTACGCTGATTTGGTCAGGACAGTTGCTAACTGAATGAAAGTGGTGTAAGCCAAAGTGAAAGAAGAATGATACTGAAATATAATATAAAAATATAAATTAAACTTTTGTCATAAATGATTGGATAGATTTTAACACTTGTCAGTGCTTTATCGACAGCGAGTTACTAGGCATTTTGTCTGGGAAAGCCCCAGAAAAAGGTAGTATGCTGAGCATTTTTAAAATTAATTTAGTGTTGTTAGGCTCTTACTGTTTTCAGAACTTCTCAGGTTCGTCTGTCTGCTATTCTCTTGTATGCTGTATATGTACATCTCATGCTGACTTTGTCCAATTTTTTGGCTGCAAAAGCAGACAATTACCAGGGCACATGCTTAGTGCTCTAGTGGTTGGGAAAATTAGGGACTGTCATTACATCGAAATACCAGCAGGAATACAGTTCAGTTCTGTTCCCATTGAAACTGGTAGATTTCAGAAGAGCTGAGTTTCAGACACAGACTGTAATTTGTTCTGCTGAAAATGGCCACCCCACCAACAGCATCCTACTTCACTTGTAATTTCAGAGCTAGCATGGCCTGTCAAGCCTAGCAGCATGGAGGCATATCCTGCTTTTGCAAGCATAGAGCAGATGTTGCCCAGCTGAGAGTAGCAGCTCCCTGTTCTCTGTGCTGGTCAGGCCAAATTGTAATGCCAACTTGCTCATACAGGCAACACCAAAACATTATTGTTGTGGCTTCAGTTTAAACTGGAGATAAGCAGAAGTTAAAAGGCAAGCTGTGTTGCACAATTAATTTACATACTCAGTAACTTTTTAATGACGTTACTGAAGAGATCTTGTCTTCAACTGAGCATGTAAACACCCTATCACTCACTACGTGAACACCCCAAGTTCCTACATCTTTTGGTTAGGAAGTGAAACGGAGGTGAGTCTTTTCACTTGCCCAAGGCTTCACTGTTGAGATTAATTTCTTACTGCCAGTCAAAGAAAAAAACCCTCCAGGTATTCAGAGAAGAGAAAAAGCCCAGGTATAAAGCATGCCTTTACGTAGGATTCCCCTTGGTGGATGGGGAGATAAATGATGAAACATTTTGTAGCATATTTAGAACAGGAGTGTTGTTTCTGCTTTCTGGGAAATATCGCTGCTGATTAAAAGCAATGCAGCTGCTTGGAGAGCGAAATAGATCCAATAAACTACAGGCCATACCCTCTCAGTGCTAATTAAGGTGTTAATTAAGAAATGTTATCTTGAGGAGGTGTAATTGAGGGAAGGAATCCTTCATACATTTTTGTGTACCAGTAAGCCAAGGATAAGAGATGGTAGTATTTTCAATCCTGAATTTTTTACTGAGAAGATGGATGCTATTTATTAACGAAACCCACTGCATATAGAGCCATTTAGTTAAAAAAAATCCCACCTCCACCTACTGATACATGCAGTTCAGTCCTTGTGACAGTAAGAAGAAGATGGGGTACTTTTATGATTTTTTCTCACTGCTTGGTTTGTATCGGTTAAAACGAATTTTGGGAGTATGGTGGATCTGCCCTACAGCTGTCTCAGCAGGAAAGGTGTTTTGGTGGTTCTCAGTCTCCCTACATCACCATGAAGCAAAAAGCCACTCCACCTCAGGAGACAAGTGAGTACGAGGGAGACATCTTATGCTTCCTTTCACGTTCAGCTAAACCTGGCAGATAGGATACCTGTGGATTTAAAGAGATGAGATCAACGATTTGTTCTGAGCTTTCAAAACTAATATTAACTTTGTTAATTGGCCATATAAAATTAGGATTCTAATCTGAATTGTACCCCTATATGTAATGGACACACATATAATAAAAATGGTAGAAAGACTACTGCTCAGGTGAGGGATGGGACATGATAAGCAAAAACAGGAAGGTCACACTAACACCTGTAATTTCACTTCCTAAAAACTGGAAACTGGCCCATAAAGTGAACTTTCCCTTTGGAGGCCTTCCCTTTGCCTCTTTCATTTTTGTGTTTTTTTCTCTACAGTACTCTAATCCGTGTCAATCTCCAGTAACTTGACTGTAGCTAACTGAGTCAAACAAGATTTATGCGGTGCAACTGAGGCTACAAAACGTTTCAAACCCAATTTCTATACAGATGTAATGGCTTTAGGATGCCTGCAAAGAGGCTGCTCAGTTGGAGTTGAGCTCAAGCCGGTGAGTCTGTCCGACTGCCTGGCATCGGTGCCTATGCAAACCCCAGTGGTACCTAGCAGGTACCTAGCAGGGATGCACGGCTGAGTACTCTGGGTCTGTGTGTGGGAGAGATGGCTCACGGATGGACAGGTTACAGCCAGCTCAGCCTGAGATGGGACACTCAGTTCCTGTTCAAATGTTCCCCATCTCGAAATACCTTTATTTTGGATTCACTGGAAGGACGGCAACTGCTTCTACTAGCCTCCTTATCCTTTGTGGGACCATTGCTCTGCTGAGATGCCTATTTAGGAATCAGTTATCTCCCAGCACGTGTTTTTTTCCACACAGGCCCTGCGTCAGATTGACACATCTTTTTTCTTTTTTCTTTTTTTTCCCCTTGACATTGCCGTGGAAGCTGGCAGTTTTATTTATTTATTTATTTGTTTATGTATTTATTTATTTATTTATTTACCTACTTACTTACCTACTTACTTATTAAACTGCGAACGGCCTTCTATTTATTTCCCTGCTCTTGCCAGCACGGGGTTAGCTGTGAGCCACCCGGCCGCCTAGGAGAAGTTTCTCCTCCTTGTGCGTCTGTTCCTCAAGAATCATCCGCTGTCCGGCGGACAATTTAGAACAAGGGTTCAAGTTCGCACTGCTTGCCCCGGACGACAGAAAAGGCCGCAGGAAATGCCGCTGAAGGGTTTTTTCCTCTCTCCGCGGGGCCAGCGCGCTGCCGCCGCCCCCGCCATGGCCGCCCCTCGGCCGCCGCACCGCGGGCGGCCTGTAGGGGGTGCGAGAGCTCCACTGAAGCCGCGCCGTGCCCTCAGGGCAGCCCCCGCCCGGAGCCGGCCTCCATCGCCCCGCGGAGCCCGGCCACCCCCGAGCCCGGCCCCGAGCGGGCACCGCTCCGGTACGGGTCGGGCAGGCGCCAGCCGCCGTCCTGAAGCCGAAGGTGTAAGTGGCACCTGAAAGGG
>VYXF01010303.1:1093137-1120127 GCA_013397295.1 Polioptila caerulea | reverse complement strand
TCTGTCCGACCCGAACCCCCGCCCGCCGCAGGAGCGCGGCCAGGGTCGCTTCGGCGGGGCGCGGGAAAGGGGGATCTGCCCCGGAAAGGAGTGGCAAACTACTTTCTTCCTCGGGAAAATGTCATCACGGGTGTGTTGGCCGTACAGGAGGGATTAAAAAAAAAAAGGAAAAAAAAAAAAGTGTGTACAGATGTAAATGTATTTATATATGTATATATTTAGAATGAGAACATTTTGGTGAAAGTTTTGTTTATAACTATTATTTCAGCTAGTATTTTCTCATATCTGGGCGATCCTATGAAAAATGTCTATCCTCCTATCTCTTGTTCTTTTTTTTTTTTTTTTTTTTTTTCCCCTGTGTATTACCTTTGCTATTCCTGTATTTTTGAGCAGCGGTACATTTCACTTTGGAACCCCCGTGCTGCCTTAACGCCGCTGAGGAGCCCGCGCCGCTCAAGTGATTGTCACTCAAATTAGCCCCATTGTTTTGTGATGTATAAGTCGCCTTCTATACTGCCTGGATTAGTCAGTTCAATGGCAGTGACAAACATGGATTGTTTGTTGTTAGAGAGGGGAGTCTCACATGGGAAAACACATGTACATCCAGTCGGGACACATGCATTTCTCACCAGAGGGAGAGGGGGAGAGATTTAGTAAACTGGTATTTATTGCGTGTTCTTGCATGCGTGTTCTGTGCGTTGGGTATCGCGGCTCGACAGCAGGAGATAAAGTATTGAAGAAGTGTTTGGGCACGTAGAGATGTGGGTCTCCAAGGATTAACAGAGCTCCTCTGCAGTTAAAAGTATGAACTGATTATTTATAGCTCCGAATTTTGTAACACCGAAGTTAGGGTTAAGCCTGGAAATAACAGGTACAAAAGGGAAGATCCAAATCTGTGCAGCCTGAGTTGGCAACGTTTAAAGGGAACCAAAGCCAGCGGAAGCTGTGTGAGGCACTTGAAAAAATCATTTTGTTCCCACAGAAGTGCAAAAGCATCAGGGGAGAAAATTAATTCAATACTTCCATGGCATGATACAATATCAAATATTTAGGAAGAAGGTTAAGAAACATTATACAAGGAAGGCTTCCCCAATTAAACATATTTAACAAAACTGATAATCTTATGATGGCATATTATAGTAATTTTCTTAAATATTTCCAGGCTAAAAAAAGATTGTTTGTACTATGCTAACTTTAATATTTGCTGTGGTCTAAAGTGTAATTCTTTCTCTGAAGTAAGTGAATTTCTTTATGTGTATCAATACACTCTACTTGGAAAAAGGGAAAAAACCCCTAACAAAAACCGAGTCAATTTCTTCTCACCATTATTAGTAACATTATTCCAGAACAAAATTATCTATTCAGAAAAGCTACCAGAAATTTGTTTTCTGTAGGTAAGCAAAAAGGGAAGAGTCATCTCTGCTAATCTGTAGTGCCTTCAGTTTTTCCGAGTTTCCTGTTGAAAAATTAAGTTAAAAAAAATAACACAGTTGTTTGGCGTATAAAGCAAGGAGGAATCTTACTTAAACATTAAAGAGCCTCAGAAACTTTTGCATTAAATGTTCTATTATCTCATCACAGAAAATGGAATTTCACAAACCTGATCAGACTAAAACCTAGGTGAATAGTACAAATAAATTTCTCTCTGTACTTCAACACATTTTTTCTTTTCTTTTTTCAAAAACTCCCTGATTCTCTTCTTTAACAAATACTTTCAAAAAGCCCTATCTGTTTTAATCTACCATATTTTCATACACTAGAAAATAAATTTTAAATGTGTTTTCTGTGGTCATTTGTATAACAAAACAGATATCAAATCAGTAAAATAAAAACCAAATCACTCTGTTATATACTCTGTTTCTTTGGGTTTTCAAAACTAGGCAAAACCACTGGAATTTAATTTGTTTTTCCTCTTGATTGCAAATCCATTACAGAATTTTTTTTTTTTCCCTTCCTAGATAAATAAGAAATTTGATCCATTTAGAGACATGAGGATAAGACAAGGCATGAAAAGAAGAGTGGAGTTCTTGGGTCTGTCTGTTTGAATCAACAGGCCTGCTGCAGTATGAATTAGGGCTCTTGCATGCACGTTACCTGTGACAGTTCCATGGGATGTTCTGTGCATTAGCATATACTGCCACAGTCTCAGTTGGATCAAGAGTCTGTTTCTTTATTGGTTTTGTGTGGGAGAAATGCTGCTTTCAAATGCATGGTTTTTATTACATCCCAGAATTTTATCTGTAGGTTTTTTTGTTTGTTTTGTTTTTTTTTTTTTTCCTGGAAGTTAGAAATGATCCCCATGTTCGTAATTTCAGTTGTAATTTTTCCTCAGAAGCCGCCATAAAGAACATTCAAATCTTATTTATTAAAAGCAGTTGCCTCATGATAAAACTATATTTTGACAGGGCGACACAGGCTTTTTTCTAGGAACTACTCATGTTAATGTCATTGTTTTCAGGGAATAAAATAATTCAGAATGAATCATGAAGTTATTAGTGATTTACTAGATGAACACATACCGGAACAGATTTCTTTAAAAACTTGCAGCTTCTATTCTGTTGTAAGTTTTCTCTTGCTTTGCATTGAGCTTGTGAGCAGAAAGCATTAGGGGGAATTTCATCTTGATTAAAGATTGACGTGCATAACTCTTCGTGCTCCGCAATGAAAATATGCCCCTTAGAGCAATGGCACTCGACCTTTAACAATCGAAGAGCCATTTAAAATCACAAGAGGCACACAAGTCAAAAAAACAAAACCGCGTGTGACCATTTTATGAAAAATTATGAATGAATGCATTCATCAAAAACAGTTAAGGAAATCCTGAAGGCACTGTGCAATTTGTGTCTTAGGGCAAAGTAATTGATTGTGTAGGTTGTATGTTTTTACAAGGAGGAAAAAAGAAACTACATACTTAAATGGAAGGAAATGGTGAAAGCTATCATCCAACAAGTTTGCAGAATAGCTGAAAAGAAACAGAACTGAGCCAGCATGTCATACCATTTCTCACTCAGACCCATGATAAAAGCTCTATATAGGCCTCTGAAGAACGAATTCCATAGGTCGAGTACCACTGCCATTAAATACTGTAGGTGCTGAGGTTGTTTTTATTTCTTTACTGTTCCTTTTGAAGTTATTCAGTGTGTGAATATCAAGTAATATTTTTAATGCTGTGATGATAGATTTTGTTTTTTACAGTGTATTTTGCAACTAGGACAGCCTTTCCATTGCTGAATGCAGATTTAGCTGTAGGGAAAGGCAAAACTCCCTTCTTTGATTATATTCAGTTATCTAACCTAAAAATCGTAGCTGCATATTCTGCATTGGTTCCATACGGTAAATTCCCATTTGATTTCTGGAGAAAATCTGTGCAAAGGCTGAGTCAAGGATTGCAATAGCAATCCACAGAGGGAAAGAAATTCTTCCTGTATGTGCTGCTGCTGCAGGCTGCTACACCAGGTTGTCAGTTCTGAAGCACAGAGCCAGATTCAGCCTTGTGCTACCTTTTTTCAGTCCTTTTTGAACTCAGTGACACTATGGAGGGTAAGAAATTTGGTTTTTACTTACTAGGAAGCTGTTTAATGTGAGATGTATGGCAAAAAAGTACCAGCTATGAAATGTAAATGCTGAAAAATGGAATGACTGTTTAACTCCTTGTTACTTTGCAGTCCTATGGACAAAAATTGGAGCTGACATTTCTCTTTGATCTGGTTTACCCATCTCTCTCTGCTGCTATCAGCGGTGTGTGACAGCAGCAGACATTAGCTAGGAAAGAGGGAATAGGGAAGAAAGAAATGTAATCCTCCCCATGGCCTTCGTGGGAGAATAGTGAATCAGAGCCAGACGTTACACTTTTAGGTGGACTTAAAAAACAATGCCCTTCTCCCAGCAACCGTTTGTGCATGCCAGGATATTGGGGAACTCAGTCAAATGGACTCATTTATTTGAAAAATTAATAAATCAAGGCATAAAGACAGAAGACAAAACTGTTGTTGAAAAAACAAAGAAGTTTAAATACACCTGAACCCGTGCTGAAATCTTAATATTTTGTTTCATTCTGCTTAGATTATGTAATAGAAATTAGGATGTGCATCTTGTCCATGACAATATCTTCCTTTTGAGTTTTGCCATATTTTTGGTTTCCATAGCAAAGAAGGGGGACCTTTGCCAGAGGAATGGAGCAACTTGCCTCTAGTAGACACCATTCCTTTCAGCTTCAAGAGGACGTAGCTGAAATGGATAATGGCAAGTATTGATAAAGCTGTGAGTAACCAGGAGAGGGTTGGATTGGGAGCAGCTTTCAGTATTTCAGTACAATATTTTCCGGGCACCCAAAGAAGATACCAGAAAGCAAATTTAAACCACCTACACAAGAAAGAATGTTATGGACTCTTCAAGCAGAGAATATAAAAAACAGTGAATGCACTCAAGAAACACAAGTCCATTCATGTTAGAAACTGTCCAGCTTTTCTTAACTTCTGCCAAGTACCCACTACTCCTCTTAGCTGGAAAAAATATTTATTACCAGCTGGCTGATCGATATGGTGGTTCTGATGCTCCTTTTGTGATTTCAGCATTTTCAGTACGGGTTACTCAAAATTGCTTTAATTCCTATGACTCAAATCCATCATGCTTTCCTGTGAAGGTCTACTTGTGTTAATAGTTCAAGAAAGTAAATGCAAAGCATTACTTTATATTTCTATTGTATATTTCTATTGTATATTTTATTTAAAAAATGTTTATGTTAGCATAGCTATGCTGCTACTCTGCTGAACATATCACATCACAGCTTAGGGATGGTTTCTAATACAAAACATTGTATCCCAAATACTGTAATTTGTTTACCTAATTCAAGTATACTTTTTTCTGCTATTCTCCATTTTAATTTTCCTTACATTTTAAGAACATTACAAACTACCAGAAGAACTAAAATAATACTTGCCATTTTAAATTACAAGTAATTTTCTCTATTTTGCCATAATTTCTGGCATGTTAAACAGTCTGGTTTAGTAAAGTCAAGCCATATATTTGGTTGGTTAGCAAATCAAGAAGGCAAAAGAGCTTAATAAGCTTCTTGCAGTTATGAGGGTTATAACTGTTTCTTCCAGTGATCATTGGAATCAAGGGCATGGAGAAGATCAAGGTACTGAATACCATTCTTGCCTCAATCCTTTACTGATAAAATTAGCCTTAAGGAATCCCAGGTCCCTGAGGACACTGGGGAGAGTCTGGAGAAAGAAAATCTAACCCTTTGCGAAGAATCAACTTAAGTACACTAAATAAACTGGACATATACAAACCTGTGGGACCCCATAGGATACTTACACAAATGCTGAGGGAGCTGTCTGATGTCATCATGAGGCTGCTCTTGATTATCTTTGAGAGGCTGTGTGCTTTTGGGGAATTCCCTGACAGCTGAAAGAAAGCAAATGTCATCCTTATCTGCAGGAATGGCAAGAAGGAGGTTCTAGAGAACTGCAGACCAGTCAGCCTTGCTGACTGCGTGTGACCTGTGTGCACTGTGATGCAGAAATAATTCTGGAAAGTATTTCTGGATGTAAGAAGGACAAGATGTGATTGGGAGTAGTCAGCCTGGCTTTAGGAAGCCTGGCTTTAGGAAGGGGAAATCAATCTTGATGAACACGATAGCCTTCTATAATTAGATGACTGGCTTGGCAGAAAGCAGTGTTGCCATCTCTGACTTCTTCACTACAACGTGATACAGAACAGTGAGATAAAAGGACAGTTGATAAAAGGTGGATTGGTGGGGGTCACATGCATGAAGGCCATCTGGAGTCTTGTTACCAGTTCTTTAATCCAGAGGTTGCTAATAAGGCCAGTACTCTTCAACATAGTTCTTTGTAACCAGGATGATGGGATGGAGTGCACCCTTCACAGATTTACACATGAGAAGTGATTGATGCACCAGGTGGCCGCACTGCCACTAAGTGGAATCTTAAGAGACGCTGAAGTGGGCCAGTGGGAATCTCCAGACATGAATGAAAGAAAATAAATGCCAAGCCCTACCCCATGAGCATGCTGGGGTATGACTGACTGGAAAGCAGTTTTGTAGAAAAGGCTGCAAGGCTCCTGGTGGTCACTGAATAGAATGTGAGCCACAAATTTGCCCTTGGGGCAGACAGCCAGCAGTAGCTGTCCTGCATTAGAGGTTCACCAGCAGGTTAAGGAGGTGATTCTTCTCCTCAGTCATGCTTGAGAGCACATCTGGAACTCTGTGTCCAAGTCTAGGATGTCCAGTGAGAGGGAGACTTGGACATGCGGGAGCAAGGCCAATTAAGGGTTGTGAAGATGCTGAAGAGATTGTAGCCTCTGACATATGAGAGGCTAAGGGAGATGGGATCACTTAGACTGGTGAAGGTTCAAAGCAAATCTTACTAATGTGTGATAGGAGCAAAGAAAATGGAGTCAGACTCTTCTCAATGGTATCCACTAAAACCTGAGAGGCAGAAACTGAAATACAGAAAATTCTGCTTAAATGGAATGAGAAAAGAAAGTCACTGTAATGGTGATTGTTCACTTGACCAGACTGTCCAGAGAGGTTGTGGAAGTCTCCTCCTTGGATATTCTAAAAAATGAAGCTGGTCAGTATCCTGTTTTAGCTGACCTAACTTTGTGGTGTTGAACAGAAGTCCTTTCAAATCCTAAAGCTTCTATGATTCTGTGACAACAGGCAGCTATACCCACTTGAGAAGTAGCTTCAGTGAAGTGAAACATGGGAAAACAAGGAGTGTTATGTGTGCCACTCAGGAGCGTATTGCACATGGTATTGAAGGCTAGGGGCTGCAACAGGACAGCTACAGTAACAGAGGTTTTGCTTGGTGCTGTGCCATACCTTTTGGACATGTCATATTTTGGCAGTGCTCCTCCCTGGTGTGTGTGCAACATGGATATGAGTAACACAGATTTCAAAAGTCTAAAAATGTCAGTGGGAGATCTTCATTGAGTGACCTGTGTCTAGAAAAGATTCCAGGTCTAGCCTCAAGACTTTGATGTGCAAGTACACACAGAACTGCAGCTAAAAAATCTGGTGGGGGGTAATGGAGAGTTTACCAGAGCTGGTTCTAGGTAATCAAGTCTGGATGCATGAGTGAAAAAGAAGCATCCATGGGGAGTGGGAGGCAGTGACAAACAGATTCACATGTCAAGGACCACAGTATGGGGAGTATGCAGTATGGGGAGTTGCATCCTGAGAAGTAACTGATCCAGGGGAGTGTTTGAATGGCAAAACTGAGGCAAAACCCCAAGAATGTGCTCCTTCAATATGTTAACAGGGAAGTAATGAACAAATATATAGGTATATCCATGCAATCTGTTCTAATATCCTCATCTTAAAGAGTACCCAGAATTGGAGAGAAGACCCACAGCAATTATTTGAGGCCCAGGAGGAGACATTTTACTACAAGAACATTAAAGACCATTCTGCTTATTGTATTAAGAATGTCAGAGGTGGTTTGATCTCACTGTAAAAGTAATGTCAGGAGAGATAGTGTAGGATACTAAAGGCTCTTTAATCTAGTGGAGAAAGACATAATTAGAACCAATGACTGGAGGCTGAGACAAGGCAGAGTCATCTGAGAAATCAAGTGCACAATTTCACAGTAGGTCTGAGAAGCCCTTGAAACAGATTATTGGAGCAAAGTGGTGGCTTTTCCATCTCATGGTGTCTTCAGTTCTGGACTGGATGTCTTTCTGGAAGGTGTTTTTCCAAGCTATTGGGCTGCCTACAGTGAAAACAAGATAAAAGGCAGGCTCGTTATTAGTCAGGAGGTCAGTTTTGCCTGATATTGGATGCCCAACTGGGAAATGAGGCTCTCTATCCCATTATTGACTGTGTGAAATTCTTTAAGATTAACTGGATGGAACTGTAAAATAAATGCTTTTGGCCTTAAAATCTACAGTTTACATTAGAGGAGTGAAAGAACTCTTCACTGGGTATTTCTAACCTTAACTGTCCTGCCCTTCTCTGCCCAAACAGCTGTGAGGCAACGTTGCAGCCACGAGCTCTATGGCCTGATCTGGTTGTCTTCAAACAGTGAGGGTTGTGTGTGTTAAATGTATCCTAAATATTGTATAAACTGAGTTTAGAAAGGAAGAACTCAAGGAGCATTTGCAAGGTACTTCATAATAGTGTATAATGCTTACATAAAGATGATAAAACTATTATACTCTCTCTAAAAATGAATCCATTTTAATGCAAGGCGTCAACAGGTTAATATTTTATAGCATAAATACTGGCAGAGATTCCCTGCATTCTTCTCTATTTACATTTTCATGAGCTCAGTAAACTGAAACAATAATCTTAATGATAATTATAAACAAGACTAAATTACAAGTTGCAGAGGCTATTGTCAATTTTACAAATCCAACAATAGCCTGCAGGGTTCCAGGTTTGTTTCTAGCTGCTAAGAAAGCTTGTGTGATTTGCTCACACATTTTTTCTTATACCCCAGAGCTGTGCATCTGCTGGAGTCAGGGATCTAATATTCTCTTTGAACTTCCTTAACATCCTAGTGCATGCTGTGATCTATAATTAGTGCATGCACACAGACAGACACACACACCAGCTGCATTAACTCCTAAATGGCAGAAGCTTTGCTGTGTCCATCACCTGGTTGAGGTGCTGCACAAGAAGAAGACAACTGTTGCTGTAACCTTGAGGGTGAAAGTCTGCTCTTAAGACTTGTATCCTTAGGGTGATATAAAAACAGAAAAGAGAACTTTTTGGTTTTTAGGTGTGATACTATGATGCAGTTTTCCAGATGTGAAATACCTGGGATCAAGGAGGCAATCATAAATTACACAGAAACCTAAGCTGTTTCAGGTTCAATTATTGATAAAAGACATGATTTCTAATGCCCCTGGAAAACCAAGATGCTTTGTTTGTCTGTAGGGCATCATGGCTAGGACATGTCAATATTATCAACTTCTGGAGAGAGATCTTTAGAAACAGAAGAGAGTTTTCTGGGGGTTTTTTTGTTTCTTTTGTCATTGTTAAAAATGAACCTAATCAACCAAAAAACCACCAAATAACCAACCCAAAAATATAGAAAACAAAACACACACCTCTGACCAACTAAATATATAACCGCTTGGAATAAGTGGGATAAGAACACAGATAAGTCTGACAAGTTGTGCCATTTGTGGGCATTCTTTCTAGAGACATTTAAATGAGTCCTACCCACCTATCTAAAACAACTGAATAGAATTCACGAAATCCCATAGCAGTTTCCATTTGCATAGGAAATGCAAGTCTCAGAAGGCTGCCAGGTGCTCCACTGTGAGCATTTAATAGGTTTCTTGGGGAAGAGCAACACTTGTTGAGTAATTGTTTGCAATTAGGAGTGCTCCCGTTTCTGCTAATGACGGTGATTCACACAAACCTGCATTTGTTTTGCAGTAATGAGAGAGACATTAAACACCTCATATCCTTGAGATTGCCAGTTTTAATGGCAATAAATAAAATAAAGATAAATAATAATGGGAGGAGAGGAGCAGATACATGGAGGGGCACTGATCAAAGATCCATCATGGAGTGTAAGCAGAAATGTGGAGGGATCATGCCTGTATGGATTTGTAGATATTAGCATTTTAGTTACATGCCCCTAAACAATCATGTTTGGTCCCATTTAACAACATAGCTATGGACCCGTATGCCAGTGTTTTTGGGGAAATCCCAACAGCTATGTTTGAAGCTTTTTTTGAGAGACTGAAGAAGAATCTCTGTTACAGACCTTTGAGATTGTAAACTGTAATAATAAGAGATCCAGGACCCCACATTAGCAGAAGGCTACATTCCCGACAAGGAATCCACTGGTAAAACTGCATTAGTGTCTTAAAAGTCTAAAACAATCAGAAGGCAAGATATTCATGTTCTTACACTGGTTTTATTATTTCAACATGCTACTGAAGTGTGCTAGGCTGTCACTAAAGTACAATATATATTTTTGTGAAAATTACAATAGTTTGCACCAGTTTGCTATCCAGTCAACTCTTGGAAAGTCTTGGAAAGTCAAAGATTTGGAAACTTCCTGGTGTAGAAGGCATACACTGTTACTTCCCAGATTGTTAGACAGCCATTGTTCAAGCTAAGTTGGCTCTTGCTTTTACCCTTTCTCCTCTGGCACAATTAGCAGGACTTTGTATACATATAAATATATTAAAAAAAAGGCATAACAGAATGTAATTCCAAAATTTCAGGCCTCTCTGGTTAGCAGATGGCCCAAAGTTTAGTGAGACTCATGTTAGAGTGTGGGGTGTACAGTCAGCATGTGTGTTTAGTTTTCCGGGGCGAACAAGAGTGATTGCATGAAACACACAGTAACCATATTGTTCCAAGAGATAAGTATCATAGAATTACACTTTGATTTAAAACAGTGACTGAATGCCCAGGTGTCACAGCAAGAACAGAGGATACTAATGGATTTCTGGAACATATGTGAAATCCTTCACTTACCTGCTCCATCCCACCTCCAAGAGTCCTGACTCAGTGCGGTGCAGGCCAAGCTCACCTTAGGTCTGGCAGAGAGGACCTAAGAGTGATGTATTGGTTGGGTTTCCTCTTGGCTGGGATGTAATCTAACTCAGATTAAGCACATTTTAAGAATGTGGTGGAATGCAGTCACTGTGTTCTATAACCACAGGGTTCTTAACCTCAGTTATCAACTGCAATAAGAACAAAAATATGGCCATTCATTATAATTATTTATTTAGAACAAAGAAACCAAGATATGAGAACACAAAGAAATAAAACTGTCAGAAAGTTGGTGGGTTGGTTGGTTGTTTTGCTAAACTCACTGCCTGAAGATTTCTATTCCACTGCTCACCAGCAATTCCACCTGATTCAGGTGAGTTTTGAGGAACACTTGCAGCATGAATATGTAGACCTGCCTACCACATCATCTTCCACTTGCATCTGAAATGTGGATTTAGAGTACTTTATTTGGTGCTTGCAGATTCTGGAATGAACATAAACCATTAAATAATCCCTCCAACCTCTACTCTGAAACAAGGCAAATAAGTATATTACAATTTCTCTCCCTCTCTCACTTGCAAGTTGTTTCAGTTTCTTTAGAAAAGCAAATGTGGAGCTATTTTCAGTCAGTAAGTGTATGTGTGTTAGGCCCACACATATATCTCTATTGATGTTTGTTCTACAGTCTTTTGCAAATGCATGGTGTGGATATATTTAGGGTTTTAGCTCCTTACACAGTTAGAGCGTATCATACAGCCTAAACTAGATCAGTCAAAGGGACCAAAGGAGTTTCCAGCTTCATTTGATTCAGAGAACCAACTGAAAATTTCCTTTACAAGTCCAGTACACTGGGCCTTCAGCTATCGTGAACCGCTGGAAAGCGATAGTTTATCATTCACAGCAGTGAAAAAGGAGGTCATACAAGGATCACCTCTCCAATGGCATAAACATGAGACTTTTCTCACAAGCTGTCAAACTTCAATTGTTGGTGAGATCTGTTGTGTCAGTGTTTCATAATAATTGCTTCTAAGTCTTGTTAAGGGCCTGAAACAAATTACCTGAGTGACATGCTTTTGGCACCAGTGAGGGAACAGCAAGGGGAGTACATATTGCATAACAGACTTGCCTATCAAGATTTTATTTTAGTTTATTGCAGCAATTTTGCTATTAATTTCCATTATTTGAAATACAAAAATAAAAGTTGCAGGTTGTCTTATGTTCACAAGGAAACATTTATTCCCCAGATAATAGTCTAGCTGGCCAACATAAGCTCATTCATAACAACAGAACTTCTTTTTAAGAAGGAGTGTTTTAAAACAAACTGAAAAGAGTTAATCCTTTCAGTTATGAAGGCTATTATTTAGATCTGAATAGTATATTGACTGTCTTTGCACTGTAAGTCAGCTACTATTTCTTTTACAACATATACAATAAATGGATGGCAGATTATATATATTAATTAAAATCAACAACACAACCATCCAAGCCTACAGAAACACACCTGTCTGTGAAAGCATATTAAATTAAATACAGATTTATGTTGTATATATATTTACTTGTTAATAGCTGTGGAAAAAAGTAAAATGTACTTCAAACTTGCAAAACGCTGATCATGTTTGATTATGTATAATAAGATTTATATAAGAGTGTGGAAAGTGATTCTGGGCTTAGGGTTTTGTTAGTTTGGTTTTATTTCGCATTGTCCAAAGTTGGAAATAAAAACTCCATCGAAAAAGAATGGGTCATCCCATCTCGTTTTTTACTCTCATAAGCATATTTTATACAGAAGGTCAGATAGGTGAGCATTGTATCTTGCCAAATTTAGAATGTCAGCAATGAGTCAATTTAAGTGTAAAATAACCCAGAGGCAGAAAAGAGGGACAAATACTTGATTACTTACTTTTGACTGCCACTTCTTTAGGCTTTTATTTTAAAAACAACCACCCAAAACCCTTCTCTGCTTGCAGGGCCCTAGTCTATTTTTTAGGCACAAACTGCTTTTTGGATTTGATAAACAGGACACATCAACTAACAATTTAAACTCCAAAGCCATAGTAATAGGTATGCAGCGTTTTCCCAGAGGCTTGAAGTTGAAATGCTACAAGCGCTGCAGAATGGCAGCTAAACACATGTCCCTTGGGCTCCACAAGGCTTCATTCTGCACAATGATGGAAATGTGAAAAACAAGTTGAATGCAGATTTGGCCATTTCCACCAAGCTGCAAAAGCCTAGAGGATTTTGTTGTTTATGTCAGGGGATCAAACTTTCATTGCTCAGTCTAAAACAAAAAGTTACTGCTAAACTTCCCTTTTTTTACTTTGTCCAGGGCAAAAAAAATAGATCTCTTAATTAGGAACCTGCAGACATGATGTTATCCTTAAAATGGGCATATTACATTGCATAACAAAATTATCTAGCTTTTTCTTTATTTTCTTTTTTTTTTCTCTCACAGATTTTCATCATGCTATCATGCTGCTCTTTATTCGAGTTGCATTGTTAGTTACTGATCTTTCAAGCACCACCCCAATACTTGGATTTGATGCAATTGTTCTTATATATCAGTGTCCTTTGCTGTTCCTTGCTCCTTTCAGTTTCTGCACACTGGCAAGTCAACATCCTGGCCCTGTGCCTCCACCCCTGGTGCTGGGATATGGTGGAGATGTTCTCTGACCTGCGTTGTGCAAGCTCTTGTGAGTATACTGAGCTCTCTGAGGGGTTTCTGAATGGTACTGCTTAGGAAGATGGGGTCTTGCAGAGAAGCAGTCATTTCCATGCACTAGGAATTATTTTTCACTAATAGCTATTATTTTAGGGATTTGTGTCGTCATATACACGATGATTAGCAAGGATGTAATTATCTTAGATTTGCATTTGCTGGGTGCTTGTAATGGTACAGGACTAAGGACTGCTGGCCTGGCTGAGGCTTGCACTTGCAGCTTGCTTCTGCCTTTGTAGCTTACTGTAAACAGCATAAAAGCTGTAGTGTGTAGGGGCTGATTAGTATTCTGATTTAGTTTAAGAGCCCTCTGATGGGCCTCCTTCACATGTATTGTGTAAGTCATGAGTACCAGTGCCAGAGGAGAAAAAAATTAAGCCATGTGTGTTAGTGTGTTGTTGGCAACAGCAGTTAAATGGGACTTTCTCTGGTAATATATTTGTAATATATTGAGTCAGCTACAAAAGTGCAACAACAGCCTTTTCCAGTAAGCAAAGAACCCAATTTCATTGTTGAACAGGAAAAAAATGTAGACCACAGTGTGGTCTTCATTCCAATGGGAGTTCTGAGCATTATTGCAAAATAATGCTAATAATGCTAAAAACTGGTTGACATCATTATGGTGAATATATGTATGTGGATTTTTACAACTCCTCCCATCAGTCTTTGGCGTCAGACCACCATTCTGCAAAAACAAAGTCATTCCACTTCATTTCTAAAATAAGACAAGGCTTCACCTCTTGCTGAGAAAATACTGTCCTACAAAACTATGCACCATTTATCACATATGGCTTGTCAACCCAAACCAAGAACTTTTCTGAACAGCCCACAAACTGACAGTGAAAAATATTGTCCTGTCATATTCTGTCCTCCACATATATACTAGAAATAACCCTATTTCAGATCCATTGTTCAGCTATGATCTGGACAGCCCAAACTACTCTTCCCACCCTCCAAATATATAGTGGCTGTAAAACCACACAATTGCTCCCTGATTTACCTCCTGATTTAGACCAAATACCACAATAAGACAGCATTATGGTACATGAGCATTTTCATATCTAATTACTGTATTTGTGTGGAAAATTAGACTCTCAGTCTAGGAAACTTCACTCTAAGTTGTTCAAGAACTAGGTTTGAAGCTTATGAATTATTACTATTATTATTTATTACTTTCAACTCAGGTCAGAACTCTGGGGTCAAAGCATGTCTTGAATTTTATTTTAGACTTTCTTAAGTTCTTAAAACTAATTAAAATCTAAAAGTTTGTTTTATCTATGTGGTGACATATCTTTGAGAGTACAGATCAAAATACTTTGCATATTTTTAGTAACTACCCTCTGTAAATCTGTTAAAATAAAGAGTAAAATATTTTATCATAAACTTCTGTGATACAGGAGGTAGTCTTTAAATTTCAAATTTATTTTTCTTGTTTAGTAGAAGACATGTGTCCTGTGAAAAGTCTATTTGCACCATTTTATAAAGGTGATTTGCCAGTGAAGGCCAGTGAATTTACTCAGCCTCAGGCTGGACAGGAAGAATGGACATTGCCTTTCTCATCCTTATTCTTCTGAGTAAATTTTTGAGTCAGTGTATCTGTGTTGTTCATAGACTTCATCAATCCAATTCCAATCTTCCAGCAAGGATCCATGATGGACAATAGCTATTTGACACAAGATGCTTATGGTGTCATAATATTGTCCTGTCACGTATTGCCCAGCATTGTGTCTGGCTCAAGGATAAATCTGCTGAGAATCTGGGCTCGTTCTTTCTCCAGAGCAAGCAAGCTGACTGGGCTGATCACATATTTGTGGCACCTCTACTAGTCTATTTCCTTCTGAATCTTAGACCTGTAATTAGTGTGTTTTTGCCCTCTGCTTGTGAGGGACAACCTTTCCTCCAGTAATCTGAAGGAATGCTCAGACAGGCCGCTGAATATCAATTAAGTCCTATTGACTTTGGTGACACAGGATATGACCGTCACCTCCTGTGATTTATACCGTGCTGTGAGGTAAAATATCTTTTGCAGAATGACGATCAGTGCACTTTTGTGACAGCTAATTATGTGACTCTCACAATTTGGAAGTACTAAACAAGATTTCTGTTATAAACAACATCATAAATCTAGAATAATTCAAGTTTTATTGTAATGCATTGCATGGACCTTTAGATCATCTGCTGAGGTTCCCTTGCATCTTTCTTTCTGTCTACACTGGTGGAGTAGTACTGGCTGGACCTAGGCCTGTTTCTGCTCTCATATATGCCAGGTTACGTCAATAAAAACCTAGGGAACAAAGAAATTAATTGAGTCTGTAACTTTGTCAAATGAATTGAGTTCAGGGGGTTCTCTGTTATATAAAAAATGATCAAACATTATTTTGAATATTATGTTTTGGATTTTTAGTTAAGGAGTACAAATTCATAAAATATGCCAGTGTCAGAGCTTTTGTATTGCTGGCTTTAATCCACTATGAAATCATGTGAACAATTAGTATTAACGTGTTTTTCAACAACAAAAATAATAACTTTTGAATTTTTTTTTATCTTTAGTTTTATTTCACAGTTTGAGCAGGGAGAACAAGCAAGTTGCCTGTACAAGCACAGAGAGATCAGTGATGATGCACTATAGTGTTTACCAGATCAGCCAATCAGACCTTTAGTAAACTTATGAGCTAAATGAAGTCAGACACTGCAACTACAAGGCAATTTCCTTTTCTGAATTGGGATCAATATTTACTAGCTTTCTACAATGTTGCCTATGCTTGCTTGATCAGCATCTGCTTCTGAAGACCATTGATTGTGCAGAAGGCTTTTTCAAAGGCAGATAATGCTCTTTTCAAATACACTTTGTATTGATCAGCAAAAAGAAAGTTTTTTGATGGTGCAGAGTGCAAAAGCCATTTATAAAGATTAAGGACAGTGATATGTCGCTGTGGGTCACAGCGAGGTTGAATTAATATGGGCTAATGCATGTTCTACTTTTGAAGACAATAGACAAAAGTATTTGAGGATTTAAGTAATAGTATGCCTCCGCTTGCAAAATACCTACAATGCTATCTCCAGGGAATGAAGCCTTTCTCCTTCAAAAATGAATTGGTTGTTCCTACTCCCCAGTCTCTTCCCACCTGTTTATATATATTCTACGTGCTATGACAAATTAATATATTAACTTGATGGACTGTGGAATTTGATAAAACAAAAAAAAATATTTAATTTTAGATGTTTTAAACCAATATGAAATAAAGAGGGATGAATGCAGCCAGAATGGTAATGGCAAAATAAATAGCCTAGTGTGAGACCTTGGGCTTTCAGAAAAAAACCCAAAAACCCCAGATTAATCCAGAACTAATTTCAGAGACTTTCATAAGCCTTCCTTTTTCTCCCTGTAATTTCATGTTTGAAGAACATGGTGCATCTGAATTTTGTGCTAGGAATCTAAGAGTGTGTTCTGAAAGTTAGTCTACCACTCTGAAAGAAAAAAGATGATGGGATATTCACAGAGTTTTTGGTGTAAGAGCAGGTGCTCAGGGAGTTTAATAAAGGAGGTGAGCTTTCTTCAAGCATGTCCTAAACCAGTTATACTTCTAAAATAAGCAAATGGAAAGAGTGTATATGGTCTGCATCTCTCCAACAGCAGCAAGTGCAGCATGTCTATGAAGTAAGCATTTGGTTTCCTAGCTGGAGTTCTTTGCAAGTGCCAAGGTTGATCACTGGAATATGGCACATACCTCCCACTAAAGTAAACAGCAGTGGCATATATATTCAAGGACAAAACTCTACTCCGAGTCTTTAAGTAACATCAGTAGAATTATATGTTTTACTGACAGGAAATATGTGTCTCCTTAGTCTCTTGCCAAAGCCCTCTTTACACCCATGAATCTTTGCGAAAATAAAAATGGAAGGGTGTATTTGCAAAGGGACTTTCTGTTGTCTTAACTAAAGTAAATTGATAACAATTAAACAGTTTCCTTGCCAGATCACTAAAACTCATACGTTCCTAATTTCTGAGTTATCTGAGTGTGCATATTATGGGGTTCTTGGCTCCTTTATCAGGCACTTTCTCTCTTTCTGTGGTCATGATGCATTAAAACAGTCTTTTCTCCAACAGACCTCCTGGTGACACTTTTGAAGATGGAAACTATAGTATGAGATGATACTAAATTTTCTAGGCATTCCTGACAGTCCTCATAGGGTAACCCCTCAAGGTACATTTAAAATAAAAAAATACAAGCTGGAGAGTTGTTAACAGTTTGAATTTATTTATAAGTGTCCAAGGAAATTGATTCTGATCCCAAATGCGTGGTCACACTAGAACAGAAGCAGCCTGGGAAGGCTGAAGTCTTTCTAGAGTGGCCAAGTTTATCTGTGACAAGAACTTGACTGAAATAGAAAAGAGGCTACTTTTGCTTTTCTTTCTCAACTTCTCATACAGAAATCAAGACTTTTCCAAATTTGACCCTGAGGCTTCCTTCGACAGTTTACTTTTGTTCTCTTAGAGTCACTGAGCTTTTTTTCCATAAGCTTTTCTTGGTATTCATCCACCTCAGGTCATTGGAGGACATCACCAGCTCCAAATGTTTTATCATTCTGCTTCTTGTAGCTCTGTTATACAACAAATTTAATATAGAGGATCCTGTCAAAGTGAAATCTAAATTCAATTGATCTGAGAGTTTATCCTTTGTGGTTGTTTCCTTCTGTCCAACTGGGGAGCTCTGAAGTTTTATCTATTTTCAGATATGGTTTTTACTCCTGTTTCACAAGGGTGGCATGTCCTTACCAGATCACAGTTTACAGCTTCACCCCTTTCTTCAGATGTCAGCTGCTACTTTATTTCTATTTATTTTTTCCTAAGGCATGGCATATTTGGTTAAAGTAATTATTATGAGTCTGTATGTATATATCATCTTATTAGGAATAGAACTTTTGCTCCTTCTCACCCTTTAGGATATCTAGTGTCAGTTAAATAATTTTGAGTTTATGTGTGAAGAATTTTTTGAGTACACATGCATTATGCATTTGAAAGTCTGTGGTTCTTCACATTCAACACCGTAGTGCCTTTCAAAGAGGTCACTACTTGTGATACAAAAGACATCTACCACTGGTATCAATATTTGTCATGTTAGTTTTCCCATGAAGGTTCTCTCTATTTTGCAGATATCATAAATGACAATATTAAGCTTTCTAACAAATTTTTTAACAATTGTATATCTCATGTCAGTGAAAAAAGTATCAGCTGTCACCATGATTAATGAGCAAGTTCTGGTGGAAGAAATAACATGAATACTCTGCACACAGAGGTACCGCAATACAGACATTTTATTACCTGTGTTTACAAATGAACCAAATAACTGCACACCCACATAACATGTGTTTATGGTTGACCTAAATGAAGAAAATATGCCAAGAATTGCAGTTTTCACAAAACCAATAAATATTTGTTGAATATGTAATACTAAACTCAGTGCCACTTAACATCTCAATGGAAAAAAACAACTAAACAGTCCCAAATTCACAAAGAAACCATATTTTTCATCGTGAGTGAGAAAAAGAATGGATTTTTTAAATCTACAGAAAGACATCTGAAGACTGAGATTATATTATTATTATTATTATTATTATATGGAATAAATCTTCTATTTGAGCATATGGAAAAAGAATATAAATTTCATGTTAGACAATTGTCGAACAAAAGCTATTTTTACACTCCAGAACAATAAATTTTGTCTGGTGTAAAAAAAGTAAACACTCTTTGTTTATTTACTGGGGCAAAAAGCCAGACATGTTTTGTTTCGATTTACAAATTGAGTGAAAAATAAATATTTTTAAATATATACATCTTAGCACAACCTGTGGCTATTTTTTTCTTAAGACTTGACTGTGTGCTAATCAAGACATATAAACATTGATGTTCCACAAACAGGTCCCAGGACAATGTTTCTTGGAATGGTGCATCTCCTACCTGCTTGAAGCAGAAGCAAGCTGCAGACACATATCATGAGAAGTGGAAAGCTGCTGGAAAGGCCAACCCCTCTACATCACTGCCCCCCTCCTCCCAAGATAAGCTCATTCCATTTTGTCCAGAGTTTGAGCACAGTGTGTGTCACTGAAGTTTTTGCTCTAATACCAGCAGCTGGTCATCGTGACTGATGTTGCCAGGCAATTAAAATTTGTTTGGTTTATGAAGGTAGCTAATGTTCACTTGCTTGGGGTCCCATCCACATTTCTGGTCCATGATTATTTGAACCTGTCACACCTACTGCCAGCTGCCCAACAGGGTGGTGTTAGTACCTGCTTAGATGCTGGCCTGACTGCATCTGTGTATCTGAGCAGCCAGTCTGCATAAGAACATTCACAGACCAGATAAAAACTGAGCAACACTGGAGCTTTTTAGGTTGCACAATGATCTTTGTGGTACGCAAGATTCAAAATCCTGCCATATGAAGCTGATGTGTCTCAGACACTGCAAGGCCCACGACCTTGGAAGGATTAGATTCAATCTGATGGTTTTGTTATAGGCTTGGCTTCTCAAGGTCATAAGTTTGGTCTGGGAAATTTTCTTTCAGGAACCAGGCCAAGATGCAAACTTGGCACTTGACTCACACTAAAAATGTCTCTGTCCATGCCATAAACATTACTGCATGCTGGAGATGGGGCCAGCTGGGTCCTTTCTGCTGACTTTCTCAAAGGCAACCTTGGTGGAGTAGCATTATTGGAACAGTGTGCCTCCAGTTGCTTAGTACATTTCTGACCTTCCACAGACACAATTGAAAAAATATGGAGCACTTAGCTTATCCTATTCCATGCTCAAGGGCAACACACCTTTGTTTGGGGCACTCCTGGACTCTGAGAAAGGAGATGGGTATGGGAGTGGGTCCTGGCAGTGGACATTCTAGTGTAGGCAGGATATGGCAGAGTTCAGTAGCATGAATGTTTCCCATGCATCCCTTGCTCATATTTTCCTGTCCTTTCTATACCTTCTGGAAAGCATGACAGACTCTTGTATATGGGGATAGCTGAAGGAGACTGTAAGAACCTCTTTGGGTGTGAGACACTGCACCTGTGTCAGGCTGGGCATGCCCAAACAGCCCCTCATGAGAAAGTGTGAGAGCAGCTCCTCTTAGGCCATTTTCATAGGGGGCAGCTTTACAGTGTCTTACGTGTGTGGACACAACCTCAGAAAACCTGTTACCCCTGTCATTTGCGTGCCCTTCCTTGAATTTATTTCTATTTTGTGTCATTTAGTCACTAATGATCCTACCTTTTCTGGTGGCTCCATTCTTCTTTCCATGTGCTATGCCCATGCTTAATAGTCTCCAATTCCCCTTGAGAAACAGTCATGGGTTGACATTTGCTGCAATCATGCTATTCAGTTCGTGAATTTTATTCCTTCCTGTCATTTTCATACATCTTGTTTAATTTAATTGTAAGCTGTTTAAAACAGGGGCAGCTTCCCTGTGTTCATACAATGTCTCTCTCAATGTGTCTGTGACCTCGATAATTACTCAGGTGCAATTATAATAAAGAGTTATTATCAGCTACAATAATTATTCTAGGACCAGGAAAAATACAATCATATCCTTAGCACATTCCTCTTCACTTCTTGAGCAATGAATGAACCTGAACAGAGTTGTGTACTCTCCGCTATATATTGCAGAAATGTTTTGTAAATGTTTTTGAATGCTTACAATTAACTCTTCAGAAATTCTTCTCATCCAGTGCAAAATGGGAACCCAGGAATAAATCTTTAAATTATTTTGTGATTGTTATCATTATGAGTATTTCAGAGATCTTTTGAGGATGTTCACATTTTTCACCTGAGATATTTTCTGGAAATAATAGGGGTTTAAAACTGTTCAGAGGGTGCTAGAATAGCAGGAAAAGGTCCTGAGTGGTGTGGGCAGAGTGCAAGTAAATAAAGTTAAATGATAAATTTAACACAGGAAAATGCTTTCTGCCTTGTATCTTAACATGACAGTACATACACAACCCCCAGGTGTGTGAGGCACATAAAGGCTCTGAAATGTGCAACTTGCTTTCCCCAGATTCATAATTTTTGGTCAATAATATTGGCAAAGAAACAACCTAGTTTATTTGCCATCTGAGTTCTCCCCTACAGGTATCACTCTTCTTAAAAGTGGCTAATGCAGGGAAATAATTTTCAAGCGCCATAGAATTTATTTGGACTTAGCAAGTTTTAACAAAAATCCCTTCAGGCTAAGATTCAATTTACAGACTGTATTTGTCCATAATTCTTTTCTTCCGTGTGTTCTTCTCTAGGTTTGTTTACTTGAAAAGCAGATCTTGTTCATAAGTGCTTCATAACTAATGACAGCAGCTGAGTCAATACTCAGAAGACACTGTCTTCTCATTATACATGCTACCACGGTCTTCTTTCCTCTGAGAAAGCCCCGGATCTCATCCTCCTGTATTCACTTTTTTTACCCTTGACTGGAATACTAAATTAAAGTGCTATCCACCTCACCACCCCTACAAACCAAAGCCAGTTCCAAAATGCATTAAGGATATCAGGTGCAGATTTATGAAGATGAGTTTTGCCTTAGAATATAAATGAATTAAAGATGTGGATATCCTCCAGAAGCCATTGGAATAATTTAAGAGATGTGAAAGAATGTTTTGTGATAATGTTATCACTCTTGCTCACTCTTCAGAGAAAATTGACAGCTTGAAAAGTCCTAATGTTACATACAATATGATTCCCAGCTCTGGGATGACCATTACCACTCTGGAAGATCTTGAATCTAGTTCTGTGTAAAGTCTGCTCAGTGCTCAGTAGTGCAATGAGTTCCAATCAAAAGTTAAGGATTACCAGAAAGAGAACACAAGATAAACCTCAAAATGTTGCATCATTTTGTAAATACACATGTAGACGCCCTGTGTCTTGAATGCTGTGGTCAGATTTTTTCTGTCACCCTTCCTCATTTCCAAGAAGATCAAATGCATGGAATATCTCTGCATAAGGAACAGCTTAATTGAGGGGGATTGTTCAGCTCAGAGAAAAGGAGGTACTTTGTGAGGATATATAATGGGCATCTATGAAACCATGGAGAAGGGAAATAAGGTCTGCTTAGTCTTCCAATACAAGATCTAAGGTCTGTCAGCATAAAACAGTCTGTGACCTCTTTGAAACAAATGGTGCAAATGTCCATGATATTGTCATAACATATATCTAATCTAGGGACCTTCAACATAAGAATGCTACTAGTGCTAAAATATTTACAAGAATTCAAGAGGCGAAGAGCTGAGTGAATGAAAATTAAAAAGATTGTAAAGCACAAAGATACTACCTCTGCATCAGAAGGCTCATGTTGCAAATTGTTCAAAACTGGAATGGTATTTGTGGGAAGTACCACTGTGGAGTTGTTAGTCAGCTAGGCTTAGGCCTTCATTCCTCATTCTCATAGGAAACCAGATATAATTGGTGCCTTTGGTCTGACCTAGTACACCAGTTTTTAAATTATTTTGTTAAATTCTTATGACAGTTGCCTGAGAATTCACATGAAAATAAGAATGTGGCATGAGGATGAGAATCAAGCATTGGTATTTTCCAGAGATGTTTACAACATGGAAACATGCCTTTAAAATGACACCTTTCTTTGACTTTCTCTGTTGTCCCAGTGTTTCCAATCAATAAAGATTATTTCTGACACGTGGTTTACCAATGATGTGGAAGAGCTCCTTTGTTCACTCATATACTTTGATGAATTACATAATTTTTATGGTTCTGAGAAGAAAGATAAAGAATTACACTTGCAATTACACTGGAGAACTGTCTAATATTTTCTCAGCATTATACACACCTGGAAGCACGTGGAAGGCAATGATTTCCAATTTTTTTTTATATTATCTAGTACCATGGAGAAAATATCATAATTATCCAGAGAGCATGTTCTCACAAGTATTGTGAATATTCTAATTATCTCTTGATAAAGGCAGGACACGTTATATAGATTTGATCTGATCATATGTACTATTGGTTTGGTTATAGGTCCAAATAATCATAATCAAAAATATTTCATTCTTTTTGTGCGTATTATAAAGCATTCAGGTAGCCACCATGGGCTGTTCTTCTGCCAGTTTTAAAGAATTGTCCTGCTGCTCACATTCAAGTTGTCATTGAGGCATTTCTGCAACTGATATAATAGAACAGATGCAGAAACAAGCAGAGACAAAAAGACTCAGTGCAAAGAAAAAAAAGTTGCAGCTACCTTTTATTCAAATTCTTTTCTACTCTGAAGCAGAGCTGCTTTTGCTGGACTCAGTGCAAAGATTGTAGCTGATCCAGCACAAGGCTTTCTAAATCTGTTATGTTCTCATGGTAATGAGTTGTTAGTCCACAGGAGAAGTCCTACTCCAGAGAAAAAATGAGAAGCCCAGCTATCAAAATCAGTTCTGCCTTCAAGATAAGTTCAGTCTCTTCATATGGCAGAGCTGATTATCCTCCGTAGTTCTGCTCTTTGTACAGAGAATGTGGCTTCATATTCATGTAAACTCAACTCATTGATAGAGTTGAAAAACTGCTCTGCTGGCAGTGCAGGTAGACTCTGTACCTGCCTTTAAGATCTGAAAATATTAAAAGGCTAGTCCATATGGGCAAAAAAAAGTAACATGCCCGTGTTTGTCTTATTTTGCAGTAAACTTGGGTTATATAACTAAGGATGGTTTTCCCACAGATGATGCTTAAAAAGGGCTGACTTCAACAGCATCAACAGAAAGGGAAAAGCAAAGAATTGTACCTGTTAGAAAAACTATTTTTGTTTGACGCTGGGGCTACTGCCAAATACTAGCTTACAGATGGACCTTGTCCTGAGGTGTGAGCCCTCACCCACCAAAGAAGCTCTGGTCTAAGTCCTAAACCAGGGCTTCTCCTTGTTCTTTTGCTCTGTTCGCCTGCCAGGCTTCTGGCTCTCCCTTTCCCACTTTCTCAGGATAAGCTTGCCTCCTAAATCTGCTTCCACAATCTGAAGTGAAAGGTAGATTATTGCTCTGTAAGCACAGTATGTGCTCAGGCTTCTTCCCATGTGGGAGTTCTGAGGAGCTGAAGGGTGGATGCTCAGAGGAGATAGGCTGCTGAGGACATGAGCTAGTTTGCGTCTATGCAAATTGAAGTTTCCTCAGATAATGTTTGGGTGAGAAATTCTAGATAGAAGATATCAGAAGATAAACCTGAAATATTCCCAACAAATTCCATGTTTTTCTAAAAACTCTAAAGATGTCAAATTTAAATAAATGATGTGACAGTATGCCTGAGTTCCTTCTTTAGGTGTATGCTGCAAAGCCAAAAGAATACATCTTCTGAACCCATTCTCAGAAATGTACCAAAATTAAAAAAAAAAAAGAAATATGCTCAGCATTACTGATTGGTTTTGCCTTTATACTTTATTTCACTCATTTAAATGCCTTGACTTGAGAGATTACATCTCACCTGACTGCAGTGAGAGCTGACTCAGACTTTGCATTTATTTACTAGAATTTTTCTTGAAGGCCACAGCAAGGCTGGCTTGAGTCTAATTTGATTGCTTGTAATAGCTAGGTTAGAATTTTTTTTCTCAGTGTTTTCTTACTGTCACTGTCCACATTGTGCAACATGTCTGGGCCTAAATGCATGCCAGCTGAAAAGCAGGTAGCCACTATTACCTTGCTGAACAAATGTGGCTTCCTCACTTTAGATGAATGGGGTTGCAGAACTGTGTTATGAATTGTGGAATGCCCTTGTAGCACTGGAAACAGATTTGCATAATCAAGCTCCAGTTCTTTTCTATCCAAAACATCCAGAGATGAGGCATATTCAGTGAACCTTTAGGTTGCCTAAGTGTTAATAAAAAGCCAATGTTGATTAGACTTTAAAAAGTCAGCATGTGTATTTTTCAATGATGAGACAGTATATCTATATCATAAAGAGAGAAAATTTAGTCAAGAAAAATACAACTCAATTTTTAAGATGTGTTTTTGCACCTCTGTTATGTTTCCTGAAACATTCACATGATGTAAAGGTAAAAGGTTCTTGTTTTATGGTTATAAAGAAGATAAGTGTTCATTCTGATTTGAAATCAGTCAAAATGAAGTCTTCACTCTAGAAAAAGATATGAAGAAGCAGTAGATAATTCAGATGCATCTGTCTTGGAATTCAGGTGTATTTTAGTATCTGACTTGATTTGAATGAGGTCTTTGGCATTTTTGGATAGATGTATGGAATAGTTTCAATTTCTTTTAAAAGATAAATTAAGACAAATAATTATACTGTAAATTTCTAAATTCTGTGAGTAAAATAATAATTAAAAATTTGGTTGAATATAATAAAATATGCTGAAATGTAATAAAATATAATTCATCTATAGATTTCCTTTATAAATCACTTTACTTCCAAGAAAGTCAAATTTAGCAAAAATTTTCATTTGTAGCAGCACGTTTTCCTTTTTCATGCTCTCACATTAAAGTCAGGAATTTCTGGGACACCTTTCACTTGAACTATAACATTTTCAATTGGATGATGAACTGCAGCAGTGCCAGTGCATTGATTGATTCCTACGCCGATCTATACAACAACTGGTTAAAACTGGCAGAACACTGAAGATGAATGGAATGGCACTAGTCAGTGAGCTCTATTACTTTCTTATTTTTCTGGCTCTGTGACTGTAGAAGGGTGTTTTGTCTGTCAAAGCTCTGCAGTGGTCATTCTTCCTCCGAACTCTACTGCTCAGGCAGTAGGAGAGATGCCAAAGTGCATAGAGACCAGCAAAGCAGAAGCAGTAGATAAAGCCTTGTAAGTCTTAGATGCACTTGGAAGTTGGGCAGAGTAGTATTAGAGAAGAGAGGTAAAATACTCCACAAAACCCATCTTTTATCATTTTTATTTTGTTTAAAAAATTTATCTTGGGATTAAGGAGGACTTATAAATGGTAGGAATGAAATTTGAAGGAGTTTTCCTGGTCTTTTTCTTTGAATCAATTCCGATTTTCAAGGGCTGGGTTGCTGTCTCAGATTTCTGCTATAAAGATCTTATATCTGCCAGTCCTGATCTTTTTATTAGGAGTAATTTAGTTTATATGAAAATACATTTCAGACTTCACTAGATTTCAGTTGTTGCAACATGTGAAGCACATATTTGCATAATTGGGACTTTAATGGATTTCAGCAAGAACTGCAGAGATATAGATGTTGATGATAGTAGGTGGAGCATGCAGTTGATAGTTGTTTTAAAATCTTCTCCATTTTGTGTTTCTTGAAATATTGCAAGTGTCCCAAAAAAGTCAAAGGGAGATCCATCACAGATTCTACTGGGTCCTTCTGGCCACCACAAGTTTTTTGTGGCTGCCTTTTTTCTTTTCCTGATAATTTTGTCATTTATTAATACTGTCCTTTTTCATGTTTTTAATTTTCAGTGTTCTTTCCAGTTACTTATTAAAACACCAAACCATTAAAATAACAATAAAAAGTACTCATTCACCCCAGCCTTCAGTGTGTATGAGTTGGTTCAGTTCAGTTCTTTCTTTGTCTTGAAACTCCTCCATCATTCTAATTGGAGGATGAGGATTTGTGGCTGTTCTTTTTCATTTGTCAGTGTGGGATCTGGCACTATTCATCTAGTTCTTGTGTATTTTCTGGAAGTCACCCCAGATTTTCCTTCTCATAAAAAAATGAAGGGCCTTTGGGGCTTGAAAATGTATGTATGCATAAGTGTGTAACAGCAAGATTCTTTCAAAAAGGTGATCTGAGTTGTGGCAATACCCTAAATAGTGTAACTGCTTTTTTTTTTTTTTTTTTTTT
>VYXF01010303.1:1045072-1093082 GCA_013397295.1 Polioptila caerulea | reverse complement strand
TTTTTTTTTTTACAAAAAAGACCAAGACCTATTCCTTGCAGAAAAATGATAGTCATCTGGAATGAAAAAATAGATAAAATGGAAGAGAATCATACAGAAATCACATCTGACAAGTAATTTGACAATGTGAATAGACTTCTTGTTTCCATTTCTGTTAGGACAGCTACAGTGGAGAGGGAAGCAGAAGGAAGAATAAAACAAGGAAAGAAAAGCAGAATGAAGGGAAATGAGCTTAAAAAATACAGAAGATTAGGACATGGATGGCTGCAGGGTTGGGAGCTAAAGGAAGATTTCAGTGAGACTTTCAGACCCCTGTTTGAATAGATCATTTTGCTCTAATCCTCCTAAGACAGCTGTTAGACAGCATTCCCCTGCAAGAAACAACAAGGAACAACTTGACAATAAGTCATATTCCTCACTGTTTCAGATTCTCTTAGTAGAAAGGAAAAGAAAATTAATAACCAAGTGAACAATAGTTTTGAGAAATTGGTAGAAGAGAGATAAATTCTTCTTTCAGTAATCAGTATGAGATGGAAAAAGAACGTCTTCATCAAGGAACACAGTGGGTATAACCTGGTAGTTAAAACACCCAGGAAAAGCCTTTTATAGCCTGGGTGGGTCCTGTGCCAGAGGCCACTCCAGATGTATTCCTTAGCTTACTAGCCATGGTACAGCTCTGAATGAAGGCTGTAGAAATGTTTAAGTCTCAAGTTTGAGTAGAGATCAATGATCACCAAGAAACACAGTTTACAGCAGACCAGCACATTTAGGAGGCACTGTTGTGTAACCAAGAGGCTGATATGACAGAGGGTGCCACCTCCTCTGACACAGATGCTTTATGAGAACCAGGCTGGCTGAAAAAAAAGGTTATGGCTTTGAGTATCAGGGATTCACCTGTTTCTCACAAAGGTTTTTCTTAAGAGGCCTCAAGTCACACTCTCCTTGATGCTTCACACTGAACACTTTCAGCAGCTTCCAGTAAACAAGCCAGCTTTTGCTGGTCACATTTTTTGCTGCTTCTTTTCTTTGCTGGATAGGAAGTCTCCTGCCACTCCCTGAGACACTGAGTATGTCTAGGCATACTTAAAAACACTACTGGAAGCTTTCAAAGAGAGCTTCTGGAATTTCAATGAGATACCCTGACATTTCATGTTTTTTTTCCAGTTTGATGCTTTCTTTCTAGACTATCTTCATATGATGCTACAACTGAGAAATTGCTTTTCCCTTTGCTTTTTCCACCCTCAGCTTTCACATGTGTATCAGTCAGTATCATTTTTTGTTGTACTTTAAGTTAGCTAAAATGTGAACCTCAGGGGAAGGAAACTGTTTCCCAAAAAGGTGCATTCCTATTTTCTTTGCTGAAGCATTACTCCTGCTTTGATTTGCTTTGTGTCTTCAGAATAAACAGCAGTAGCACATTACCTTTACATCTATATTTGTTCTTTTGCCTGCTTATTCCATAAAATAAGAAAATAGCCTCAATGCACTAATGCAGATGTCTTGGAACTCTACATTTACATTTTGAAAAGATGCTGTTAACTAGGTTTTTAATAATTTAAAGGAAAATTAAATATCCACTAGTTAAATCAATGGAGTACTCTGTAATCACCTTGAATAAAAGCTTTTCTCATTCATGAACTAGAAAAGCACTGTTTAGAATTCTTACACTGCATAGTGTTATGTTCTGAAAGCAACTTGTGAAAAACAAAATAGGTTTTTCTAAGCCAGACTTATGTCAAATTCTGTTAGCTTTATTTAAGAACCACTGAATTTCCTACTTCTGGAGGTTTAGGCAAACTTTTTTTGTGAAAGGTTTCATTTAGTAGAGTGTTTTAACAGACCTGTTTCTCAGTGATTCATAGTTTGTCTTGTACCTAATCCTGCCGAGACAGATGCTGTGAGCTGAGGCATCCTGCATGTAACAAGAAGTCCTAAAAATCACTGCTATTCAATCTCCCCAAGATAGTATTCAACATCTCTACTGTAAATAGTCATCAGAAATTCAGATAAATATTAAGTGTCTGCAAAAAATCGAAACCAAAGACAAAAACAAAAAATAAAAACAAACAAAAACACGCCCAATGAAACCCCTCAAAAACCACTTGGAAAAATAATTATTGAAAATAAATTTCAAGGTTTTTTATTTTAGTTCTATAGCTTATTTTATTAGGGGGCGTTTCTAGCAAATGAAAATGCAGTTGTATTTTAAATAATTTCCTTATGAGTTTACAGGAAAATATTATGATGTAGTTGGCAGAATTTGCTTAAGGAAGAGAATGAGGCTGCAGGGAGACTGAACTTTCTTTTAGCATTAGGGAAATTGGTTTTTTCCCCCCTCATTTAGGAATGGTATGGGAATTCTTCTTTTATGGAAGCAAATTTGTCCTTACTTATATATTCATATTGATTGGAACTTACATTTTCTGTTTAGGGCTTACCTTGCATTGTATTTCAGGGCTGAAAATGCAGCACTTGAAGCCGATGTAAGAGAGAAGTATAAAAGTAAAAGAATGGGATTCAAGGTATAATTCATAGGTGTGAGGTGAGAAAACATTCCAAGCTGAGGTACAAATGTGAAGTACAGTATTTTCAGTGGAATGTTGGCTTTACCAAATAATAATATTCATGTTTCATATCCCAGGAATAAGTAATCAAAAGACAAGGGGAAAAATTACTTTCACCATATCAAATTGAAACACAGTATGTATAAAAATAAAGAAGACAAAATATGATTGTTAAGCTCTTTTCAAAGAAGAATAATTTTGGAATATAGTGGCTCAGTGCTGGAAATTTGTTTTCATCCTTGAAAAAATCATAACTAATACTGATACTAATTAGTTACTAATCATAACTAATACTAATCGTAACTTCTACTAATACCTGTAAAATGGAAGGTACTTACTTTTTTCTGGAGGCTGCAATGATAGTGTTTGTTGTTCCTTTTTTGGTGAATATTTTAAACAGCAGGCATACAATACCACAGGACCTTGCTCCTATTCACATATGTTCTTTAATATGCCTGCCTGAACTGTACAGCTGCTATCACCAAAACATCAGAATTCCTGATGGCCCATAAGGCTCAGATTTATTTTTATGATTTTATAATTAAAAGTGCCTATACTTGTAAGTCAGAGGATCTCTGTGACTTACCTATACAATCATGTAAGGTTGTGTTTCTTCCCTACTGAACACCTCTGTGTTGCCGACAGATCAGAGGTTTGTGTACCACTTTTTGTTGCTGGCTTCTGTCAGTGGGAAGGATTCTGGCTACTGTAGAGGTTTCTGATAGTTTTAGAAAAGTTGCCTCCATCCCTGAGAGTAGTAAATCAGGAGTTTGCTGTAGGTGTCTGTTTCTGCTTTTAGAGGTGGATAATGGGAAATTATCAGAAATGAAATGGTGCTACTCCTGCTTTTTTTTCCTTTTGTGTTTTTTGATCCATCCCCAAGCTTCTTTTTGTGTCACTGAAATTCTTGTATGAAGGTCAGAAAAATGTGAAAGTTGTTCAGCTATCAGGCAGTGCCATAGTTTACCTTCCCCTGGCAAACCCAGTCAAGTGTGACAGAGCATTTTAAAGTAATGTAAATGGAATAAAAATGTGGAGAGCTTTTTAGTAAATTCTACCTTTGACTTTCACTGTAATGGAGTCTGTGGTGCCACACATATTTATATCAGATCTTTGTTATATAACTATCTTATAGTTACCCTACAGTGTATACTACACTATTTAAGGACAATTTTCATGTTTAAATTCTTCTTTTTGATATGGTGCTACTTTTATTCCTATGTGTTGACCTAGGCTTTGTAAACATGATAGAGAAGCAATTGTTTTCTGTCCAATTAGCCCAACCTTTGCCTCGGTTGTAAAACTTTATGCAAAATATTCCTTGCAGTCTTTGCAGTCCAATGAAACAAAGATAGACTTATAACTCTTAAGGATTTTTGGCAAACTGCTAATAAGAGCTTTTTAGAAACTGTAAGACCTTCAGCTGATGGAAAAGTATAAGAGGAAAAAAAAGACTGCAGTCTTGCACAGGCAGTAATGATGACAGAACCATTAATAACATGGATCATTAAAATTTATAAAAAGCTATTCTTAATATAGGATATAAATACATTTCTCAGGCAGAGCTATGAAATTTATAACTTTTTTTATTGTCACCAGAGGACCTTCCTAGTGCTCTGCACCCCTCCACTCTCTGCCCTCCCTCATAAATCACTGTGTGGTTAATAACCTAGATTACAACTACCAGTTGCATTTACAGAATTAAATATTGACTATGTGAAAATGTTATTACATTTTTACTGATCAGAAGACCACAGAACAGCCCTGCAGGACATGTAGCTGAACAGAAATATCAGTGTAATCTTTGTTGGAAACACAGCTGTGGGATGCTTGGTAACGAGTGACAGTTTTTAGAAACAGAGAAGAGGTGATGGAAAGTAAACTCCTTAATTTCACGCCAAGCAACACGTTTCCCCAAGCAAGTTGTGTATTAAAGGCCACTTCTTTTTTGGCTGAGAAGTTCAAGACTAAATACATGAAGTAACTTTTAAAATATAAGTCCTTGTGTTGGCAAAGTGGTACATCAGAAAGTCTGACAGTGTTTCTTCTCAGGTCTGAGATCTTGATGAAACTGAGCTGCATTTATATCAAGTAATGGGGCTTCTGCCAGGCTAGCTGGGAGACTGACTTAGGTTTTAGTACTTGAACTCTTTCTCATGCCACTTCATGTCTTTTTTTTCTGTTATCTCACTGGATGAATTATTCCAAGGGTCTCTTGAATTCCCTCTTCTCTACAACACGTGAATTAGCATAACTATCAGAAGAAAGTTTCTTATTAAAAATAATTTGGATTTTGATCCTTGTTATTTATTTAATAATTGGTTTAATCCTCCCTTAGAATCCTCTGATATAATTTCATTGTTAGTGCAAGTTTTTACTAGGATTCAAGAAAAAAATCACATGCCCAGATAAATTGCCATTTTCCATGTCACTATTATATTCCTGAGCTTCCATCTGTATGTGTTCATTTTTTTAGTCTCTTCCTCCTGAAGGAAAGTAACTCTTTATCTTGCCCAGGTGTAATTTTGCTGCTGCACTGGAAACAAATCCATGCTTTTACGCTGCAACATATTTTAAAAATAATTTCAATCCAAATCAAAGTGATTAATTATTTGTCAATAAATCAGTATTTGGATATTTCTTCATCAATTTCCAATCTAAACAAATATTAACTTACCATTTTAACCTGAGTTTCTACAAAACTAGATAATACTTTTATTAAGCATAGGTCTTCTTTGTCTCCTCACATTTTCTTTGTTATCTCCAAACTGCCTTTAATTTGCCAACAGATTCTCTGTTATTCTGCTGGTAGAGAGACTTCAGCACTGAAGGAGGTGTTTCATTTAATTTCAAGAATATCCTCTTTCTTTATCATATGGATCTCTTCAAATCATCCATAGTCTCAAGAACAAGTCAAAGTTTTCAATCTGTGATGGCCTCCAAGTTTAGCCTTATTTAGAGATTTGTAATGAGCCCTTGCTGGATCTCAAAGCAAATCATATAAAAAAAAGTCTTCATGATAACGATTGTGGTAAAATCAGATAATCCATTCCCTATCCTTCTGAAACTCTTTCTGGATTGGAAGAAGCAGGGAGTTATTCTGGAGACACTTCTTGTAGATGTAATAGCAAAAGTGCCAGACTTGTGAAGTGTTACATATTTTGCTTTGATATCTGACCCTACTTAGGACAGTCCTGGCCATCTGTCAGATGACTTTGATTATGACTATTTTGGTGTCACTTTACAAAATTTATTCCAGGTTATAGTGGCACAGAAGTCTGTTAGTGAACCGTTACTTCAGATTTATATGTATTAATTAATAAACACTAATGTATTTTCAGCAAATTTTCAGCATTCTGCAAGTTTAAATGCTTAAGATTAAACCCTTTTCTTTTACTTCAATAATAATAACAACAATATTTTAATAATATTTGACAGCTTCCAAGTTCTGTAGCACGTTAATACCATTTACTTTTATACTAAGGGACTATGCAAAATCTATTGTCATTGAAGGAATTGTTTAAATTTATTCTATTTTGGGTATAGTACTTGTTGGATAAATGCTCTAACATTATATATCAGTGAAGAGCCTGATGGGAAGGGGTAGTAGCCATGCTTTGGAGGGCAACAGGGAAAGAATTAGAAATGTGAAGTTGTTGAGTGGTGGGGAATACAGAACTGTGCACAAAACCAAGGAACTGATATCCCTCTAGACACAGACAACAAACAGTGAATAATTTTTACCAGAGAAAAGAAATGTTTGCCCTGCCTAAGAATTCTGCTGTCACACAGTTCTCTGGCTGTATATATCAGTATGGGAAACCTTCCAAAAGATGACCTTTGTCTCCCGAGTGGCATTTTGTATTTCATTCCTTGAGACACTGACATCTGAAAGCTTCCTTCTCTGTTTTTGTGGCCAGACCACTTCAGTGTCCTTTTGGTCATGGTAGTATCACAAGGCAGGGATATATTTAGAGAGCAGAAAGAAAAAAAAAAAATAGAGGTCAGATAGAAGAGTAGGAAAAAGACATATAACGGGAAAAGATGACAGCAGAATCATAATTTTCACATAAAAGGAGATGTCTAGCATTTCAAAGCTCCAGGGCATGTCACATAGGACCTTCTGGATGGCTCAGTCCAATCAAAGCATCTCTTAGAACAAGGAATATGCCAGCAGCCCATCTTGAGCCTCAAAATCAAACTCTGCTTCTTTCTCACTAGGTGTTTTGATGAGTGACACACTGAGTAGCTGCTCTTTCTCCTCCAATTAGGCTTACCATCAGAAACGTTGACCTTATTTAAGCCATTTCTCAGATTTCTTTGAATTACTTGAAATGTCTCAGCATTTTATTAGAGTTTAGTCATTATGCTTCGTATTTTGAATGGCTTCAGGCTTGAGGTAGTGTTGACTGACCCCCAGTGGGATGAAGTGACTTCAACCATTGTTGACTTCTATATATTCAAGGTATCCTTGATACAGAGTGCAGCTTCTCTTCTTTTACCCTATCAAAATAACCTCTAGCCATCCATCATGTTCCTCTGAGCCATGTGGGTTGTTCCACCATGTTTCAGTTATTCCTGTGATTTCAAAACTTTCTGACAGGCCCAGGAGCTCCAGTTCCTCCTGTCAGTTCCTCAGGCTGTATGCATTGGTATAGATACAGTTAAGATGGTCGGGTTTCTGGTTCTTACCTTGGGAGACAACTAAGGGACATTTGTTCCTGCTCTGGTTGGCCTGGCTTGTTCCCCTGGCGTGAGCATTGCTACTTTAGACCTGTCTTCCAAAGTCTTTCAGTTCAAAGCACACCTCAACAAGTTGGATATCCTGCTGCTCTTGGTCTACCAATATCCTTTCACCCAACAGGTGGTGTGGACCCTCTTGAGCGATGTGAAATTTGGACAGGCTGTTGCCTACAAGCAATTAGCAGACCATGCAGGCAGCTGCAGGGCAGTAAGAGCAGTGGGAGGAGCAGTGAGGAGCAATTCTCTAAGTTCACTTCAACTTTTAAATAAAATTGATGGAAGTTGGGGTTTTAAGAGAGCTTTTTGGTCTAAATATCATTAGATTAATTTTATCTGCTACGTAAAGTGGTCTACCATGAGTAATAAGGTCTGTGAAGTCTTTTTAATCTACAATCATGCACAATTTCCTACAATTTATGTGTCTAGATTTGAAAGAGAAACAACCCTTTAATTAGTCACATATTTTGGTCTCAGATGTTCTATACAGTTTTAGTTGAGGCAAATCTTTTATCCAGACACAGACTTCATTTTGGCAAGGTGTGAAGAGCTTTGGCTGGGCTAACAGAAGTCCATCCTTTTGGATGTAAATAAGGCCAGATGAGATGGGACTTAGTGGAAAGTGTCCAGCTGACCCCTACTGACCAAAGGGATATTCCCTAGCAAATGTCATCACGTTAAGTATACAAAATAGGGGGAAGAAGGAGTAAGAGGGGACTTTGGAGTGATGGCATTTGTCTTTCCAAGTCACTGTGACACATGATGAAGCCCTGCTTTCCTTGAGATAGCTGAACATTTGTCTGTCCATGGGGAGTATTTTTTGCTTTGATCTGCATGTGTGTGGCTTTTGCTTCCCTATTTAATTGTTTTTATCTCAACCCATGAGTTTTCTCACTTTTACTCATCTAATTCTTTCTCTGATCTCACTTGTGGGGAAGTGAGTTAGTGGATCTGTAGTTACTTGGTTACTGGCTGGGGTTAAACCATGACAAGTTCAAATACATAGACTAACAGAACTACTAAAAGTGCTATGAGAATAGCAGAATAATAACAAATACATAAAAATTAGCGCTGTCACAACATGGCAGAAATTTACCTTTATGGGAACAAATGGCAACAAAACAGTTAGAGGAAAGGTCTGTCTTAAGAGTTTTGGTGCACAGTGCCCATTCTTCTTTTTCAGCATGAAAATGCCTAGTTTTACAGATGTTGGCAACTAGAAAGTATTTTCTCATGTAAATGTTGTCGGATTACTTTTGGTTCTAACTGATTGACTCTTGACAATTTTTTCTCTCTTTTCCCTAATTTTTGCCAATTTCCTTTTTTTTTTTTTTTTTCCCAAGACATTTCCTGTAGTCAGCAGACCCGTTCAAAGACAGGTTTTTGATAGACATTTTTATTGTTTCCCCTCTTCTAAGTCTTTCATATTTGTCTGTTAGAGCTGTCATTACAGTATAGGGGGGAAGCTTGTGGAAATAGCTGGTTGTTGCTTCACACAACAGTTAATAGCTTATTCACCTCCCATAATATATGCAGAGGATGCAGTATCTATTGGACAGCTGAGGGCAGTCAGCCCTCGATTCCATTTGCACAATGTCATCCCACTAAATAGCACCCCAAATTAATGTTTGTATCTCCCAGATGTTATATTCCATTCAAGATGGCACCGAGCCCTTTGCATGATCAGTAGCATTGTCTATTTTTTCTGCACTTTCAGAGAAGCAGAGAAGGAGGAAGCAAACTGGGCTAACATTCTGCTGTCAGGAGGGAAAATATCTACCTAGCAAATAAGAGGGAATGCAATAAAAGTTGAAGCAAAGCATCTATGTTAAAATAGGCTTTGTGCTGAGTCTTTCATAGCTCTTGATGATATGTCCAGCTCAAAAATTATCACAGATAAGTGCAGAACACAAAAATAATGCCAAACTTGAGAACAGGGATTCAATGTATTTTTTGGAGAATTTTGATGGCTTTTAGAGCTGCATCTTTCTGTACCCAAGTGGCTGTACTTGTTTTTTGCATAGACAAATATGCAACAGGAGAATTAGAGAATAAAATTTGTATATTTGTTTTGTCTTGATGCAGCCTTCAAAATGAACCAGTTAGCTACAAACTGCTTTCATTTCTGCCATACAGTCTGTGAGAAATTGGGGCACTTGTCCTTCATGAAATATGATTTAGTTCATGAAAGTGTAAAACTACTAAGACTTATTTCTTCTAGAAGAACCCAAGCACTTAAGCCATCTGCATTCAGCAGTTCTACCATGCTGTTTATTCAAATGACAATTCTTAACAAAAAGGTTACTTCATTGGGCCAGTTCAGCTTGTTTGCCCAGCAGGAGCTCTGCACTTTATTTAAGCTTTTAAACTCCATATCAGTAGCATGAGTTGATGCTTAGTGCACAATAGGGATACAGTATAGCCTAATATATGCATTTTTCCTTTGGAATTCTAATGGTTTAGTACTGGAGGAAATTTACACAAGCCTTATAGAAATTAAAGCGAGGCATTTATTTCATTCAGAGAATGCAGTGACTTCCAATGGTTGCACTGCTAAGGACTCTCAGCTTTGAAAGGGACCTTTTATTGTGCAGGAAGAAAGCTCAGATATAGCGCTAAGCGAAAATTTCAGAGTCCAGATTAGCATGCCTAGCAACTCATTGCTGTGTACCGTTTTTTCCCAGTCCCCTACTAGCTGAACTCTTTCCGTACATCTTTAATTGATTGGGTTAATATAAACCCTCAGCACTACCAGTGTTTGTGTGGCCCCCATAATAAGGCTATTGTGTGCTTCTCTCTACTCTTGTGTTCCCTATTTAGGAATGTGTCGCTCTGAGCAGTTCAAAAGTGTGAGCAAATGAAAAAAGCCACAATCACTTCATTAATGATTTGTAAACAGAATATCCAGTACTGACGCCACCTGCATAGGCTTTCAGAAGAAAAAATACTGGATTTGCTGAAGCTCTGTGTAGAATCACTGTGGAATTTATTTCGGCAGAGTAAATAAATGCCCCAATTAACACTTTTACACTCAACCAAATGGTTGTATTTAGAGGAAACAGTTTCTTTCTTCAAGGAAAAATTCAAAGGAGACATGGAAAAAAGATAAAAAAGAACACCCCAAAAACAAACAAACAAAAAATAACCCTTAAATCTCTCTGAGCAAGTTTTACACAAGATGGCACACAGCAGTGGTTGAAGTTATAAAGGCAGACAGCAAAATGTGTTTAAAAAAGGAATGTGAAGTAAGAAAAAAGTTCACTGAAAAATTCAAAATAACAGCAAATGTGTTTATAACTTCAGTTTGCTGCTGCTGTAGGCCTCATTAAAGTAAGCCTTTGTTTTTTCCTTTTCAAACACTACCTATTATGACAGCTAGAAACAGCTTACCAGCTGCATACTGTCATCTTGGTCTGCCAAGATATCATGTAATCATTCTCAGAGTTTGAAAATGGGTATCCACCATTGGCTTTGTGAAGATGTCAAAAAAACTAAAATTGCTCTGCATGCATATAGTTCTAACTACACTGCATAGTTGTTGATTTAAGAAAGACTTTTAGTAAGCCCTACTGAGGTAAAATTTATCTACTGTACCTTTCTAAATTAGAGGCAAGCTTCTTACATGGCAGCAGATATGCACAGTTTTAAGACCTGTCAAATACTGTGAAGTTCCTTCAAATACAAGGAAAGAAAATAAGAGTCAGGCTTCTTTCTGAAATGCCAGGCATTCAGCCACTCACTGGTGCCTGCAATGACAACCCAAACCCCCTCATCAGCCAGGGGATCACCTGGCTCTCGTATCTGATCTGCCATCCTTCTGTACTCTGCCTGTTACTAAAGAAAACATGTTGCAAAGGAGGGAAACATAAAAAGGAAGCTCTGAGTATTTTATCCTGCATTTCTAAAACTGTCTGTGTCACATAAGACCATAAAATCCCATAGGTAAACAGCAGAGTGGGTCCATATTTTCACTGGAACGGGTGAGGAGAGATTGTGACCATAATCAGATACACAGAGTATTGCAGAGGGAGCCTTTGGAGGGGAGAGTGGCCTCTGAATGAGGCATGGCTCACACACCACTGCTCTTTCTTTCCTGTATCCAGAACAAAGGGTTTCTCATTTCAGAGAACGATTTCAAAACACTGATTTTTCTTTTTTGGAGATGAAACAGCTGCCCATCCTGAGGTGCATAGTGCCCTTCCTCTCCTCTTTTGCAGTGCTCTGTACAATGCATTTATGGGCAGGGTGAAACAGGTGCTGTCACCCTGAAACACACCGGGATGAAATATTTTCTGCAAAGCTCAGTCACAGCCAAAAAAAAAGCTCACAGACAGGATTTTTTAGGAAAGAAAGAGAACACAACAGAGGTTGTTGAGATATTGATTGAGGTGGGTTGGGGAGCAAATGCATCTTGGATACTATAGACAGTGCTCGTCCTGGCCCACATTAATCTGAAGCAAGAAGGGATGCAAAAAAGGAATTTTAGGATTTTAACATACCTCCACCAATTAAAGAGTCCAATTAGGTCCAAAAGGACTTGGGAGCTCCTGAAAGCTTGCAGCTAAATCAGTCATCTTCACTGTGAGATGCTATATATTTCCCAAATGTTTGACTATCTATCATTTTAATAGTTTATAGACCATTGACTAACTGTCCCATATTAAGATGTAAAGCAGGAGTAACGGAAATGGAACATAATTCTAGGATCCAGAGGTTATAGGTGATTGCATCAAGAAAAATATTGGCATTATATTACTGTGAAGCTCTTTGTCATTATTGTTGGCTTCACTCTCAGTTCTCAAATACAGGCTTATGGTAGCATTACGTTCTTTTAAACTACAACTCTGAAGCATGTTTTTGCAAAGTTTTGGGTTCAATTAAAAAGATTGAATGTTATGAACAAGGTCTAAAGGTCTACCAAAGCTGCTCAAACTACTGTACAAATTATTGAGTGAGGAGAGCCCTGTTGTAATCTGAACCAGTATTCCTGGCAGGAGATGCAACAAACAAAACAAATAACAAGAGTCAGTGGAAGCATGAATTAAAGTACAAATGAAGGTAATATGTGTCATCAGCACTTCAACCTTCCTCCAAAGACAGAGGTTTCTGGACAGAACCATTCTAGATGGAATAGTTAGAATTCTTGTTGATTTTCCTGCGTACCCTATGAAGGGATCAACGATGCAAAGCCATGCAAAGCAGAAAAACTTGTGGTGCCTGAAAGGTCACACAAATTAACAGGTGAGATTATTGCCTAACTATGCCAGAAGCCCACTTCATCTCCTATTTTTAAGCAAATGTTGGCAGGTATGACAGACAATTTAATCATTCCAGATGCCTCCAGCACCATTACAAAGCAAAAAAATATGTATAATGAGCATCATTCCTACTCTGGGAATGTGTGAAAAACAGGCATGGATTTAGAGGATCCTAAAGCAAAGAAGCTGTCTGTTTGCTCATCTGGTACTGATGATAATGATACTGGAAAACTTTATTCTCTGACATGCTTTGTTTTACTTTCTTGGTATGTTTCTTCATATTAAGACCTAACTATGCAAAAATCCTTTTGGTTTTCCTGATTCTCTTAGCAAGACATTCACAAATAGCAGTGGAGTTGCAATGTGTTCCCAATTTTAACTTCAGAGATACCAGGACAGGAGGGAATAACAAAGAGCCCTCCCTTCCCACCAACCGGACACAGATCACATTTTTGTTCTTTGTATGTAGTGTACATTGTGGAAAGATGCAAGATGATTTTTTCCAGAAACAGTTCTTCAACCCTAGGAATCAAAAGCTTTTTCACAGAAACCACAACAACAGTGCTGGACAAGTAACTCTAATAAATATGACTGCTGAGAAAAGGCATTCACATCCTTTGGTTGCCCAACTAGCAGACAGCATTTACCTGTCTTAAACAGGATGAGCCACACCAGCATTTTCTAAAGCTTCCTTAGGTGTTCAAAAGACACAAAACTCCCAACATATTTACTCCCACAAATATCTGACTTCGTTACGCAAGCATCCTTATTCCTTTAAGAAACATAAGAAATATGAACAGGACAGTCTGCCCTCCAGTTTCATACTTGGCCATATTTGCTGGATAACACCTTCTCTTTGTTTTAAACTTCTGAAAATGCAGTTTCTGCTGGATAGCCAACTCAGCCTAGCCAGGAGAATTCTGATTATTATAGTCACTGAAGCGATATTGTCACTAAAAATAGGGAGCGACAGCATCCTAGGATAACTAGCTGGCTCTCAAGTAAATATTTGGAAATAATTTACAATGAACAACCTCCGATTTTTTGTAAAGTGTTTTTGAAGCACAGCATTTAGGTCTTTCAGGACAGACACTCAAAAATAGATAACAGACTTTTAAGTTTGTGAATGCTAACTAATTTTCTCATGAATCAGTATTATTACTTTCTATGCATAGTGCTAACTCAATATTTAAAATTGTAGTTCTCATGCTTCAGCAAACAAGCAAAGAAAATTTAATGTATGGAAGGTATGATTTCAAAGTTAAATATGTAGATTTTGCAAGAATGTCAAAGCATTTTGACTCAAAATATTCTCTAGGCATATATTTGCAAAACTTTGTTTCTTTCAATAAAATCCAAATATCTCAAGCTAGCCTGGTGATAGTTACTGACTTTCTAGGAGAGAAAACACTAAAATCCTTTGCAGAAATTAATGTGGGTTTTTTTTTACTTTCTTTTTCAACTCTACCTTTTCTTTGCATTTTGCCAAAACTGTTATGTTCCCTAGAGTATGATGAGAAATTATATTTGCGGTATTTCAAATTATAGTAAGAGGAAATTGCACAGTGACCCTTCCTTGTGTGCAAAAAAATCTTATAATTTTCTGCTAAAAGGGGAGCATGTGAGGGTGTGTGATGCCTTGGAGAAAAGAAGCAGCCTTTTGGCAGTGCTAACAAGCTATAGCCTACAAAATCGTTTCATGAAGCTGTGCATTTGATTCATTTAGGAACTCATGCTCATCATTGTATTGAAATTTGCTAATTCCTTTTACACAATCTTTAAATACCTTAGATTAAGCACATACTAGAATGTGACAAAATCAATTCTCTTCACTGTAAACTTAGGTAACATTTTTGAAAGGAACCAAAAGTCTACGCTTTCTTAAAGAGTGTGGTCAAAGATTTACAATTCCACTTGGGAATGTTTTCTAATCTACCACTGAAGGTAAGTGGAAAATAAAAGACAGATTTTTCCATTCCAGAGAGGCACTGAATAGGGAGGAAAGCCTGTTCTTTGCAGTTGTGAGCAGCAAAATTCACTCATCTCCCTCTACTTCCACATCATGAATTCCTATTACTTCATTACTTTCTGTGACTCTTGTTAAGGCGAAGAAAATTATAACGATGATCAGAGGAAAACAGCATAATGAAAGACATTTTTTCAAAATGCGTTTCTGTTCTGGTCTTATTTATGACTTACTTTTTATTTTTCGTATTGCAAGACTATGATTCACAGCTATATCTTGTCTGGTGGACTCCAGAAATCCCACTGAAACTGAGGAAAACAACTCTTTCAATTTTTTGTGTGATTTTTTCTTAGACATATCTGGACATCTTAAAATTACCATTGGAAAGGAAGGTGGTGTTCAGTGGAAAATAGTTTGAACTTGTCCAACTTGTTTTTTTTTCTCACAGCAATGCAAAATTTCATCAATAACTAAATGTAGTACTAAAACATGCCTTTGTTCAGCCTTGTACTAAACTGTGAAAAGGACATTCATACCTTCCCTGTCTTATTAATAAACATTATGCACAATGATGGCAATAATAATGGAACACAGCATATATATTTTGATGTCTTTTATTTAGATTGAAATTGCATAATGGTTGGTTGGCTGCCTATAAATAGGAGAGTCAAACATCAGCTTGACTACTTCAGTTCCACACTGAAAATAACTAGCAACTAGCAGTATTCAAACACGACTACAGTACATTTTCCTTCAGTCTAAGATGGACATGACCATGGTGGGTCACAAGATCTTCAAATAAGCACCAACCTGGATGTGGTCTGGGTTCCCTCAGGAGGAGCAGTTTTTATTTCCCTCCACGAGCCAAAGGGGGTGCTACTCTGCTGCTGCAGAATCTGCTTTGGGAGCAGGGAAGAAGTAGAAGGTGTGAATGGAGTTAATAATTTAATTATGTCTTGGCATATGTCTGCTTACTTTTTTAATCAATGTAGGGAAGTGAGAATGAAAGATTGAAGAAAAATATAGTTTGGTTTTGTCTTTGGTATAAACAGTTTGTAACACCACTTAATACACTACATAATAAAAAAAAGATTGTGAGACTCAAGATGTATCTCCTTGTTTTAATTTGTTAGGTCTTAGGGGTTTGTTCATTCTGTAGCTATGTTTTCTTCCCTGAGAGTGCAGATTAATTGCATACTTTATTTGTGTATTCTGTGTCTCAGTTATCAAATGTATTTAAGTGGTAGAAGCGGTACTCCTGCTCTATGTTGAAGGGACTTCCTTTCAGAAGTAAGGATAAAGCAGTAAATGTTGGCCAGTGGGCTGTTTTTGCCACCAGAAAGGAGTAATCTGAAATTTCTGTGGTTTTATTATTGTGTATTTACTTTCCCTAACTACACTAGAAAGCTTGTTATTCTTTAGGGCAAGAAAGTCTGAAAATAACATGCTTCAAATGTATTTTACTTTCTGATAGTGAATGGCATTGTTAGTTTGATCCCTACATGTTAAAATATTATCAGCTTTTTTTTCTTTCCAAGAGTAGATGCTTTCAAAGATGAAAACTTAAACATGATTTTTCCTTCAGACTTTTTATTCTGACCCTTCAAACGGGAGAAAAAACCCTCACCATGCAGTTTACGGTGAGAAGAACAATCACAAGATCTTTTCTACTTATATTTTTATCTAGCTTTTGTCTTTTTTAACTGTTTTGGTGACATTTGCTTTGAAAACACAGGTCTTTGTTTTTACCCTTCTTGAAAGATTATAATTGATTCAGTTGCCGTCTATGTGCACATGATGAGTATTTGTTGTGTAGATGGAATCAGTACTGGCAGAATATTGCTGCATGCTGCATGTTGCATTATTCACTTTCATCTGCATGCAGCTCATGGCTGGCAGGCTCCTCACAGCTACCTTTAAAGTGGCTTATCCAAGACAAAGCTCTGGCTTGTTTAGTAGGAAGTCTAGTAGATCAGTTGTCATATTGGAAGCCTCCTGCTGAATTCAGGAGAGAATACAGACGAGGAGACATGCCAAGGTCTGATAGATGATTTTTTGAGATGCCATTACTGTGCTCCAAAATGCTCTGGTCATTTTCCTTGAAGTTATCACTTTGTCTAAAGAGCAAAACAAAGTTGAATTAAGCAGAGATAAATCCCAAGATAGAAACAACTTGTGTTTTCCCATTCACTGTCGCTATTATACCCTGTGCAATCCAAAGAGCTAAATGGTGTCTTGGAAAGCAGGTGATGGTAGCCCCGTTTAATGGCGCATAAATACCTAAAATAAATCTTGGCAAGTCTCTCATTTGTTCATTTGATCTTTTGTGAGAATCATCCAACTGACTTCAAAGTGCTGGTATAATATTGAAATTCACTAGATATGCTTTTTCTGAAAGATGCTGTGCACTCTGGAAATTTCTTCTCGAAGACTATTTTGTTTACTCCAGGGTTTCTCTTATGGCATTGAAAGAAGACTTGTTTTGAATTTATAGGCATCAATTTTGAGGGAAAAGAATGGGAAAACCAAAATGGTAACATGTCTCTGCAGCTCAGCAGCATCAGCAGGAAACCTCAGTGCTGAAATCTCCAGTGATGCTGGATTGCTGCTAAGCAGCCAAACTTCCTTGGTCAGCTTTGCCCTTTAGCTGACTTTGTTGTTGGGGAAGAACAGGCTGGGAGGGATACTAACATCTTAAGCTGCTGCGCAGCATGACCTGGAGCTGGTCTAGTACTGACTCTGGAAAAGGTAATTTGTGAACAAAATAGAAAAAATCAATTTTACTTTGATATATGTTGTTAAGCATTGCTGTTTAGCCCTGACTGTGATAATTCAAACTTACTTATATTAAACGTTTTCTAAAGACCTATTCCAGTCAGGAAGATTACTGTTTTGATGATGTTTTCTTGGTTTTGGACTGATAAAACAACCTTAGACAACAAACATGAAAACTTAACGTTGCACAGACAGAAAACATCCTATTTCATCTCCTGCATATATTCTTTCTCCTACTCAACTGCACTGGAGGAATTTGTGTACTGGAGGAGAACTTAGTGTATAGGAAGTATGAATAGGGAGTAGCTGGAAAAAAATAAAAGTAGAAAACAAACAAACAAATAAATTGGGGGGAAAAGGGGGAAATAGAAAAAGGCTAATGCTTTAAGAAGGTTTTGGAAATTACTTAGGCTGACCTAAGATAGAAAAGGAAGAAGGAAATTTGTGATGACAGATTTTTGATGCTAGCTCTGCAATGCTTATTTATTCCTTACACTGAACGTACACATAGACTATGTTTAAATCTTTACCTGAGCCCTACAAGTGGATTTTAATGGTCTCTTTTATACAGATATGTTTGTTACTTCCTGAAGTCATCCTTGATGAATTAGCTTCCGCACAGAATTGTCCTGCCCTGCTGGTTGTCTTGTTTTTCTAATTTTGACATAATTCCTGCCTGTTAATTACTGAAAGCATATAATCTGTTTTCTATGTAACTATTCTGCAACAACTACTGTTACGATATATGTATTTATTTGTGTTTCCTTTGCACTATTTTCTTTCATTTTATTACATACATTTCCATTTTGATTAATAATTAATTTATGGGAAAAGTACATATTTAATGCCTAAAACTATTTCATTAAGTGTTTGCAACTAAGAATGTTTCAGCAGTTGGTTAAAATAACTCAACATGCTATGATGTCCTGTCAAAAATATTTCTTCATTGTAGATGAAATTCTAGCCACTAGAAATTTTCAACAAGATACCAAACATCTTTACTTCAACTGATAGCTTGAGCTAGCTTGCCTTATGGTATGGTACCAGTTACATTTGCAAGTTACACTTTGTTTGAAGGATTTCAGCCATTGAAAGGTTGCTATCTAGATGTCCTTTGACATGTATTTCTTTTCCTGGTATCATTGTTGCTGCCTTCAGTCAAAAGTATGTAATGCAAATTGAGATAGGGAAGGAAGGAAATACTGTGCATAATAAGAGCAAAAAAATATTTATTCACAGATTTCTCAAGGGCCATCCAAACAAGAGAGTGGCAGGGGTTTTATTTTTTGCTTAAGGCTGAGTTTGTTGCCTAAGGTTTTTCAGCTTTGCTCCCCTTCCCTGCAAATCTAGAATATACCGAGATATGAAATAATCGGTTTTTCTTTTTTTGTATAATGAAGGAAATAATGTCGATATCAAACTAGAATTCAAAAGAATGGCTTAGTCAAAAACCATTTTCATTGCAGTTTTTTTCTGTTTTCTCATACTGTAATGAACTTGCATACAGATTAGGTTTTTTGTGTTAAAGGTCTTACAATTAAAATACCCCACAATCTCTTGATTTACTTGGTATTCTGATCTGGTCCTTCCTGTACATGCTAATTTTTTAAAGAAACTAGGGAATAAATACTAGATTGAGAAACTAGAAAATTACTAGGCCAGGACATCTGCAAGACACATGTTGTTTGTTGCCTTTTTGTTCCCTTTTTATATTTAAAATTAGAATTATTATATAATACAGAATTCCATTAGTTATTGTGGGACAGAAAGAACTATTCTCATCATAGAAGGTGAGAAGTAGGTATTTGCTTTTGTGTGTATCTAATATAAATACTATAAATACTAAGGAAAAATAAAATTATTATAAGGATATAAATGAGCACAAAATATTGAATAATGAATAAAATAAAGAACATTTGCCAAGTCAATGCTTTTTATCAGTTTGCATTTTTCCAAGAAAAATAATGGTTTAAGAGCTATATTTCAGCTTATCTGGGAGAAGTTTCATTTACGGCCTTCTAGGCGAGGGTTGACAAGAAATTTTCAATGTATTTCTAGTATTGTAAGAAATTAATATTTCATATTGGTGTTATTATTAAATTGCTGTCAACTAAGGAAGACTGATAATCGTTTTGCCTAAAGGAACACATCCTGGCAGTATATCTATTTGATATCAAGGTGTCAATTGACTCTTAAATGAAATATTTGGACTTTGACAATTAATGGATTTTTAAGGATCTATAGTATTTTGTGAAGATTTAGATTCATTTTTTGCACCCTCTTTCCCAAGAAAATATATGTCTTTGCAGACACATCACAATAATCTGGTTACAAAACTTTAAAAGTGTTGTCTGTCCACACATCAGATTTTTTTGTCTCTGTGACATCACTGAAAATTTCAGTCAAAACCTACTACTAAAATATGCACTGAAAGGTGTACTAAACCTCAGAGTGATTTCTCTGACTGTTCTTGGATACAGTATTGAATCACTGTAGAGGGTTACATACGGCACAATAACAGGTAATAGATCAATGCTGAACTCTTTCAAAAAATTGTTGTGGAAATCACACAATATTCTAATTGAACTTACAGCACTGCAAGTACAAATACTGTGTGAGCATACTTTAATTTTACTCCAGATGTGGCTCACAACTAAGAATTGTTTTGACATAGAGATGTCAGATTTTAGAACAACAATGCCAGTTAGTTATAATAATAGCTTTCCATGTTTAACATTGCTTTTTGCTGTATAGGGTTGCTAGGATTCCTGTAGCCAGGCCCAGGAAAAATTCTAGAGTCCTGAAGCAGAGGAAAAAGTTTCTTGTTTTAAGCTCAAAGGCTAATCCTTCTTTCTTTACCTCATTCACCAATTTAATTCTAGAGAGAGGAATTGCAAAGCAGAGTGTGGGACCTCTGTCCACTGCCACCTGTCTTCAGATCCTCTCACATCACTGAAGTGATGAGGCTGAGCTATTGTAACATGGGCTGTGCTCTCTGATCTGATGAAACCTGACAACAGCATTGTAGATTAAGGTTTTCCTGAGCTCTGTTTCATACTTTATTTCTTCATAGTTGTGTTATACTGAAAATATCAAAATGTATTCACAGAAATTAAGCCTGAAACCTTACAGAGATGGAGATCTTAACAGTTAGTGTTGGAGCACTGGTTTATCCACTGTGTAGTTGGCAGTTTGAAATGTGGAGCTTTCCTTAGTTAGGAAACTTAGCTACGGCAGCACATATTTGTATGTCATTTTCAACACACTACTTCCAGTTTTACAGTATAAGACTGGAAATCACAGAACATTGTTGTTACTGCTTGAAGTCAGCCCCGATACTGCAGGTGACACGCACCCAAGAATGACTCTGTGAAGCCTCGATAGGAGAAGGTGAAGGGTGCTAAATAATTTTTTCTTCAGAATTTCATCTACCAGCCTTGCATGCTGCTCTGGAGAGAGGCTTTGCTCAGAGTTACTACACAGTCAAATTAGCAGGTAGTCAGTAACATCCCAAATATCAAAGTCAGCATTACACACACTGCTGCTGATCTCTTGTCAAAATAATTTTGACCACTGGAGGCTAAGCCTAACCTCTTCATGTGGCATGCAAAAGAAAGAGGCATTTGTCATTCTGGTGTTTCAAAGCGTGTTTCTGAAAAGCTATCCTGCTTCAGTCTCTCCTTTTTACTACAGAAAAGCAGTGCTAGGCAGAGTTAAATGGATTAATTACCTTTTCAGTGTAAGAGAAAAAAGAAATGAGTCTTGTCTTTATCTCCTCTGATTTCAGAGGCTGACTAGAGGCTTTTCAGATGCGCATATCCCTTTAATGACTTAATCATCTAATTAGGTGACTTGCAAAGGCTATTGGCAAATGAGCAGAGGGTTATTTTCTAATTCCCATGTATCTGGTGATAGAGCAAAGGATTCTGGTATAGTGTCTGTCTTTTTCCCCCATTCAGAATTCTGGAGATAAAGAGTTAAGATTAAAGACGAACAAGCTCTTTGAATAGGAAATGCAAACAGGCTTAGAATGTGTTATTTTTATTTTAAACCTCTGCCGCTTTTTAGCAGCAAAGTTGGCTTAGAGGATAGGTTTAAACCACTTAAAACAATCCCTCAATTTTGAAGTTGCCTTTTCAATGCACCTACTTGATACATGTCAAACCAGCTCTAAGTCTTCAGTCGTGTTGATCTCACCCATTTCACTGAGTGTTAAAATGGACAATTAACAAATGTTCTTTACATGTGAATGCTGAATCAAAATACAGGCAGAGTTCTGTGATCATGGGAAAGCAGTGCTGTCTAAAGAAAGTAGCCAACAAATATAGTTTGAATTTCTATTTAGCTCAAGCTCCAAGATGATGCTACCTTTGTTAGTTTGGGATGTGTGGGCTTCGTTATGTGTTGAGCCCTGTTGATCTGTGTTTACTTCTGGCATTTCAAGCATATCAATTTCACCTTTACTGTAAATGCCAGGAAAATGCTGTGCCCTTTGCTGTTGTTTCAAAGTCATGCTTTACTGTAAAAATAACACTTAGGGGGCCACAGAAAATTGTCTAAATCATGACTTAGCAATATGGATGTTAAAATAATTCAGGGATGTTTAATGTCATTGGGGGAGATTTTTACATGTAAAGTGAACTGTTTTTATATTTCTGAGGCTCAGATAATGCTTCCAAGTATATTACAAACTCAACACTGGATTCTTAAGTACAGTTTTTGGATATTAATGGTATTTCAACACAATACATACCTCTGTCACAAAAATCAATTTAAATTAATCAGAATAAATGTAATTAAGGAATGAAAGTAACATTGATAACATAACTAGAAGGTTAGTTGGGACTGTTTGAGCTGAAGGAATTGTCAAAATCAAGGAGATACCAGTAACTGATTATGAGTTCATACAGACAACCCATCCACAGGATATGAATAATTGCATCTTAGTTTCATCTGATTGAACAGGCTTGTAGAGAGAGAAGCTATGGCAAGTTTAAATGAGTTCTCACATAAAGGAACCCTCCAGCTCACTTAGCATCCATTATCTCAATTCTGGAAGAAGGTCTTTGGTCTTTGCTCTCCCACACTGGGCAGGAGTTATTCCACCTTTCCCCTAGATTGTTAATGTTGTTTCATCACTTTTGCTGGACAGTCATTATTCCTTTTTGCAGGATTTTTCTGTATTCAACAGCTTTCTTCTTTGAGATATGGTGAAGTGCCATATCCTAAACCAAAACTTTAGAAACTATGGGTTATTTAGCCTCTACAGACACCACTGAATGTTAACTCGCACTGGGATAGTCAATTGCACAGTAACACTGTTAAAAATATTAGACTTAAAACTTGCACATTATATTCATCCAGCTTCCTTATCTGTGTCCTAGTTTTAGAAAAAGCATGGCCATGGTGCAGTTTTCTGACAATTTTACCTACAGTCTTACTTGGCCTCAGCTGCCAAGAGTGGCTGTGCAGTCATCCAGCTCCATTAATCTACAACTCTGCTTTGGTTTGTGTATATTTTTGGTGGATGCATCTAAAAATGACTGTATTGTGGGAAGCCAGGAGTGGAGGCCCAATTTGAAGTATGGCAGTTTCTGCCTTCTCTGTTCAACCCTATATTTTTAACTGTTGGGATTTCTTTCCCTGACTTACAAGCTACCAGAAAATAAATTTCTTCTTTTCCTTTTTAAATTGTTTTTTTGGTTTTTTTGGGGTTTTTTTTGTTTGTTTGGTTTTTTTGGTTTTTTTCCAGACAAAACATCTGCTTTTGGCAAATGCGCTTTATGTGTTAAGCCTACTTTGTCATGAATTCCTGTAAAATTTCTTTTTTCTTGCTTTCTGTTCTTCTACAGAGTTGTTATTTTGTAAATTTGATATTTTATTGTTGTGACAAAAGCAGCCACTGGTTTGGAAACATCAAAATATATTGTTTTATTCCAGTTCAGAATGAACACATTAAAAAACATATCAAAAGACATGCATGAAAGAGAAACTCCTACTTTTGACTAAATTTAGTATAAATAATTAGAATGTATACCAGTCAAATCTATTTTTCTTTTGTTAGGTAATGTAGGTCTACAACAGAACAAATAATTTAAAAACATTGAAAAAGCTTGGTTGATCTGCACAGGCACATCTGCTGCTTCTCTTTCATTATTGACATCAGTGGCTTAATAGACCATTAAAACAAACTCTATTTTAAAATATATATAAGACCTGACTCCTGCAGAACGCTGACTGGTGTCCTATGAATTCCAGCTCAGGCCTCACCAGCCATATGGACTCATATTGCGTTGTTCATCAATATTGAATCCAAAAGTTCTAAATGAAAGCTTGGAGACTTCTGCCTCTCTTGGTACAGGAGCACAGTGTATCTGTGTAGGCATTGTCAGTCCTAGAGGCCTGTTTGAAATAAATAACAGGGATAATACAGCATTTATGCCTTCATGTCATTAGCAGTAATAAGTAGTTCTATGATAAACCCACCTACAGAATCATTTGGGAAGCAATGCTGGCCCAGTAATTTTTGTTTCAGGTATAACATCATCTGATGTCATCTACTCTTCCTTATATCCTATCCTGATGATGCTCCCTGCTGAAATCTCTTTGCTACAAATGCTCTTCCATACCCTGTTGTTGATCATGATTGCATTCTAGTCCTGCTTTTTGGTGTAGGGTGACTCTGTGGTCTACTGTCCACATATGTTATGAAAGAACAACTCTCATCTCTGCAATTTACTTGCAGAGATTGATATTGATAGGAGAAATATTTTAACATGGGTACATATAATAGTGACCTCCATCTCTAGCATTTAACAGAAAGAGGTTTTGCCTGTATTTTTCCCATTGCTACATTAGTTTGAAACTGTTACTAAGGAAAACCTTGTTTAAGAATGATGCATATTTTTTAAAAACTGGAAGAAATAACTTCTAAGATCTTGAATACCTGTTTAGAAGCACAGGCACTGAACATCAATTTTGACAGGCATGCAAGTGAACATATGCTGGGAAGAAAGGTGTACCCAGGTAATTCTCGGGCACACATCTTGATTGATTGAGAAGTTATTGGGGAAAGTGTTCTTAGAGATTTTGTTCAAGGCCTAAGCATGTCAGTAATGCAAAGATTGGTAGGACAGAAGTCAACCCAATGCTCTTAAATACTCTGATTCACAAAATCATTAAGCTACAAATCACTGCAAGGGGAGAGGGCATTCTAGGGAAGTACTACTTTTTTGCCATGTGCACTGTGTTCTGGAGACGTATTACTCTATGTACCATGCTTTGCCATAGCCACCCTCCAAACACTGGCACTAGAGATCCGGCACTGACTGTGGCACATCACTGGTCTGATTAAATATGGAAATTCTTGAGCGTTTTTTGCTTGTTTGTTTGTATTTTTAAACATAAACTATAGTGGAGCAGCTGCACAGGATCTGTAGCATAATCTGTATGCTTGTGGGAAAAGTATCTAATTAAATAAATTGTCATTACTGTGCAGTTCCAGGGCCAAGTGTCATAAGCCCAGTCACATTCTTGGTGACTGTAGATTTACAACCAGACACATCTGCAGTTAAGTGAAGTGGTAGAGGTGTTCATTCAACTAATTATTGACGAGCAGAATAAAACATCATCTCACTAATTCTGTGTAGGAAACTATTGCTCTCCAAACCAATCTCTGAGTCTCAGAAGGTGCTTGGAAAGTGTGAAAAAGGGTGAAGCGTGCCTAAATAAAGATTTTCTTTTTGTGGGGTGCTGGAAGTGACACAGGAGAAGCCTGGTCCCCTTTGTTCCCTATTGAGGATCCTCCGAGCAGTACTCAGACTTGTTTGGACGATCTAATATCCGACGTGAAACAAGGAGCGCATGTATTGTGCCTGTCGCCAGCGGCTCTATTAGAAACAATTGGTCCCTTTCCAAGGCTACATGGGGCGTGATGTAATTCCATTTTCTTCCTGACTGCAGGAAAGGAAAATCAAGTAATTAAATGTGAGAAATCACCAGCCAGGGGGGCCCTTTCTGCTTGGGTGGATATCTCAACACCGTTGTCCGTCCGCAAAAGCCAGAAACCGACCTGGGGAAAATCGGCATGGCTCTGGACAAAAGCACGACACTGCCCATGAATGCACTGCGTACCAAACACAGTTTGTTGTCAGGAACTGACAAGCCAGCCATGTCCAGCTCAAGTGGCCGTACTTCCCATCCGCTTGAAAAGGCCTGCCAGTGAGGAGACTTTGGTCACAGTGTTATGCTTTGTGCTCCTGGCCCCATTGTCCCAGGACCCCAGGTCCCGGGCAGGAGGCGTCACCACCCCACCAGAAGGCAACAAGGGGTGGTGGGACCGGGGGGATAGAAATGGGATGAGGGTTTGAGTGGGGGTTCCTGAGGAAAACATGCCCGGCAGCCAGGACCAGCCTTGGTCACAATGACCTTGTCTCAGTTTTGGCTTCACGGCCTTTTTACAGCTTGAAAACCTGTATTTGCACCACATCTCTCTTTTCTGCAGGCTGCACAGCATCTTGGTTATGGAATGCATAAAATCTTAGTGCCAAGAAGCATTTATTAGGATTTTGTGAAATCCTGTAGCAGGATTCAAATGTTATATATGTGAATAATAAAGAGCCTTATCATATACAGCCTTAACTTTCAGAAAGCCTGCACTGCCTAGGAGTGAATGAAACTCTGCAAACAGGCAATAAAGCTGTGGAGAATTTGAGCCACAAGTTTTGTGGGAGAACTAAAGTAATTTTAGTTCACTTTGATTACTCTTTTTAATAGGTAGCTTACAAGGAGTCCATCACCTGTTTTTTATAAGTAACTATGTTTGACATTTCAATTTCGTTCTTACAGCTTTTAATACATTTTTTATCTTGTACTCTTCTACAGATAATTTACTTCCCAGTGTTTCTTTGTAATAGCAACTGGAATGGAAAAAAATGTTCTCATTTATGTGTAAATTTTGTTAACAAACTCATCTGCATAAATCACATTTCTTCCCAAGGATTTTATTGTGTAGTAGCTGCTTTTTCACTTAAGTTAGAACTTTAAAACAGCTTTCAAAATCAGCTTGAAAGTAAATTACAATGAAAATAAGATCAACACAACAAAACATTTTGATTTTGGCTTTAAAAAATAGAGGAGGAAGAATCAAGACAATAAAGGGTATTAAGGCCAAGGAAATTGTTTAATACTTATGTGTTGTTTATAAAATGTATAAGAGGTTATAAAACAGATTGCTCTATCCTTGTTTGTTTTTTAGTAATTGAAATGTATGATCTTTTGTTTCTTGTTTAATACTTGAAGAACATAATGTGGAAAAAATTAAATCCTTACAAACATTCGTTCCTTGAGACTTTAGATACAAGATTAACACAAAACAAGTTTCTTTGCCAAGTTGGTAAAGCTACAAAAACTGTGTCTCGGGTTAGGATCTGAGTTATGTTCCATCCCTTTCAAAAAAAGTGTGAATATGAATCCCACTGTGTGTATCTCAAAAAGTAATGTTAATTCAGTGGTGTTGGGCTGGTCACAGCTACAAGCAGCCGGTACAAGGCACAGCTGCTTTCTGATGTTGCTGTTACTTTGAGCAGTAATTCTTTGTTTCTGACTGTGGGCAAAGGCCATAGAAATCTAAAATCACTTTGGCAATGACATTTTTGTTGATCTTAATGTTCTGTGTTTCAGCAGTCTGGGACAGAAATGAGTACACAGAACATATGAGACACTGCAACTGGTGCTCGTTGCTTCAGGTTTCAGTTAATCCTCTTCAGAGTGCTCTGAGTACTTAACAAAGAAGTTAATTTAAGATCATTTCCCCAGATCTCTTAGAATTATCAGTAAATTAGCCTCTGTGCTGATTTCAAAGAGGGTAGTATCATTTGTCCAGTGCCTACTCAACGGTAGCAAAGATAGATAATTAGAGAAAGTCACAGTTTCAGGTAGCTCTTCTCCTGTTCAATAAATAAATAATGCATCCCTGAGTGGCAAAATCAATCCTTCCTGGAAAACACAGCAGAATATACCTTTTCATTTACAACTTTACCATATCAAATATAAAACACTAACTTATAATATTGTGGTAAAAGCAGGAATTTAATGTTATTTTTATATATGCATAATGCCACTTAGCTCTTTTGAATGTCTTAGTTTAGTAGCCAGTCTTCCTAGTCTAGAAATGCACACAAATTCATAATTGGCTTGTAAATGCTTTATTAGAAGCTCTACACTCATTTCCTTCATAGCCTTCAAAGATATAGCATAATGACTATCTGGAATGAATTCTGTTCCTTGTTTTAGTAGCAGCTGCATCTGTGCATGGTCAAACTTAACTGTTAAAGGTTACAAAGTGAAATTACTTTTTCAAAAACATAAAACTATAAGAATTTTAGCCAGTTCTGATCCAATGTCTCCTTCAGAAAGCAGTTGTTCGAAATACCTTGTCTGTAGAAAATCAAGCCTATGTTTTTAAGAAAGAACTATTTCTCCCTAGCAAACCAGGGACTCAAATAGAGTTGTGCAAAGCAAGGATCATGACACTGGCCAGCCTGGGAAAAAAAATCCACATTTTCAGTCCTGTCTTTAGAACTAATAGTGATCGCAGGGTCACTGGGTTGTATGTGAACATCTTGTGGTTGCTGTAGGGAGCGCACAGTGGCTTTGCTGGTAATCCAGGCTTGGACAAATCAAAGTTTGGTCTTTGGAATCCAGGCAACACTGTTCCCTGAGCTAGTGCTTGTGTATCTTACGTGAATTCTGAAGTACAGTAGGAAATACTTTGTCATGGCTGTCATTTTAAATGGCTTTCACTGCTTGTGGCTATGCCTCTATGAGCACCCAGTGATTATTTGTCTGTGTTTGCCATTTTCTGGAGCAAGGGTGAAAGGCAAGAGTAGGAGTCAAATCTCCCCTGAAGCTGTCAAGGACAGTGGATGAGATGTTCAAACGTTGAAGTTAGGACTACAGTTCCTGGTGTAAACTCAGGGATTTCTGATTTTCATTCTGCATTTTGCTAAATGTAGTGTGATATTATAAAGCTTATTTTGTTACTATATATGTAACATGAAAATTGAATTGTGTTATATGTGGATCATTGAATATAGTTTCTAAACACTGTAACATTTTTTTAAACTTTTAAAGATGAAAATACTATCTAAATGAAAAACTGAATATCTTTTTCTAAATTTTTCTTTTTATTTTTCCTGTAGTTTTTGCAAGCAAATACTATGTATCTCCGTATGATACAAGAGAATTTAATTATGCTTATTTATAACAAACTTATATGTATTTTATACTCGCTGAGTGCCTGGGATGGTGAGAATCTTGAGAAAATATTTTTTAAAATGTACAATAGTGTGAAAATTCTGACAGTGATTAATTGTAAGTAATATAAAACTTTGACCACAATCACATAATTTTAGTCCCTCCATGGTTCATTATTTCCATTGGTATTCCAAACTTCTAAGTGATTTTAATGAGTTTTCTCATAGTTATATTTGTGTATTTTTCCTTTCAAGTTCTCTGTAACATTTTTTTCTTTTCTCTACAGTCATGCACTGTGCAAAAGTGCATCGATCATTTCCATGTCCAAAATATGCTGGAGTGAGAGGAATACTGTGTAGAAGTTCTACCTTTAATCAATTGCAAGTTTAAATCCAGTTGCTTGAGATTCTAAAGGGACAAATAATAGTAAGAAGGCAAAAGACTGGTGAAAGACAGATTCTAGTTCCTAAAATCTGTATTAAGAATCTGTTAGTAGGCAAATTTCCAGGAGCGATGAACTGTCACTGCTTTCTTTTAAATTCAACCCTTCTGGGGAAAAAAAGAAGATGGATTATCTATATTTTTATTTTGAATTTTTATTTTAGATGCAATATATTTAAACAAGAACTCTTAGAGCTACATTCTATATCTTGTGTTAGAGCATTTGGCTCTGAAGATGTGTCTTTTCCAATAACTGTAAGAAAAATATCCTAGAAAAAAGACACTACACTATCTTTTTGTCTTTTTTAGCTGCCTGTGTATGTATTGATGGAAACAACTGTTGTTTTCCTCAATTGTGAGCATAATGGAGTAGCCCATTTTGCTGACCACAGAAAAATAAGATGATATTGTTTAATCAGTTTTATTTTCTAGATGGTTTCCTTTTAAAAATTTGGAATGGGATTTAAATTTAGGCAAAGTGAAACTTATGTTACCTCTCTCACAGCCATGCTTCAAAATTGGCTTCTCTGACAATTATCTGTTATTATATTAAGCACAGCAATAAGGAAAAGTGACTTAAACACTGCTCAGCTCTGCCTCATTTATGGGGCCTGGTGTGTCTTCTCTGAGCTCAAAGAGTATCCAGTGCTGCATCGAGATTTCAGTGTCCTGAGGTGATTAGCCTTTGGGAGAGTGTGAAAGAACAAAGTAGAAAACCAGCCATGAAGAAATGGTCTTCTATGTATTTTTATAAATACTTTGTTGAGGGGCATATGCACAATAAAAAGAGAGGAAAGAATATCCACTTTCTTTCTATATGTTTATCATTGTTGCCTGAGTCAACTTAAAATTTCCTTTTGTTCCTCGGTATGTGATCCAACTTCTAAAAGACCTCTAGTGTTTGATTTGCAATTGTCTCAGTTAAGATACAGTAAGAAAATGAAAGGCAGATGTCTCACACCTTAAGTCAATCTCTAGAGCATTTCAGAGCTGAGCAGACTGTTTAAAGTTCTGACCTTCCTTGGCAAATCTTCTTAATTTTCCCACACCTGCAGCTTTGCTGTTTTTATTTTTTGGGTTTTTTTGTGTCTCACAATCAGCGTAGCCAAAAGAAGCAATGCATGAATAGAGCACACAGTAGGCAATTTGGGGACTCATCCATCACCGATCAATAGAACTGCTTGGACAGTGGATGAGATAGCAAACAATTTGATTTATTATGTTCAATGTTATAATAAATGATTTTAAAAGAAATTAAAACCTCAAAACTAAAAACCTTTATCTTATTTATTAGCCATTGATAGAAGTAATAAACACATACTGCCATTTCTTTAAAAAGAACACACAGCTGCATCTGCAAAATGTGGTATCTTTTCTTGAGAGGCATAAATATGATGGATTTTCAAAAGGATTTAAAAAATTTTAATATTTTTAGCATAAAGATTGTAATGCATTCAATTAGTAAAGTGAATATATGTTAAGAAAACACAGGAACAGAGATTCCACAAGCACTGAATATCGCAAAGCTATTTGGTCTCAATTTGTTCTCAGAGAACAATTTTTGTTTCTTGAAATAAAAAGGGAGTTATGAAGTTACAGCATATAACATCTAATAATACCAGAAACTAATGAATTCTGAAATATGTATATGGAAAACTGGAATAATGACTTCTAGTGACCATAAAAATTTCTTTTTGAATGGTTCTTTAGCTTTAATGATAAACTTATGTCCAGAACAGTTTTCTCAAGTCTTCAAAAATTCCAGAAAAGGGAAAGCATGAGTTTAACACCCCTCCCACAAGATTTTCACTTCAAATTACACTCAATTTTTTAAAAAAGTTGTTGAAATATTGCAGCAATATTTACCTAATTATCTGATAAAATTTATAATTATTTTCTGAGTAAACTAGGGAAGTGAAGACTCTTCTTGACAGGTGTTTTGGATGAGCAGTGAAACTCAGCAATAGAAACCAATATATGGAAAGCAAATGAGGTATTCAGTCACAAAGAACAGACACTGTAACTAATGATATCCCTAGTCTGTGGTTTTAAGCAAAGTCATATTACTTTTAATGAAAAATTGTCTTTAAAAATGGGTTGTTTTGTTCAAGTATTTAAAAAACAGCAGAATTAAATTTTGCAGGAGGGAGAAAAATTCTCTGAAGACAGAGACTTATGCTGTGTACCAAAGCTAACAGATATTAAAGAGGTTTAACTATACTGTATCTGCCCCATGTACTAAATGCAAATTATATTGTAAAAGATTTATTTATTACATAGAGAAATCTTAATGAATTTTGAACTTCTGCAAATTATTTTCTCTTTAATTGAGAGTGGTTTCTAAATAAATTTCGATGTAGTCTTTCACTTGAAACTTCCCTGACATTTTCACAGAAGGACTGAGTAGTTGGTTTTTTTATTACTAAAATAAGTGCATTTGTCATTTTCCTTATTTGTCCATTTAAGGCTATTTTATTCTGTATTAAATAACCCATTAAAAGACTGCAATTTATCAACACCTTCCACTTGATCTCTATTTCTTTTTACCATAAGATTTTTTAAACTTTAACAGAGATGGTTTATTTTTGAAAGAAAAAATCCAAATGATAACAGCACAAAATATACACATGACTATAAACAGCTGTGACTGATATCTGTCATGGAAATCAGTCTCCAAAAAAGGAAAAATGGTTTTGACTGACTTCCAGGGAAAACTTATTTTGGCAGTTGGTTGACAAGACTAAAAATCTTATGCTGCCTGTGCATGGATGTTCCAGTGTGTTGTTGCTGAGGTTTGTCCTGCACCCAGTCTCCTCAATAGTGCAGTAGTGACAGGACTTCTCTCTCCAGAACAACAGAATCAGGTGCCAAACCAGAAAAAAATGCCCTTTGAGTCTGTAGGTACACCTGTACATGCATATGTAATGGATTTGTAGAATGGAATCACCTTAAGCAATCTACTTCCAAATAGTGCAAGATCTCGTGAAAATAAACTCTTGCAATGCTCACAGATAAACGTGTCCTGTACCTGCAGCTCAGGAACTTCTGGCTCATTCTTTGAGTTCAAATTAGTAGTTCACTTAACCTTTGAGGAAATATTTCTTTTTTTTGTTATTTTTTATTATAACTCAGATTTTTATAGAATTTACTGAACACAATTTGCCTAGAGAGCCTTCCTAAATGACTCAGAAAAAGATCTTATTGCTTCAAAAAGGCCTTAGAAAATAACTGGAGTTATTAAACTATAGTTTAATTTAACACGATGATGAGTAGGACCCTTTCCATGTCAATTTTTTCATGAAACAGTAAAGTAGGGAGAAGTATGACTGTTTCTTGCACTGTTATAATATATATAATAAAAGTGATGAAAAGAGAAATTGCAGGCTTAGTTATCTGCCGTTTGTTTTTAATCCAATCTGGGGAAAAAAATTCTGAAGCTTTTCACTGTCTGCATTTAGTGGAGTCAAAACTCTCTGGAGTGAGAGCCCTGTGATCAACATTCCCATTTAAAGTTTCACACTTGGTGTAACAATGTTTTCTGACAAGTTGTTTTTTGATATGATCGCTGCTATATCTAGACCAGTTCCATATGTTCTTTATTATTACTTGCTAGAGTCCTCCAACTCCTTTGACTTAAAAGACCACAGCATAACGAAGAAGTGCCCTGCTATGAGGCCAAATACTGGTTAATAGTCCTTTCTTATAGAAGTCTCATACCAATTTACTTTGATTCTCCATTACTCTTTTGGATTAATGCAATGTGTATCCTGAATACCCACCTGTGTTCAGAAAGCTTAAGAGCTGACTGAATTCATAGGAAGGAACTACCTTCTGCTACAAAGACATATTTTTATAAATGCTGTTCTGTTCATAATGATTTATTTTGTGTTCATGATTTATTTTATGCATACTAGATATATCTAAAGCACATATACAATTAGCAAAACAGAGAAGGTTTAAGAAATTTAGAGATAACTATTTAGAAAGTAAAAGAATAGATAGAAAATTCAAGTTGAGTTATATGAAGCTGATTTTAGCTGTTGTAAAGGATATTGTTTTTCTTTCCCCTTTGATTTCCTTATAAACAAGTTGCATTAAGAAAATTGGCAGAGTTAGCTTGTGAACAGAACTGTAGTGCTTCTTTTTTATTTCAGAACCTCAGAATTTTATTAATGATTGATATAGATAAGAACATTAATGTTAGTAATAAAGACTGTACAAGTAAAACTTTAATTATGTACATTTTACAGTACATCTCTTTTACACCTAAAATCATGATAGAGCATATATTCAGTGAAGTGATACATTTGAACTGAAGATCGAATATTATTTGTCATATAAGACACTCCAAACAGTTTTTTTTGTGTAACAGAAAAACCCCTGCACTCTGCCTACTTTATTGTTAACCAGTTTTCTACACATAGCATCTGTTTACATTAGTAATGTAATTGCTGTGATAATAAGCTCATTGATTTAGTATCTAAGGAAATAATCAGTCAGGACATCACATTTGTCTTGCTTTACTTGACAGTCTATCTTCTACACTGAATAGACAATGTCAATTCTTCTCATTGTTTCAGAGAAATGGAGCAACACAAACCCCAGAAAGACCTCTTCTTTTTGCCAGCTATTGCCATAAAAATGTTTGCTGTAGCGAGCTGGAATTGGACAAAATTAATTTTAACAGTGGCACAAGGCCAGTACCCTTTAGTGTAGGAAAATTGTATTTCTTTTGTTATTCAGGCAGTATGAAAGCTTTATCTTTCACTTGAAAGTTAAGCAGAAAATGACTGTGAAATACTGAAACGGAAATAAAACAAACATGCAAACTTTGGTTAAACTTTAAATCTCACTAGGATTTTTTCCTTCCTACTTCTAAGCATTTCCGTGTGAAAAGATGTTAGAAAACTGTCCACTTACTAGGAGTTAAAAGTCAATTTACAAGATAACTATGTATTTGGGTTCAATTCCTAAACTTACTGAGGAAAAAAAATCGGTTGTGAGTGTTAAACTATAGAACAATCACAGGTTTATGATTTTTTTTTCATTATCTTATTGACAGTACATCCTTCTTGCTGCAACTTTGGATTTTGTAAGGTTTCAAAAATCCGTAGTTCATGATTAATTCATGGGCTGAAATTGTGAAAGTTCAAGTTGTCCTGCCCGTGTGTGATGTTCAAACTCCAGAGAATGAGAGTCTGTCCCCTCTACCTCTCCGCTGCCCACAAAGCCCAGAATTCACCACAGAACCTGTACCCAGCAATGTTGAGTGACTTCTGCCTAGAATTTTTTGTAGATGACCAAAGAGTAAGAAAAATTTCATTCCCCGGTGGTGGTGAATCTCAACTCATCACTTTATAGACAGCACAAATGAATACACACTATATGCAACATCAAATAGTACTGCTTTATACTAATATACAAATAATATTAATATTGAAATAATACCTCTCATATACTCCTTTCACCAGTATGTGACAGGACAAGGCTTAATGGCCTCATCGTGAAAGAGAGTAGATTTAGATTAAATATTTGGAAAAAAAAAATTACTGTGATGGTGATGATGATGAGACACTGGAGCAGGTTGCCCAGAGAATCTATGGCTGTCCTATCCCTAGAAGTGCTTAAGGACAGGTTGGATGGAGCCCTGAGCAACTTAGTCTAAGTGAAAAGTGTCCCTGCCCATCCCAGGAGTGTTGGAACTAGGTGATTTTTTAGATCCTTTCCAAGCCAGGCCGTTCTGTGTTTCTAAGCACATTGCTTATCACGTGCTTCACAAAGATAGTTAATTCTCTAAACATTTTAGAGAGGAAGGTAAGAAGTAGTCTTCCCCTTTTAAGGATAAGATTAAAAAATGCATTTAAAGTATTATATAACTTACATAATTACATGGTGTGCTCTCCAGGAAATGAGCTGAAAGTAAATTTACCTCACTTCCCCTCAACATTAGAAAAGATTCAGGTTTCCTTTCCTCTACATAGCCTTTGTTTTAATTGAAAGTGAGAAGAAGACTTGCATTGTGGAACAGTAAGTGGAAATAAGGATATGCAAAACTAAGCCCTTATCATGGAGTGTTAATCACCTGCGCCGTAGTTGTACTTACAAGATGAGAGCCCAAGACAGGTTGTTCTTTGTTTCCAAACCAGATGTGGGGGTAGCAGAAGTGTGGCCTCACAGCTCATCTAAATTCTGAATTCCGGCAGGCTGACAGCTGCTCCTTTTCTGCTGATTAAGAAACACCAACAAACACATTTTTCTTTTTCTTTTTTTGCTTCCACAAAGACCTTCTTGGCTGCTTATATTTGTAAACTCAAAAATGGGCTCTTCCCATTCAGTGTTTTTAACTGTGATTACTAAAAAGGAGATATTGTTTACTTGGAGAAGAGAGGCAAGATTTGGATGAGATGTGTTAGGAGGTATAAAGATACACCACAACTTCAGCTGATGTATCAGAAAAAAATGACAATTACAATTGAACATTGTACCATTTTTTCCCCGTAACTCTGCTGGACAGAAACTTTGAAAAGTCTCTCCAGAATGAAGTCTGTTCTTGTCAGACAAATGAAGTCTATCCAGTTTTGACCCCTTAGGGGATTGCTGGCAGAGTTCAGACCTGACACAGGTCCAGACCCCCTTCTGCTCCACATAAGGCAGAAAATTTGTGTTTCTGCCTTAGTTTGAAGGATAGTATTCTAGGTCTCTTGGTGTTCTTCCACTTCTCAGAAAAAAAAAAAAAAAAGTCAAAAGGACATGATGCTAATGATGCCCAAAACAGTAAGTTTGAGTCTAGAGCAGGGCCATGAAGATGATCTGGGGGCTGAAACACTGCTCGAATGAAGACAGGCTGAGAGAGTTGGGGGTGCCCAGCCTGGAGAAGAGAAGGCTCCAGGGAGACCTTAAAGCTGCCTTTCAGTACCTGAAGGGAGCCTTCAAGAAAGCTGGAGAGGGACATTTTACAAAAGCATGTGAGCATAATACAAGGGACAATAGCTTTAAACTGAGAGAAGATTTGCATTAGAGACAAAGAATAAATTCTCTAGTGCAAGGGTAGTGAGACACTTGAATAGGTGGCCCAGAGAAGCTGTGGATGCCCCACCCCTGGATGGGGCTTTGAGTAACTTCATCTAGTGGAAGGTTCCCTGTGGCAGGGGAGTAGAATCTAGAATCTTCACAAAATATTCTATGACTCTATAAAGTGTGGATCTTTATGGGCATTACCTCAGGGTGGACAATATGCTGCTGTGATTCTACATTCACTTGACATCTGGGAGAGATTTGGTAGGGTACCTTCATACTAAGAGTTGCACATCACTTGTATTTTTGAAGAGGTATTTGTTCCCATCCCAGCTGAACATTTTTTTTTTTTTCTCTAATAGTAATTTCCTTTTGAAGGGAAATGAATCTTTGGCAAGATGTGAAGAAGTATTTTGTATTTGTCACCGTGCTAACAGCTCTCCCAGTGCCCTTTCCTAAAACTGGATTATCTAGTTTGAGTCAGAAGCCCAAGCTCTAAATGAACATCTGCTATATGCTATTGTATACTGAGGGGGTTTTCTTCATACATTTGTGTATGAATGTGCAAATATTGCTGTAATGTAACAGAAATAATAGAGATGTCCAAAATAATATATGTATTTAATCAGATTTAAAGATATTTATTTCAGTTTTAATGTTCTTCCTCAGGAAACTGTGCCTACTAAAAAAGTTTTATTGAGGTACAGACAAACCAGTCCTGAGTTTCTGCAGCATACTTGTCAACAACATCAGAAACTGGAACTGGAGCATCAGTTTTCTTCTTACTGGTTTGTACCTAACTAAAATGGTTGTTTTTATTCCTATAACAGGAGAGCTCAGAAGGTTGAATCAAAAGAAAAATAAACATCTGGATAGCTGATAGTAGCTTAAACAGTAGTGAAATATAGCTAATGGGTACTAACCAAAGAGGATAGAAGGCATCCAGATCCAACCCCCATTCTCTAAAGGCATCCATTCTGATTGCAAACAGATTTTACCTAATGATTTCCACACAGGGAAATTCTGGAGTGATATAAATTGTACATTTTTTCTCTTTTTTTTTTTTTTTTTTTTTACCTGACGTTTCCTCTCAGAGAAAGAAAACTAGTGGAAATACAGCTCTAGGAAGAGTGAACTGGGGAACACCTGTGGGAGAGCAGATCTTCACTGCAGGAAGATGAAGGTTCACTCTACAAAGGGCCTCTGTGAAATCTTCTTGTCTGCTGCAACCTGAGCAGAAACACTGGATGAGAATAATAGGAGAGAAGATGAGAGAACAGTTTTCTCCTTCATTCTGAGATGAAAGATATTTTTCAGTTGGGTATGTGTCAGTCACACAAAAGCTGGTCATTAATAACAAGTCACCTTCATTTTATACTCACGTCTGAGAATAACACCTCTCTATGGTTATGCCAAATTCTGTTTGTCCACTTTCTCAGGACAGGTGGGTTTTTCTGACTGTCAGATAAGTATCACTGGTGGTTTTTGTTATCACCAATCATCAGAAAAAAGATTGGGGAGCAAGTATGGTGCTGTTTTGGAAAAGTTTTATGCTTCCTATATGAGCTTGCTGGAAACAGCTTTGGAATTTATTCTTCCTTTTTCTTCCATTTCTTTCACATTCACCATTTTTGTGTAGGTTCTCTTCCTCTTACTTTCTTTTACTCAGTGCTGCACTGCTTGGTGAGAAATAAATTTCTTTCAGAAAAGGCAGAATACACAAGATATTCTAGGCTGTTCTATATTAAATCAGAAGCCTCTGTAGGTAGTCCTGATAGAATATTACAAAAATTTTACATGCACACTGCAGTTCCTACTTGTAGGTGGTTTTACATTTTGAGAACACTTTTTGAAAACTGTAGTCCTGGGAGATCAAATAACATGAAGATGATGGATTGCTGAGGATATCTTGAAATGAGCAGTGCCTGTTCCATTTATGAAAGTAACAGTCTTCAAGGTTAGAAATGAAAGCTGAAAAATCAGTAGTTAAAGCAGTTCGAAGTAAAGGAACAGTTCTGAAATGGAGTTATGTATAAGCTGCTTCATATATCACCCTTTGTTATGGTTTATGGTTTAAAGTTTGAGTGTAGGTGTGAGCAACCACTATAAATTGCCACAGAGGTTAGTATTTCAGTCACTGAGGTCCCACTGACTTGTCCAGGACTGTTTGAGGGAAAATTAACAGCATCTTTATATTTTATCTCCTTTGGTTAAAATCTATTAAAAATGACATGCCACCACTTGTAAACTTCACTTTTAAAAGAAAATCAGAGTGAGTGTTACCGGAGTTTGCTACTTAAAGCCTCTGACCTTATGTCTTGTATCAATCAAACACTCCTGGGCTATCTCAAATGGCATTTTCCATCCCTTCTTCTTCTGGCTGTCATGGAAACGCCATGCACCCTCATATAAAGGTACTGTAATACTGCTGGGCCGAGCACAAATCACATTAACAGTGGAGCTGGAAATGAAGCTGGACAAAATAATGGTTGTAGCTTAGGGAAATGGCCCCTCACCTCTCTTCTAGACAGCTCCAAGTCTGAGCACTTCCTGGGAAACCAGGTTCCTCTCCTGGAGGAAAGCCATCCTGAGGGCCACCTGCAATTCTGTACTGAGGTGATGACACTGGCAGGCATGAAATCCCTGCATCCACTGTTAGCTGGAAACAAGTTTCCTCTGAGATCTGTGATTTATGGATGACACTTGGCTTTTACCATCCAATGCCTTTCTTCAAGGGTGCAGGTTCTCATGAAGAAATTAGAGAGACAAAATTCTGCACCTCGAGCATCTCATTCTCACAGCATAGAGAAGAGTCACTGCCTGGCTTCAGACTTGCCTTACAATGAAAAAAAGTTATAGCACTTTTTCCTCCTCCTTCATATGCCATCTTGATTTTCATCAGCAAGAGGAGGAAAAATGAATATCTGTGTGAGGAGACCTTATTTTGTCTTCTTCTTGTTGTGAGCTCCTTTTCCTTACAGATGTTAATTTTTTCTTTATTTTGTTTCCTTTTTTGGAGTTATAAAGTTCTAGGGTTTGTGCCCGGAAAAAAAAAAAAAAAGAGAATAAGGGATATCCTCATCCCCTCTCATAGTGAAAACCTCACAGCCTTGTTTTTAATTGTCATTCCAGAAGAAATCCTGGAAATTTCCCTCTTTCACCCTCTCCTCCCATTTCTATTGAAAGAAATGGCAGCAACTGCTCTACCATTAGGATCAATATCCAGGCCATTATGTTGGCAAAAGAAGCAGCAAATCACATTTACGTGGATTGTCAGATTCATTATTATAAGCAGATGGCAGTCCTTGCACTACAATGCAGCTGAGAAAAGACTGACATCATTTCAAATTAAAATCTATAATGCTAATACACATCTCTAAGTCTTTGTACAGACCTAAGTGCATTAATCTTCTGAATGATTTGCCAACGTGTGCTCTGCTTTAGGTGTTTTCACTTGAGTGGAGCTAAAAGGAGAGCTTTTAAATGAGAATAGTTAACATTTATTCATACAGATTGATAAAAGTTAACATGCAATTTTCTTTACTAGTAGCTCCCTAATAGGAATTAATGGGACATTTTGAAGAGAAAATGCCCAGTTCAGAAGGCCAGTTTAAGAAATGTGTTAACCAATGAAGAGAAAAATATGTTAGTAACATCTCCCTTATACAAATTGCTTTTAAGATAATTACTCATAAAAAAAGCAGGACATTTTTAAAATGTGTTGTAGACGTATCTAACTATGCAAATAAATTTAATTTGTTAAATGTGGACAAAAAAATAACAATTTTTACAATCCGATAGCTGTCAAAATTTTGAAAAGTGGACATAATATCAGTCTGTTCTTTTAATGTACCTGAAGTAGAAGATAGTTCCCAGAAAAGAAATATTTCAAGCATGATTATATTTGCAGTGTCTAAACAATATATCCTGTAATCGCATTTTCTATGGCATGCTTTAAAATACCAGAATTTTCTACACAGTTTTTGGGACATGGAGGCTGATTCCTGCATTCCTCCACCTTTCTCCAGAAAGGATATATCCAAGAGAGAGTGTCTTCTGGTGACTGAACTATGGATAGTGAGCTGTCAGGCTGCCTAGCTGTGAGAGGGTAATGCTTTTTCTTCTAGAGAAATGTTTGCATCATTAGGAGCCATCCTGGAGTATTTCTGCCTGTGAGTATGATGCTGAATAATGTCACACTGGGAGCCACGTCATCAAACTATCTATTTCAAGTTAAATACTTTGCTTTTGGAAGGGCTTAATAGGTGAGCAGCTGATTTGATCCATGGGGCAAACAAAGTTCCTGTGTTTTCCCTAATGAAGATTGTTTTAAAACATCCAGATTAACTACAAAGCCATGAACCTCTGGAATTCTCCCATCAAAAGCTTTATAAATATATATGTAATTGCAGAAAGACTTAGCTTTGCCAAAGAACTAACTGAAAAAATAAACTTTGTTAAAATGTTTTGACCAAACCCAGGTAGGATCTTTTGTGCCATTTATTGTTTTCCAGAGATTTAATTTCAAAGGAAACAGAGCCTTCAAATCGACATTATATGTTGCCTTCTCCCAGTGAATGCCAGTGCCATGTGCTTACATTAATTACTTACTTCTTTCAACATCATTGATGTTTAATTTTTCTGAATTCTTTTGGTATTAGCATATCTGAAACCAAATGTATTTCATTCATATTTGCTCATCTTAATGACAAAAATGGATTTATTAATATTTTCTTGTTCCATTCATCTGAATCAGCACTAAAACCTAGTTTAGCTTGCCCAAACCAGTTATGTGTAGCAATAGAAAATAAGGTTTCACTAATATAAACAATGTACAACAACTTAATAATTTGTTTAGCTAGATTTATTTTTATTTCTTTTTTGAGTAGGGATTGATTTTTATTACAAATGATAAAGTTTAACAACAAAGTACATGGGAAAAAGTAATTTTCTGTTTGGGAAGTTGTTTTAAAACATACTGCATGGAGAGCTGCACAGTAAGATTCAAAAAGAGATAATAAAAGACAATTTAATTTTCCAAAATTTTTAAAAGAAATGTCATTCAAGAAAATTAAACTTGAAAAAAAGATATGTACCCATTTACTGCTATATGAGTCTGATCTTCCAAAAAAACTTACTGTTCATGAAAAATCTTGTGTATTTGGAGGTTCCAGTTTATATGGATGCTGAAATTAACTGATTAACATAAGAACTTTAGGTCAGCTTTAACTTGTTTGTGGCAATCAGAGAATAAATTAGTAGAAATTCCAAAGAACTAAAAATTAACCAATGTTTTGATATGTTGAACAGGGTTTATTGTAACACTTAAATCTTTTAAATAAATTTTTTTTGTAAAATTCTCTACCAATTATTGAAGTTCTAAGTGCTATGCACTTCTTTCAGGTTTCTCTTTTGGGGATTACAGATTAAAACAGGTACATCCAGGGTGTTAAAATTATGGTTCTGATTATTTAAGGTGCATGAGTTCCATCTGATATTTATTTAAGAATTTCTTTTGATAGCACAATATTTAAACTGCTAATTAATGGATAATAGCACAAGATTGGAAATGTATAATTTACAAATTGAAAAAAGCTTTTAAAAGTTTTGCAGAACATCTGGAACTTCTTCACAACAGTCTTGAAATAATGTGCTCCAAGCTATAGATCCCATTATAACACATCTCACATAGGTACTACCACGACTAGTCCATGAATTGATTTCTCATATATGAATTGCATGGATTCATTAAGTGCAGTACACACTAACATTCCTCACTCTGAGTTGATTAGTCAAGTTATTAACATCCAAAATACTGCTACTGAATGAACAAATCTGAATAGAGATATCCTGGATGTGTAGCTCCGGAGCTTATTTTAGAATGTGGCATTTCTCCCAAGTGACTCTCAGCGACACAGTTTGAAAGCTGTGGTAGTTGGTTAGTAAATTGCAAATTAATATTTTTTAGATACATGAAATAACAGAGTATTTTTGATCTGTGGCTGAAGATACAAGAACCATTTACGGGTTGTGCCTGCCTCATACTCAATCTGAGCCCTAGAGCGTACATTTCTTTCCCCCCCACCCCCCCGGTCTTTTGCCCGCATTGCAGTTTGTTTTACTGACTGAACACTTAAAGAGATATCTACTTAAGGATGTCAAAAGGTGTAGTAAATGGGAGGCAGGCCACTGGGAGACAAAATAGGGAGGTCATTCCGCCTGACCTCCTCCTGTTTTTTCCCACTAAGAAAGCTGCTGCTCAGCTGACTTAAGATTGAGAGACAAGGCAGAAAAACAGCAAAAACAATATTAACTCAACCTGTTTGGTGGTGCACTTTCTACTTGCAAAAGGTTTTCCTTCATGCTGGTCTCCTGTTGCAGTCATTCCCTTTACAAATGCTGCAGTATATTATTCCTTCTCTTTTATTCATCCTGCATGCGGGTTGTGTAAGTGAATGGAAATTCAATTATAAAGTCCTCTGTGACTTTTATTAGTTATATAGAGATGTTTTTCAATGGTTAAGCTAAGATTCTCAGAGGTGATGCTTTTGTTGACATTGCAAAGACAATTTTTGTCTTTAGGTGATATATAAGGCTTCTGTAATTTCTTGTTTTGGCATTAACATATTGGGAAGAGAATCCCAACATTTAACCTCACTGCTGTATTGATGAGGTTCAAATTGATTTCTTGTGTGTACTCAGTCTCTGAGCTGGGCTGGAGGGTCCCAAAAGTTCAGCCATTAAAGATTCAGGTGTGTGTAAATGGATGTCATATTGAAGAGAAACAACAAGTGTGCTCCACTTGCAGGAATTGTGTACTTTTCTCTCACCCAGTGCCTGGCAGATCATGTCCACTTTAAGAGATCCTTGTTTTGCTAATCTGTAGAAATGAGGAATATCTTCTGCATTGGCACCCACAATAACTAAGAAGCACTTCTGTTCTTTGGACAGCAGAGGTTTCAACCCAGTGAAGAAGAAGTTAGCACTAAAAAAATACAGTCTAAAGAGATGTTTCAAAGGCGTTTGTACTTTACAGGTGCTTACCACAAGTAATTCTCTTTACTGAAGCTCACTCTCAAACCTGAGCATGGTTTATTATGAAATTGTAGAGAAACTAGTTGTATAATTTACCCATAGAAAGAGGGAAGAGGAGCTTGCCTCAAAGCTATAACACAAAATCATTTTAAAAACTCATATACAGTCAACTGAAGTGGAAAGAGTGCAATTAAAAAAAAATAATATTAAACTGGCTTTTGATAAATATGCACACTCAAATTCTTCTTCAACCTATTTTTATAAGTACTACTCTTGCTACTTGAAGTTTACATTAAAAATATTTTATTCTCTTATATTTTTCCTCTATTTTGATACAACTAAAAGCCACAATTTTAAAATTAGAAATCTTTCTGATGAGGTAATATGTGCAGCTGGGAAATAAAGGTTTGCGGTTTCACAGGTTAAACACCTAGGAGGCAAGGCTGGAGAAAATACCAGTGAATGAGTGTAAGGCCTGACCAAACCTTGACAAGTGAATTATTTTGAGTGAGATACTTCTCACTCTTGTGTTGTAATTACTCAGGTTATGTTAATTTGACTTATATCAACGTGCGTGAGAGAAAGTTCAAGTCCATGATTCTGGGTTTATAAAGCCATTAAAATTTTAGAATACAAAGTAGAAAGACTCTCAACTGAAGTGGGAAAAAAAATGTTCACAGGGCATTTATAATCTAATTATATTTCCTGTCATGGATTTTAGTCTAAAAGGTTAGTTTTCTTGTTTGGGATGGGTTTCTTTTGTTGTTTTTTTGGGGTTTTTTTGGTTCGTTTCTTGGATTTATTTATATTTTTTAACAAAGGCAGAACAATTCTTGGGAAATGCCTAATCCATAATGTTCTGTAAATAGGATTTTAATGCAATTTTTTTTGCATATATAACTGTGAAAAATAATAGTAAATAAGAAATATTTGGAGTATAACTCTACCTTCATGAGGAAAATAAAACAAGATTTTAAACATAACCTAATCTACTTACATTCATTATCTGAAAATGTCAGTCATGTACCATTGCCAGTGCCTAGTTTCTCACACCAGCTATACCACTAAATAGCTCTCTTCCCCTTTGCTAAGCTTGGGGTCTTTCTATGATTTATTGTCTCATACATAATTTAAAAGAATGAATATTATTTGAAACATTTTCTGAAAATCTCTGGAGAAAACAAACAGACAAACAAACAAACGAATGGCAAAATAATAGTGAGTCATAGGGCTCCAACAAGACACTTCATATTCTATTACATTGTGCCATGAGCTAACTTAAAGGTAAATATTTTCCTTTTTTCTTTTCCGGGGGTACCACATAGTTATTGATACTCTCTGCTGGTTCTATATCCATATAGAACATAGAAGGAGCTGAAGAGATGACTAAAAACTTGAGGTTAGGTTTTGGTCAAGTGTTATATCAATAAAAACAGAGAAAAATAAGGATTAAGTACAAATGGAATGCACCAGAATGGAATGTTTTAACCTATTCTCTGGAGGAGCAAGAAGTATTTTAGCGCAGGAGTACTCAAGGCCTTGTAGATGAATATGTGAACAGAATGAATCCCTTACCCTTAATAATGTTTTGTGTAGCCATTTTTAAAGCAAGCTTTGCCAATTACAAAAAGGTAGAAAATATCAATTAACCTTCATTTATTAATGTGTTTCATTTAAAGAGTCTGCTTATGATTTGAAAACCAAGTTCTTTTTAATGGGATCCTTAAGTTTAGGGATGTGAGGCAAATGCACAGAGCATCCTGCAATGCAAGGAAAGTGCATTTCTCAAATGGCAATTAGTTTTTTACTGTTACTGATTCACTAGGTGTCCTCTGTCCAGTGGGGCAGCACAAGTGGGAGCTCTTTATCTCTCGGATAAAGAGCTCCAAATGGGAATGATAGATGTGCTTTAAAGCCAGCCATCTGTACTAACTTTCAAAGGTGCTGAATTAGTGATTTTTTTTCCCCCACTTCCTCCTTTTTTTCATTTCTCATGATACACATTTGGAAAAGTACGGAATCTCCAGTGAATGGCAAAGTGGGATGCAGACAAAGGTTTTCCTTACTTGGAAGGGATGAGCATGGTGTAGAGTGAAAAGTTCATTGTATGATGGATGAGCCAGTGAGTATGAAGGTCACTCTGTCAATGGTACACAGGAGAGGATTATGGGTGACAACAGCTCTAAAGTACTGGCAAATGAATTGTTTACAAAATGCAATAATAGAGAGTTGCAAGAAACTTCCCCAACTTTGTTATTGTAAAAGGATCACCAAGACAAATAAGTGGAAAGATTTTTTCTATACCATTGGGAACATTTCAAAAGTAGGGAGAGATTATTACTTCGAAGACTAAGATCATCTGTTCCTTTTCAAATTTAATTATCACTGACAAAAGGGAGTTCCAGCTCAGAGCAACAAACACCAGAATCCCACCACTCCATTCTGAAAAAAACCCCAACCAAATCACAAACAAAATAAAGTTATATTAATTTTAACTAGCCCCCTGACAAAAAGACAAATAAACAAAAAAAGAAGAGTTTTACCGGATATTGTTGTGTGCTGAATGAAAATAAAGGATTCTTATTAAGTTTTAAATTGTGCAAAAATACTCTTATTCTGTTTAACAGATTATCTTTTAAAGTCAGTCAGTTAATATTCTAATAAAAAAATGACCGTGAGCACAGCTCCCGAAGTGACCCTTAAATGCCCCAGTATTTGCACACTTTATTTTCTGCCAGCTTAAAAATAATATAAAATAACCTGAGGTTGTTATAAAATGTTAATCTCATTAACATTATAAACCCTAGTATTTAATTACAACTTTCTGTAATTTTTGACTTGTTTTTCTTTCAAATAAACACAGTTTTGGGATGTCTGAATGTTAAATTGGTTAAGATTGAAATACAGAAAGTGTAACATTTAATACCATAAAATTTCATTATGATTCAATCATGTTGTAGAAATGCTTCCTTTGAAGTCCCTTATTTTGAAAAGCAATGTATCTTAAATACTTGAGCAATTAGTATATCAAATTTCTGTCCAAATGTTTTCCTAAACAAAAGAACACAGCTTTAAATAAAAAAAATCATCCTCAAGAGATACACCATCTTTTCTCCAGCTAAACAGAAGCATATACGGAAAGATTTCCAGGCACCCACCAATGTGAGAATGTGCCAGAAGCAATAGTTTCCATCCATATCAAAGCAGTCTACTGGATAGTGTTTCTACACTGACTTAAAGCTGTGATAACAGGCCTTTTCAGATATGCCATTTCTTAAATAAGGCACCCTTCATTTAACCAAGTGTTCAGTATTGCCAAATCTATAAAGCTAAATTGCTTTTTTATAAGGTAGAACCTTACCTGTTGGATAAAGTATGTGCAGTGAGGCTTATAAATGCTCATAAAGGGAAAGTATGGATGGTAAAAGTATCCATTACCTTTTGGAAAAAGGACGATTATTTCAAAGAAAATTCCAGCAGTGGGAGACATATAATAATAACTTAGGAGGAAAAATAAAACTGACTTTTTCCCAGTACCACTGTTAATAATACAACTACTTCTTTTATATTAATTAGAAAGTGTTTCTTGCTTGCTATATATTTTTAGTTAGCAGCCAAGTATTTTGCACTTTATAGCAAAGACTGGACTTCAACCAAATTGGGAGCAAGTGTGCTGTGGAAAGCTATTGGGGAAAACTTTATAACATAGTGTCTATTAATGAAGGACAAATTAATTTAAAAGATCTCCCTGTAAATCAGCATCTGTTGGTAAATTGGCTAGTGGAATTGCTGTGGGTGAAATTCACTTTTGTGTACTGAAATCGCACCGTTCAACTTTTGAGTTGGGTTAGACTCTTTACCTACTAGTAAGATAGAGATAAATGGCTCAAGAGCTTTTTTCTAAGATTCAGTGCTAGGCTTTCCTATGCTATTGCAAGCATATAAGAAGATCTGAGGAAAAAAAAAAGCCAAATTTCCACATTCCAAAGCTCACCTTTGTATAAGCATTTGGAACTACTTCATAATATATAAATCAGCTTGCTTCGGTCTGAGTGGGACACTTGTGTCATTTACCTTTTATCCAAATTAACTTGGTAGCATTTATTTTACATCAGTGCCCCTGAAAGGCTTTATCATATAAGCCTCCTCAGATACTGACCTTTGCCAAATATACCTGACTATGAAGGTGGAATTTTCTGTCCTAGTGATGGACAATCTCCAGTAAGTGCACTTCAGTGAGAACAGAAGATACTATTACATGACTATTTTATGATGCTTAACATCTGAAGCGCAACTGGTTGTCTATCTGGGATGGGGAGTGATGAGAAGGGGTCCAAACAAGAATTAAGACCTCTCATTTCTAAGATAATCTCCAAAGTTCCAGATTGGATCAGGCTCCCTGTCCCTTTTTGGGATTTGTTAAGATCCAACAAAGAACCACTGTGATGAACTAATCTGATTATGCAAAACAAAGACAGTAAGACTGGTAAAAAGTTCATTTCACTGTGATTGAGATCATATCAATTTTAGGAAAAAAATGTCCAGTCTCAGTTTTCCTGCCATGGGGAGATTCCCATGATCCTTTAAGATTTGTTAATTTTTCTTCCTGAGTAGTTCTACTGGGTTTGCATGGACAGGATTTTAACTGGGGAGGACTAAGGGGGGAAACATGAATGACTTCTGTGGAAGCTTCTCACATATCTGACAGAGCATAACTCATGCTAATATTGCAGGCTTGGGCATGAAAACATCCTATGGTTCCTCTTCTTTTTTCCAAAAGCTAGCAAATTGGTATCATGTCATGTTCTTAAGCTGCTAACTAAGAATTAATTATTTCTCTACTCTGTTGTCTCTCTTACAGGAAAAATACAGATATTTCCTGCTGAAACATCAGGAAGAACAACTTCCTTCCTTCCTTCCTTCCTTCCTTCCTTCCTTCCTTCCTTCCTTCCTTCCTTCCT
>VYXF01010303.1:1017045-1044996 GCA_013397295.1 Polioptila caerulea | reverse complement strand
TCTCTTCCTTCCTTCCTTCCTTCCTTCCTTCCTCCCAAAATTTGGTGTAGATAAATTAATGATATCTTTTCTCCTCTAGACTGAGAAACTGTAGGGAAAGCAATCATCCTACAGGGCATGATAACAGAATACTTTCTTAAGCTGATAGGACTAAACTACTTAGGAAAAGCACTACTGAATTGCTTTGGACTTTTGCAGAAAAATCTTAAAGAAATTAAAGCACCCTCCTAAGTGTGCCCTCCCCTGTATAAGAAGGTATATAAGCTGAATTGGGCTGGGTTCAATAAGCCATATCACAACTCTTCTTGCTTAACTTAGTGTTTTGCAATTGGAATAGATATATCCTAGCATATTTATGAGTAGCACTATGCAAAGACTAAAGTTTGGCTTCAGAAATCTCAGTCTACCTCCAAGGACTGTGACCTTTTAACATTCAGTGATCTAGTTTGTATCTAAATAAAAAACAAAGCTTTAATTACAGTTTGCTGGAACTTCAGAAACAGAGTGAACATGTGATTCTTTATCTCAGGCAAATTTTTCCAATGAATGGTTTTATAAGTTGACCGGTCATATAACTAAATTTAGGGTTTGCATCACAAATTTGAGTCCATTACACTAATTTAAAGAAAATACTTCAAATTTTAAAAACCCCCACATTTATATACAGTATTACTTAAATTGAAGGATAAACTGAAAACAAAAGAAAATCTGACATTTCAAATGGGATTTAATGTACAAGTATTTTTGTTTGAAAACTGAAAATCATTCCCTAATTTGTACCAAATAAAAACTCTCCTTGGGACATTCAGCAGTGCCAATGATAATTGAGTACTCAATTGGAAAGGCCTTCAGTAAAGTTTGATGTAGTACAAATGTCAGGGGAGATTATAACTCTCTTAACTATGATGGAAATCCCCAGTCTGTTAAAGGTAGGAAGTTAGAGGGAATAAACCAGAACTAAATATCTTCATCGTATATGATGCGTAAAGTTCCTGTTACCACACTCAGAGTCTTCATTTTACCTCATCTTCTGTTTCAGAAAATCATTATGTTCTTTCTCTTGGTGAAACAAATGATTTTGCAATGTTCTTTGTGCGAGTAGGTGTTCCTGCATTGTTTGCCTTCGCAGCCCTTGAGGGGCTCAGATATTAAAGCTCCACATCCCCTCAAGCAGCAGGGATGCCCTGCCTGGGAGGAAGGGGTGGGCTGGGGCGGGCTGTGTCACCCCTCTTCTCTTGCAGCCCCTGTTGATGCTCTGTGAGGCAATGCCGGGGAAGAGCGGCACCAGGGCGGAGACCCAGGAAACGGCAGTGAGCCACAAGCTGGCTTCAGCGGGTAGTTCCCCCTGTTACCTCAACCAGAACTTCACAATTTCCTATTGAGGAGTCTTTTCAGGGTGTATTGACAGGAGTGGCAGACAGGGTAATGAAAGACAAATTCCATAACGCAAAAGGCAGAGGCGCTGACAATGAGATCAGAGAGTTGACCCCTGACCCAAGTCAGCATTTTCTTTTCTCTCCTTCTCCTTCCCTCTTTCTTTCTCAGTTTACTGTTTCAGGTTTGCTTATTATATGGAACAGGGTCAATTGTGACCCTGAGCCCATTATTGCTTTGGCTTTTCCCCTTCCCTCAAATGATTGTTTGGAAAACGGCCCCAACAATGTGGAAAAGATGCTGATAAGTATAGAAAAGAGAGGTTAATGAGGAAAGCTTGGAGATGCTTGCAGTTTTTATCAAAAGGAATAAAAGAAAGAGTAGTGTTTTCAGTGCTGGTGATAACTAGAAGATTAGTGCAAGCCTTCTCTGTGTATTTATGTAAGTTTTTGTGTGGTGTGTGTGGGATGAAGTCCTTCTGCCAGCCACTTTCACCAAGAAGATAGGACAAGCAGTGTAATTTCTTTTCCTGTAATGATTTAAGACTTCAAGCCATAACACCAAGATGTGAAAGATGTCTGTGTTGTCATTTTTCACTTAACCCTCTTTTTTAGCTTTTTTTCCTACAGAAACACATTCATTAGTTAAAATAAATAATGTTATTGATTTAGTTTGTGAAAAGAGGAAAATATACTGTTTTACCTAGGTTTAGAAAGAAGACATTCTACTAAATACTAGGCATCTCACTTCTGAAGTACATGGCTTCTTTGGTCCTATATTCTTTTAGGGTACACTGTCTCACCACCAGTTATGTTCAGACATTTAAACATTTTAAACATCTAGAAAGGTCTCCACTTTAATGTCTGAATAATGGTGAGTTGAAATAGCCCAGTTATGCAAATCATAAAGATGCTTTTCAAAACTTTTCTTCTATTTATTATCTTCAGAAGGTTTCCTTATTTTGGAGTCCTCATCAGTCACAGTGTGAGATGTGTCAGTTATACTGCATTAATCTCACTGATATTCCGCTAGTTCCATCTTCTTTCTATAGTTTTAAGCTTCTTGAAATTTCAGGTGTGCACTGAGGGCCATATCAGCAAAGACATTAAAAAATAAAAAAAAATGTGTTTGTGGAATAGAAGGCTTGCCTTAGAAATAATTTTAAAACTCTCAAAATCACAGTGCTTTAACATCCACAAACTACAAGGTACTTGAAGCCAAACAGGAAGGGATGGAGAACAAAAAATTCCGATGCTAAGAATCTTCAAGTTGTTGCTTTCACAAGGTCATCATTTTGTGAGAGTTTGGATGCCAAGTCAAGGTTGTGCTGATGAGAAATAAACCTTTTGTTTGACAAATAGAACTGGGAAAACATTGCCTAATGTCTTCATTAAAAATATCCTGTGCCATTACTGGTCTGAGCTTTGAAGAGTGCAATTTTAAGATATGCTGCATTAGCTGCAGTGCTGTTCACAGCAAAAATTTAATTGTAGACAAGCAAGAGCAGTATCCCAAAATTTTAGGTTCTATGAACATGCAAATGAAAATATAGACTCCCATCAGGAAAAGGTATAAGGAAAATAGAAATAAAAATATCTGAAGTCTATTGACATCTTTTATAAGCATAGAGGTAAAGGTAGCAGAGTTTTAATTAAACAGCTCCAAACCTGCTAGTAGTTAATAAAATACTTATGGGAAGAATTTGTTCTTTGTAAAACTTCATTACACTACATTATTACAGGCTAAATAGAAGGAGCTTGAAGAGTCATCTAAATCTGACCTTTCTCTGTCTTTTTCTCTAGCTCATTGTGCTATGAGCAATAAGTTGGATACGGAAAATATTCTTTCTTAAAGCAACAGTCCCCTTGGGAGTAATTTTGTTCTCTGACCAATAGACATTTTTCTTTCTCTTACAGGACATTTATCAGGTTCAAGCATGTTTTGCCTCTTTTGCAAAGGACCACAAATCAAATCAAATATCACAAAGTACCTGGGGATTACCTATGCCTCATGCTCAACCTTATTATAGGTACTATCTTACACCAACATATCCCATGTGAAAGTAGCCCTATTAGTATTCTTCACTAATGCTTTAAAGCAGGCCATTGGATAAGGGAATAAAGATAGAACCTTTAAATTATTAATAATGAAAAAAGTCTCCTATATCATATCAATTCACAGGGAAAAAAAAAGCAATTTGCTATGGTGGAATAGGCATTAATTGAAAGGTTGACCTTCACTCAGCACAGCTTAGACAAGATCAGCAGAGTGGAGGCACTGGCGGACTGCAGATCTCCAGAGGGTTTCCAGCTCCTTGTTGTGATGCCTTGGATGAGGCTTTGCATTCTGCCTCACTTCAGGGACTTGTTAAACTGCTGAAATTTGTGAAGTGAGGAAAAGAGCACTATTTGTACACAGGCTCCTGGCATGTTTCAAAATATGGGGCCAACAGGGTCATACCTTTCAGCATCGACCTATGAGCTTGCCTGCCTCACATTCCCAAGGCATCATTCAGAATGGGGAGCCCTGTGTGGGTAGTAGGATTCTTCTACTTAAGACATTCTGGCACCTGATTTAAATTTTCTATTGATTTGGTTTCATCAAATTGAGCAGATAAGCATATTGGCTAGTGTTTATTGCAGGTACTGGCAATCAAGAGTGGACTATGAAAACCACACAAAATTGTACTTTCTTAAATATGTTTTTTCCTAGACAACTAGATATTCCAAATCCTGCTTCTTAAAGTGGAATAGTTTTTCCCAAAGAAGAAAAGAAGAACATGTGTGATTTTATCATTGTTTAAGTAAGCTGAAAATAGTAGCAAAATGAAAGTTTTGTTGAAAGTCTTCAGAAATGACAAAACACATGCTCCAAATCTGGAGCATATTTCTGTATGTCATCTCTAAAGTAAAAAATTTTTTCAATCTGTGTTTCAAACGAATCAGTGGTGGCTTCCCCTCAATTAAGTCTTTTAACATCAGTCAGATTTACGGGATCATTTTTAGATTCTGCACCTCTTGAGAAAAGAGATTCTCCAGCTAAAGTCAATCAAGGAAACAGCAGAACTCCAGCTGATTGACAGAACCTCTCCTGCTGCTATACCATATTACAAGAAGACTAAATATAGGGTTCCTCAATATTACTTTTCTGTTTGAAGCAGATTTGCTTGCAAAATTGGAGCAAGGAAGAATAAGAATATATTCAGTACGGCAGATAGTCTTCAAATAGCCCATGAAAGGAAAACCTGTTCCTTTGCACATACAGGTTTCAGTCATTTGCCTCATTTTTCTCAGATCGTACATCTCCGGGGACAAAAACCTCAAACCAAACTAACAACAACATCAACAGTCAAAAAATCCCTACTCCTCTCTGCAATGATTACAAATCCAAACAAATCAAATTTTAATATAACTATGCATGGAAATGAAAAAACAGCTACACTGTGGGTCAGATTTTACTACCACTGAACAGAATTCTGGAAATCAAGATGATAACATTTACTAAATGTCAGACAATCCCTATTGCATACAAAGTAGAGATAGAGGATTCATGAAAATATTCTTCACACTGCTGTCAAGATCACAGAATTAGGTGATCTATTAATTTCTTTGCTGTCCTGTCATAGCTAGTTTGTGGTATGGTATCATAATACAAGTGGGAAATGAAATAAGTTAATTGTCAAAGTTGAAAGAAAACTAATGAATTAAAACTGTGGGAAATGGGACAGTTCAGGCTTCTGTGCTATTTCTGGAGGCACAATAGTGAGCAGTAGATACTTTTTGAAACACTTTCCATTGTTCTGACTTTCTAGAAAATAAGTGTTTTTTAAAGTCAAAAAAACTCTTATGGTTTACTTCTCTCATTTGTTGGGAAAGTTGAAGTGAATGAAAAGGGTAGATAAAGCACTGCATGGCCTAAATACCACTGAATTCAGCAAAAGTCAGAGGATCTTTAGAAATGCAATTTACAAAATAATCTAGTTATATTTTTAATGTTCTTTTGTAGTACAGAATTAGGATGAAACACAGATGAGCTCAGACATGCAACAAAATAGTGGAGCAGAAAAATATATATTAAACTGGAGCTGCTGTGATCAGCCTCAAAATGTCGAAGACAAATGAATTGCAGCCAAATATGATGATGTGTATGTGTGTGTGTGTGTGTATGTGTACTCTTCAGGTTGAGTTGGAAGTGTAACTTCTGTAAAATTAGGCATATTCCTGTTTACTATTTAGGGTATTAAGTAGTAAAAAGTAAGGCAGAAACCTACTTCTCATTTTGTCAACTCTATTCTTTTCCTGTTAAGAGGTATTTTTCTAACAATGTTCTTTAAGAGTTTTCCAGCTAAGGTTCTACAGGGGAGACATTGTAATCCACACATTCCTCCAGAAATGGTTCTGCAAAAGGGAGAACCAGAGTCATTAATCCTTCTACTATGTATATTGCAAAAAGGCACAAAATTATCTGTATAGCACTGACACAGAAAAGGATAAAGTAGGATCAGTTGAGGCCTGTTCCTTTGCTTTCCCCTTTGTTGCAGTATACAGGAGAAATATAATTGGAGGTGATTTGATCAATACCACATATCTTCCCCAGCACTGAAAGGTTCAGGGGAAAATCAAGGAAAAGCTAGTCAGAAACTGCAAAAGGGTTTTTATATCTCATGAGTTATGAAAATTTTATTATAACTATATTTTTAACTAAAAAAAAATAGTTGAATTCATAGTGTACACTGAAAATGTGTTTTTTTTTTAATTTTGTCTCATTATTTCAAAATGCTCATAACTTTCTGAAAGGTACTAACAGCCTTCCAGGCTTCATTTCAATAGAAAAGGTGGAAAAGTTTGCTTTTTGAATAAAATTGACTGAGCAGTTCTTGAGGTGTAGTTTGTAAACCAATTTCTCCTCTCTACTTTCTAGGTAAAGTTTTTTGCACATTCCTATCAGAAACAATTTGTGAATAAGCAAAATAATTGCCATAATTTTCTAGTGATGTTTAATCAGTGGATCATGGTTATTAAGTTTAACTAGACAGAAAGAATTGAACCCAGACTTGAGTGTCTGTTTATTGTCTGAACAGTACAACAACATTTTCTCTGCTCTGAATTCTTTGCTATCTTCTGCCTTTGGACACCCATCAACATGGAGTTTTCCTAAAAAACATGCCTGCAAAAAGCATGGAGCGCAAAAAACATGGAACTCTGCATTTGCAGAATCAATCAGGAGGCCTTGTTAACAGCTCTGTGCAATAATGTTTTATTTGCCTTTATGGTAATCTATATCTTATTATAGTGATAAACTCTAACATCAATTAATTTTTGTCTTTGCAATAAGCGTTTAGGATTAGTAAGAAATAAGATAAGTGCCCCTAGATTAAAAAAAAGTAAAATAATAATTTATTCTCTAGCAAACTGTTTCTTTCAGTCTCTTTTTTTAGTGTCTGCAAACCAGAAATGAAAGTGCATGTATTCCTTTTGGGGAATTGCAAAGATATTCTTCATCCTACTCTATGAAAATATAGCTTAAAAGAGCCTGATAATATGAATAAAGCTTGCACAGATGTGAACATAGTCACCGGTAATTTACCAGGACCATTTGTGCCCAACTCTTTCTCCACATAAATAAAACTTGCACAGTGAGTTCTACTAAAGTATTGTAGCATGCTAAATGAAATAAATTAACAATTTCTCTTCAACGTATCAGGACAATCAAGAGGAGATACTACCTGGGAAATCAACAAAATCCTCCTATCCATTCCTATTTGGTCCTGTACTGCCCTGTGGGCTACTTTGTCAGCTCTGTGCCCTGTCATGTACCACTGTACCGGCACGGCTGGGTGGGGGGAAATGCAGCACCCCAGAAAGCCATGCAGAACACAGTACAGACCTTCCAGAAGCTCTTTGCTGCTTCTGGGAAATTATTGAGTGGAATTATAGAATCATAGAATGGTTTGGGTTAAGAGGGACCTTAAAGATCACCTAGTTCCATTCATTATAACCAATAGAAACAGGAATGAAGAGCCCACTGCTGCTAATCCTCCTGACGAACCTTCCAACCTGGTATAGGAGCTAATATTCAGGTGGGCCCAGGTAGCATTTATTTCATCTAACATTATTCATTTTAGTTTCATTCTGCAACATCAATCTCTGTCTTCAGCTGTGTAGTCCTACCATACTTTCTTTTCAGTAAAACTCCATAAAACTGCCTACAGCCTAAAAACTGCCTAATATCCAAGGTGCCAGTTTTAGGAGGGTACTCTCTGTGTGGTCTCCTGGAGAGAGGTGGTTTTCTTTAGACAATATGCATTTTAAAGCCCATAGGCTCCCACAGCTCACACTGACCTATCTGCTGCTATCCTCACTCCTTTGGCTATACAGCTCATCTATACTTGCAAATAAAAAGTCCAGCACCTTTTCTGTGATCCAGAGTGTGGGTGGCACACTGTCCCTTTATACAAACAAATTCTCTTCTTGTTCCAATGAAGTCAGCCTCATATATCATGCTTACTATCCTTGGTCTGATGCAGAAGTCAACTCCAAATATCTCTGGGAGGATATCATTTGCACTGACAGTGCAACTGTGACAGGACTGTGTCAGGCAGGGTGCAGTAAAATTGCATGGAGAATTGCTCATCCAAGCTTAGTGCCAAAGCATTTTACTATCCTCTCATCCTCTCTCAATGAGACCAATTCCCCCTCATATAACCTCATATGTATAGGGACCCAAGACTACATTTCCCTGTGGTTGTATGCTCTCACTTTCCATCACACATGAAAACATCATATGAGATGAGATGTCTGTTATCAGACCTTGATACACCAGAGGAGGCAGACATGTGCCATTTAAGTTGAAGTCAGATTGTGAAGCCCTTATTTCATGTTGCTAAGTCATAACATGGCTGGTTGTGGTCTTCAGCCTATTGGTAGTTTCCAAGCCGTGGGAGTACTGCCCAGTGTTTAAAAACTCATATTTAAAAAATAAAATAAAATTTAAAAAAGATATAAACATTACCGTTTTTAGGGTTCTTTTCCTAATGATACACTGTTAGACTTTTTGAGCTTTGGCATAAGAAGGAAGATCCTAAATAGCTACTTTTGACCAGCATATCTTTTTGGCTCTGATTTTCCTTCATTCCTCTTCCACTGTCTTTTGAAGTTTCAAGAGGCAAGATCTGCACTTAACCTGTGGCTCTTCCCAGCCCCACAATATGCTTTATAAATCTTTGAATCTCTCATACTGTGTTCCCTGCTGTATAGAATAAAGTGGAAATTAACTTCTGCAGGGGCCATTACCAAGATTTATTGATCTGAAAGGATAACATTTTCTTAGTCAAAACTGAAGTTAAACATGAAGGGAAGAGACTAAACATATTTAGTCCTGTGAGCTTTTTATAGCTGAGGTGCCAGGACCTTATTTCCGTTTTGGAATAATCTATTCTCTTTCTTTTTTATTTTTTTGAGCTCACAGAAAATGTCCGTATTTGTTTCCATGTTGTAGTTCAAAGCCTTTCTTTTTAAATTTCAGTAAGGACACTTCTCTGCAGGCTTTCCCTGAGGTCTGAAGTGGGTTTGTTGTTTCTGAAATCTCTGCAGCAGTTCTTTTTAATATCATGCCAGCTTGGAATTAAATTGCTTTTCACCTCTGGCATCTGTGACATGAAAAATATACATTTCTGTGTTCTGAAAATAAGAGACAGTTAGTATTTTGACATTTAATGAGTCTAGACGTACCAGTTAGGCAGACTCAAATCTTTACAGTAGTGGCTTTTCAGAGTGTCTTTTTCAAATTATTTTTAATGCTTCCAATTGATGTAACAAAATATGCTTTAGAAAAGTGATTTTTGTATTTTTGTAGCCTTTTTTTTCAGAGATGTTAAAAGTTGTTTGAAATTCCTTAAATAGGTCTATATACATGGTATCCCATTTGTGAAACGTTTGATAGCAGTTAAAACTTAATATGCGATTTGTGCTTGAAATATGTAAACTAAACTTAAGTTCCATTGTATGGAACTAAGTGGAGGTGAAAGGAATACTGTAATAGCAAAAAGAAGCATAATATAAACTATTTTGTAATAGTGGCAATCAATCCCTTTTTGACAGATTGTCAAACTGCCATTTGAGACTTCTTAGACAAACCTTATTGATCATGACTCTAGTTTGCTCATATTAATAGCCAGCTAGAGCTTGAATGCCTGAGTTGTCCAAAAGCTTCTTTGCCTCTTCCATAATTTATTAAGTGCTGTTTATCTATCTGCTCCTCTAATTTGTGCTCATTGCTACCAGTTCTCTAGTCTCAATATCCTCTCCTTTTTCTTCTAAGATGCACGGGCATAACTTTCCTCACATTTTTGGCACATGTAAAGGCCTGATATCAGCAGCTTGGGTGTACTCCAGATCTCCTTTGACTTTGTACTTGCTCTGTACAGCAGTCCATTCCCATGGATGTGGTAAGACTTGAAGACACAGGAAAATCACTGTGGCCCTGCCGAGCCTCACTGAAGTATTACTCTGAATTACTCACTTGCAAATTTATTTCATTTAATTCAGCTGGTTTCACATATAAATCCAAAGTGGCATAAAATCTTTGTTACTGCAAAGGAAATTATCCCAATTTTCAGAACAACCAGTTGTTTTGAATTTCAAAGTATGGGAATAGTTCTATTTTGTGAAAACTTTTTTAATACACACACGTTAGAGTAATGAATTAGTGGTAAGATGATTCTATGATTCATAAAACTAACCAACTATTTGCATTGACAGGATGAAATACTAAAGCTTTGTAACACAGGCTTTCCAAGAGGTGGTCTGGATATTACTTTTCCCAACCCCAAGTGTGAAGGTCTCTTGTGTTAGAGTGTTGCAAGGCTTCAGAAAACAAATACACCAGTTTCAGCTTCCTTAGCGCCCATTTAAGCCTTGAAAGTTTCCCTTGTACTTCTCAAGCTTTTTCATACATATATAGGCTTCCTTTCCATGAAATGATGGGAGTAATTATGCTTACTCTCTTCGCTGTTCCAGGGGTGCCTCTCTCTCTGTGTCGGCCCATTCAATCACAGTCAGTAAGAACTGTAGGAAGGGAAAAGCCCCTTTGAGCCTCAAAAAATCCTCTTTGAGACAGACCTTTAAATCCCTGCATTGACATATTCTCAATCAGTGACAAAGCAGAAAAATAGAGAATAGTCTAGTAGTTCAAAATAAATGTAAGCATTTTTTCTTTGCTCCTGGAGGAACTGGAGCTTCTTCCAGGCATTAAAACAATGAAAGGCATTAAACCTTCTCCTTGGAAGAAATGAGCTGCTGCCAACTGCTTTTTCTAATATCTCAAAACTTCTTTGTGTCTTTCTGTGATGAGAGGACTATGCACTGTCACCTTTGAGAAGGGCTTCTGTAGGACCAGGAACAGAAATCTCCAGTGTGGGGAAAACTCAGCGCAGTTGGAAGTCTCAGAACAATGGGTTTCTCTTAGCAAGATTAAGGGTTTAACCTGTAGTTCTAGCCCACAGATATCCTAAGAATTATATTTAACAAGAATACATTAGTTGTTTGAATTAAAAACTGAAACAAAACACAAAAAAAGAAACCTCTCAACATGTACAGGAGGAGATCATGCAGAGGAGGTAAGATCTATTTGAGAAGGCATTTTTATGTTTGGAATTCAGGGGTAAAATTGTGAAAATGCATCTATGTATGTCATACTTGAATCACTTGAAATATGCATGGAAGACAAATAACCTCATTTGTGATTGCCTGTGTTTGGAAAGGCATGGAAGTGTGGGAGTGTAGTCAGAAAAGTCAAAGGCAATTCAGACTCTAAAAGGAACATTCAAGAATGACTGTCACCATTTTCACAAATCTTGTAGAAGATGCTCCTACAGAGCACAAGACTGAAAATCATCATGTTATCTTGTATGCAGCTATAATATTTCCATGTTTCAGGAACTAACAATGAGAAATGCATATTTCTTCTATATTTCCAGCATATGATTTACATAATATTAAGTTGTTAACATTATTCTCATACACTTCTGCAGTAACATTTTTATACATGGATGATCACCTTATTTTGCGATGTCTAATTTTATTTTGCAATGTACAGCATTCAGTCTTTAAAATATTTCTATATTTGAATAAGGAAAGTTCATGCTTTATAACTTCTAAAACTTTATGGTAGAAATCAATAGTGAAGGACAAGCTATCTAAATTTTTTTTTTATTGTTTTATGCACTGATTCAAGCCTTACAAATTACACTCCACCAAATTTTAATCCCATCCTTCCCTCCCTCCTTTTAGAAGGCAAAGAAACACTCAATTTAAAAATAATTGCAGAATTATTTATTTACACAAGTTATTTATTTAATTTGGTCAATTTTTTTTCTTCAGTCTATTGTATAAAAACGAACTGTACCACGTTGATGACTCAGTTGATAAGTGATACATTTTGAAGACAAGGTTACTTAATTTCATTAATTCATAAGTAGAATAAGTCTTTAGAAATTCCTCTTTCATAGGTTAAACAATAAAAAAGAATTTCAGCTCCTTGACCTTTATTGAGAGAGAAAATGTACAGCATATTAATAATTTATACATATGTCTCTCTATATATGAAGAGTATGTACAAATGTGGGAAAGCTGAGAGTATGAGAGAAAGTGGAGTGGATCTCAAAAAAAGGTAAAAGGTGTATTTCACTCTGGTAAGAAAGGACACAGAGACAGAACAGGTGTATAGATTTTTCTCCTAAAAGTTTTTCTTTTAAAACACTGTTGATTAGGAAGTATAGAACCGAGGTGTTTATACTAAAAATTATAGGCTTTGACTCACTACCTGTCATGTACTTCCATAAGAGAAGCTGCCATTTCCATGAATAAAAACTAGAACAGAATTTAGAAGACTTAGGGGGAAAAAAAATCTCTTTACAGCCACAACCCAAAGTGTTTGGAGAAAAGAGAGGGTGAAAATATATTTTCTTATGACAAAACTGGTTTTATATAAAAGTTGACAGGTTGAGAAATTAATAGAGGCAGTTGTAACCAAGAGAAACAAATCAGGGCTAATGATAGACTTGTTGAAATTATGTCTGGTTACTTTGAGCACCTCTAAAATTAACATATGGAGCCTTTTCAATTTAGGCCAGCTCTACTGAAACAACTTGTTTACTCCTGAGGTTCTTACTTAAAAGTGCAGTGAAATTAAGACTACTTGCAAATTTCTGCTTTCTTCTTTTAATTTGCTTGAATAAAGTGTATCATTTCTGCCTAGGCTCATGTTAAAACAGCTTTTCTAAAATGTAATATCCTCACTAAAACATTCTTGAAAATTATCATAAAGAAAATATGTCTGTGAGGAAATTTAAATAAAAGATACAACTAGGGCTCCTAGGACTTCCTACTCAGAGTTTATAATTAATATTGGGAATTTAAAAACAAGTGGATTCCACACAACTGTAGAGATTTTGACTAGTAGCAACTGGTAATTTCAGCTATAGCTGTAATGCATAAGTATATTAGATATGTAGGGGTTAAAATGAATTTATATTCTCATAAGTAATTTTTGTTTAAGTCAAAACTGTTTTGTAATAAGCTTATTTGAGCTCCTTATTTAAGGATCTCATAGCTCCACTACAGATGTCAGGAAAACTTGCTAGAGGGCAAAAAATCTCTGAAGGGAATATTGTCTTCTGATAGACCCTTGGACTGCAAAGCAAGATACTGAAGAATGATAAAGGAACTACTGCAGTTGTTATCACTAACATAAATTCAACTGCATATAGAAACACAAAAAATGTGTCTGTGTGCCTAATGAAATTATATAATCATTGTCTGTGTGAGTATTGACTATACATAGAGGTACAAGGTCAATGTCCTGGAAAAAAATTAATATTTGTGAGCTGTATCATGTGCACAGTACTTGGATAGTTATAGTATTACTTGTCCAGGCACTGAACTGCTTTTACAAATGAATGCTCTCAGTCTGTGCCTCATTGGGATTAGAAGCAGAGAAGAACCATATTAACTGTGTTGTAAGTTGGCTTCTCAACCTTCTTTCCTGCCACTGGAGAAATAAGATGAAACCAATTGCCTTCTCCGTGTACTGCAACTGTGTGAATGACAGGAATGCAATAAAGACCCATAGTTATAAAAAGTGGCTAAATAGGCTACTACTATGGCTTATCACTTGTTTGGAACATTAAAATGAAAGTAATTTGAAACTTTGGAGATTCTCTTTCAAATCCACTAATTAAAAAAGACTTCTGAAAGTTTAACCCTGTTTCTTGATTTTATAACAGTCAGGAGTAGTTTTTGGTAAGAAAGGTTATGTTAATAGTGTCGTAACATTCTGATCCATGCAGATTTGTAGAGCCCATGGGTTTGATGGATTAGTTTGGAAGCCCAAAACTGCTTGCAGTAGCTGAATACTTCTGTATCATCTTATTTTTCACTTTATTTTGTTTACTTATCTTTTAAAAAGTTGTAAATATGCATATACATAGATATTAAAAACTGTAACGCAAGGGTTTAAAATTCAGAAAATATCAAAAGATTAGTTCCTCATATGGAGTTAACTGCAGCTGCCCACTTGCTTATAAAAAAAACCCCCTTAAATTCCATTCTGGTCCAATCTTACAAAATGATCTCATATCCTTCCCCAGATGACTAGTTAAACAGAATGTGTATATACATGCATATACTGAGAAATATAGTGAAGTAATGTAGGCAGGATTACGTCATGTCTATGGTTAACAGGAGCCAGAGGTCTAGGTTTTCTCCACAGTTTGTGGCAAGAAGCTGTAGGCCAAAAGGTCAGGAAAAATATTTGGAATTGAACAAGCAAGGGAAAGGTGCAAGAGAGGAAATGGGCAGTCTGAAAAGGTCTTGAAAGAGTTCTCTGGAAAATGCACAGTGTTGTAATACTGATCTTTCACAGTTTAGAGAAGAATCTGGTAATACTGGAATCTGAGTGATTTGAGGCAAATAGTAATAGTTGAACAAGCATGATTCAGCTCTTTCTTTTCCTCAGTAACTTTGTTGTCAATCACAGCACAAAACTCTTCTTTTTTTTTTTCATCATAATGTCAAATAATGTAATACTGTAAATTCTGATAGTATTACAAAATTCTGGTACCAGATTCCTTTGTAAATGTAAGCGTCATTCCTTCCTCAACAATGCGTGTGAGTCCAAATGCCACCGAGAGTGGGAGGGGCTCACCTGTTTTGGAGCGACTGAAATAAAAATGTTGAGCAGTAGCATTAATAGTATTTGCAGTCAAGTCTGGTTCAAATAAACCTTTGTAGTGAGACTTCCTGCATTTTAGTGGAACACAGGTCTGCTGTCAGAGTTGTCATGGAGCTCCTCAAAAAAAGGACTTGGAGGTCAGGACATATGTCTCAGTTATAACATGGTAAGAAACTTGTGCAGCTTATGTCTCAAGTCTAAAAAATGCTACTGCTGCAATTCATTTGAAATTGAAGTCTTAGAGGATTTTCTCTATTTAAAATTTCATTTCAGAACTACAGCTCTTTAATGGCCCTCTCTACAAAGCGATGGAACGGTAATTGTAGTAATGAAAAATTGCAAAATTATTATTTTTTATTAATTATTTAAATTCTCTTTCACAATTTCACTGGAAGAAAAAAATTCTTAACCTTGTCTTTTTATGGATTTTTTTTTCTTTAGATTTTTTTCATTTCTTATCTATGTTCCTCTCCTCCTCTCCAGCCAAATTTGTGCACACAAGGGAGGTTTTATTTAATTCGACCCTTACCAATTGCTTTACTTACTGTCCTTTGCAATAGTCAAGGAATGTACAATTTGATACTAATTTAATAATTTGTTTAGCAAATTTTTGCCTGTTTATCATTTCTCCATTTAATCTTATGATTCAGATATTACTTTTCAACTTAAACATACCATTCTAATTACAAATTTAAAGCCAGTATGTTGCATGTAGTTTCATACAAAATTTCATGTGGTCTTTGATAAACAGTAAAATGATATGTGTCCACAGTTCAAGAACTAAAAATTTAATAAAAAGAAAGGGAAATGAATATTGGTTTTTCTTGGAATATGTCAACAGGGCACAGGTTTCCTGATATTTTTAAAACTTATGTAGCCATTACTGTAGAACTGTTTAATTTATCAAACACAACTCTCATTTTCATAATTTTGTTCTTACAATCCATTCATAAGCACCAAGTGATGATTCTTGTTAAAAAGAAAAATTCTATCCCACAGTTTCTCTAATTCTATTTCTAATTAATAGGGTTGATAAACTATCTGCAGCTATATTGCTTCCATAATATATATTTGGTATATTTAGTATGTGCCTCCGAATCATCTTTCAGCAACACTTAATAGACATTGAAAAGGCCTACTTCAAAACTAAGCTTTTTTTCAGACTTGACCAATGTAGTTTTGCAGTTTTGACTGTATTCTTTAATTTATTACAGTTATCCTCAGGAAGTAGACAAAAATTGTGATAAAAATTATATTGTCTTTACCAAATTTGCTCTTGCCAGCTGCAGATTAGCTGATTTTTTTTCCCCAAGTGCTTCCAAAATGGTAGATATGCCGTGAATCCCATTTCTATCAATGGGATTTAAGGAGTTAGATGTGCTTAATTCTCTTCATCTACTTATTCAATGCCAAGTATTATTTTCAGTTTTCTGATCTTTCAATCTTCATCACTTTCATCATTCAAAAATTTCCAGCATCTCATTAATGTGATTTCCACTGCTACACTTATACATCTTTAAGTAGCCACAGATGGAGTTAAGCAACTTAAATTCATTAGGGTTTATTCTCTTTATGTTGAGTTGTGATTTCCTGTTTTTAATATTTCTTTAGATATCTGAACAAAACTAATACATAAACAAAAGAGCACACACACAAACACACACCCCCAGCCCAAGCATCTAGTTTGTCAGTATACACAGAAATCAAGTTTGGAAGGTAGCGTGATGTCAGACAGAAAGGTAAAAGCAATGATGCAAACAACAAAGAGAGTGAAATGGAAGGCTGTTGTGAATTAAAAAGGACATATTTGGAATCAAGTCTCAGCCTCAAGTTACCAGAATTCAGTTAAACTCCATCTTCTCCTTATTACTGATAATTTCGCTGTTGAGAAGGAAAAACATCCAGCTCTGATTTAAATGATATTGTCTTAAGGCAAATAACTTTGAATCATGAATCAATGTGACAATATAATAAACTATCACACATATACATTCAGAACAAATGTATTATTTATGGGCTCTTCAGAGACAGATGCTTTGATGGTTTGGTACAGCTTCTGTGTTGGCATGCTGTCTGTTGTTCCTTCCACCCCTGGGACACAAACAAAAAACCCCTGTGTGCTACACCTGTCGAAATGGGGGTGCTCTTTTTCCATGGACATTCAGTAGGAAGCAAAGGAAGAAGACCATCCAGGTAAAAAAATCTAGGACAAGAGCTGATCACATCTACACCATCCCCTTTTCTGGTTCTTTATTTATAAGGATAGTTAATTGACCTATCTAATTTTTCCTTTCCCTCTTTCTTTCTCCTCCATGCTCTGGATTGCTCTCAAGTACCTTGATATGTGTAGGAAGATAAAATGTTTTATAAGGGAAAGGGAAGGAATGATAAGGAGTTCAATCTGCCCAGCATATGCTGGGTTTTTTCAGGCTGCCAATACTGAAGCATCTTAGAGATTTTTAAATACTACAGATGGCAATTTGTTAAGTTAGAGAGTGTTTCATCCTACATAGAGGAATTTTGTCTTACCTCATCTTGACAGTTAAAGACAACCTGATTACAGGTCTAAAAATTATTGTTTTCTTGGGTGCAAATGACTGCAACTTGATTTCACTACAGTATGCAAAAAGAATAAAAGACACACCAGTGAGATAAAAACTTGGTTCTTAAAAGGGCCAGTTTAACAAAGGAAAAAACAATTACAGGACAAACCAACTGGGAGACAAAACTCAGTTGGCAAAGATGAAATAGTTATTGCAAACTATTTAATAATTTCTAGCTAGATGCCTAAAATGTTATCAGCAAAAGTTCAGCTTGGTCAAAACTGAAAACAAGTATCAAGATAGTGTAAAGCATAAATGACAGCAACCATAAAAATGTGACAACCACACAAACAATAAATGAGTCATTAAAAGAAAAAAAAAAAAGAGAGCGATGAATATTAACTAGATCAATTTTATCAGTAGAAGATTATTTGGAAATAAAAGGGCACAAATATGTTTATAAAATTAACTTTTATTTTAAACTTGATTTGTAAAATTCGACATACTGTGTGCTGATGTGGGCATTAATGAGTAAAGGTCTCTGAGCTCTCTTTGGTTCGCAAGTGAACACACTTCTAAGCTTTTGGCTCAACTTTATCTGCAAGATATATATTTTCTTAATATCCCAGCCCAGTCTTCTCAAAAAAAAAAAGAAATTAGGTATCATGGTGGATTATAATAGACTGGTCACGTAAATGACTAAAACAATCTCATGCAATTCTTTGATCTAAACAAATTACATAGTTACAGTGTGGGTCAGGTTAGGAGGGACCACAACAGATCATCTGGTCCAATCTCTCTACTAAAGCAGAGCACATGGCACAGGGTTGCGTCCAGATGGCTCTTGAATATCTCCATTGAGGGAGACTCCACAGCCTCTCTGGGCACACCTGTTCCAGTGCATGGTCATCCACACAGTAAAGTTCTACTTCACAATCAGGTGGAACTCCTCTGCATCATTTCCTGCCCGTTGCCTCTTTTCCTACTGCTGGACAGCACCAAGAAGAGCCTGGCTCCATGCTCTTGGCACCCTCCCTTCAGATACTTGTGCACGTTGATGAGGTTCCCTCACAGTTGTCTCTTCTAGAGGCTGAACAGGCCCAGATCCCTCAATCTGTCCTCATAATAGAGGTGCTCCAGTCCCCTAATGATATTTGTTGCCCTCCAGAACTGGTCACAGCACTCCAGATGTGACTTTACTGGGGCTGAGTAGTGGGGCAGGATCACCTTCCTTGGCATGCTGGCAGTGCTCTTCCTGGTGTACCCCAGGATACCACTGGTCTTCTTGGCCCCCTGGACACACCGTTGACTCATGGACTACTTGTTGTCCACTCATATCCCAATGATTATTATGTGGTTGACATGCCAGAGCACTGTGCAGCCCTTCAGAGAGATCTCAACAGGCTGGAGAGATGGGCAGAGAGGAACTGTCTGAAATTCAGCAAAGGCAAATGCAGAGTCCTGAACCTGGGGAGGAATAATCCCCTGCACCAGCACAGGCTGGGGGACAACTTGCTGGAAAGCAGCTCTGTGGAGAAGGACTTGGGAGTCCTGGTGGACAATGAGCTGTCCATGTCTACAAGCATCTGAAGGGAGGGTGACAAGAGGGTGGATCCAGGCTCTTCTTGGAGGTGCCAAGCAACAGGACAAGAGGCAATGGGCAGAAACTGATGGACAGGAAATTCCACCGAAATATGAGAAGAACTTCTTTACTGTGTGGATGCCAAACAATAGGACCCAGTAACCCATTGTGGTCCCTTCCATCCTTACCAGTTGTGTGACTCTTTGATTCTGTGGCTACTGCAACTGTGAACCTACTGCTTGCATCCACAAGAGATGAGGAATGCTCATAAACTGGAAAGCCTTCAGAGAGGGTTGGGTCATGCCATGAAAATAATTTAAAGGCTGGAAAATATTCTACATATACTCCAGCAGTCTATTTAACTTATCAGTGAGAAAATTTAGGAGATGGCCTGAGCTGACCCTAGACTCGTCTACATGAAATGTCAAAACACAATAGTAGGTGATCTTCATTCCAGTGTAGAAGGAATGAGATCCATTTCTTGCCAGCAAAAGAAGACAGAATCAGACTTAAGATAAGGTAGGAACTGTTACTACTACAGTAATTTATCAGTTTTGCTACAGATTTGAGAGGACATTTTTCTAAGTCTTAAAAATTCATTGAATATGGTCATTTAGCTGCATTATGTAAAGGATAAGACATGGATCACAATATCTGGTTGTTCACTTGACTTGCTCACAAATCTCTAAAAGGAAATTGCCTACTCTGTGAACTGTTTCATAAATCTCTTACACACTGAAGAATTTACCGCCTTGAAAGGACACTTTTATCTTCCATGCCTTCACCAGAGAAAGGTGCAGATCCCAAAGACATCTGCTGGTTTGACAGAGTACTACTCCTATTTGTCTGGCAAAGAGAAAGTGAGAGTGGTGAAATGGTCCTTAAAAACTGTCTCTGTTTTTGTTTTTTTCTGATGTGGTTCCTCAAGACTGTAGCTGGAGTGCTCCAGATGTATTATTGCTTATCTTGAATGGAGAGTGATACTGCAGAAAAATGGGGAGGCATAATAGCTGTAGCACAACATGCTCATGGTGATACTTATTTCTGTCACAAGTGTACCTAGGTCCTGAGAAATAGAGTCACCCTCTCTTCAGAGCTACCTGCCATACTCAGGTGGCTAGGATCTCAGAGCAGGGCAATAAGTCCACCAGAAAGTTACCTGTGAGGAAAGAGCCTGGGGGAGACAAAAAAGTCCACAGTTTATGAGCTATCTGAGTGCTGCAAGTTGAAAGGGGAAACACAACAGGAAATATTTATATCCAGAATGACAGTGGCAGCAGGCTGTAAAGGAAAAGCATTCTTTCTCTGAGCTGTTTGAAGAGTGGAAGTTTGCAAGCTGGATCTGAAGGAGCTGTGGAAATCAAACATCTAGGTTGAATGAAATCACTACAGCACAGTCTCTTTCTGAACATCTTTTGTGTAAGGGTTCAGAAAGGCAGTATGAGAAGTGAGTCAAATCTAAGGTAAATTACTGACATCAGTGCAAGAAGCTGACAGGGAAAAATGAAAGAAGAATGGAAGTTCAATAGAGCATCCACTACTGAAAGCATCTCTTGAATATTTTTGGTGTTGAATTTTTCTTTTAATGTCCTAAAGATAGTGTTATGAGAAGGGAAGTTTGACTGTATAGAAGGAGTTTTCTTTATCTTCTTTTTTAATGTCAGCTACAGAACCCTTCTCTCTCTATATATATTTTATCAAGCCATGTTTTCATGGCTTGATAACCAATTTAGACAATACTTTTATGATAAACACTTTAATATGGGAACACTCATTAATTTCTAAATTAAAATTATCATAGAAAGCTATAATTATTCTAAAACTGGGGACAATAGTCAAATATTTTAAATTGTTTCAATTTCTGACTATTTCCATATTTTCTTGAAAATATGGAAATAAAAGTTATAGAATAAAGGCACTCCTTTCTATATTTTATGTATGTAAAATGCTTCTAAAATATTAGCACATAACACTGTATAAGGACTTGAAAAGAACTATCAAAGCATCTTTCCTTTTCAGCTGATTAAGTTGAATCAAGCATTTTATAGGGTACTGGGAAAGCACAATGAATTTACAGAGCCAAAGACAGCTTCACTTTAGATCTGAAGAGACATATAGCAGCACATATTGTGATTGGGATCATACACGTCAGATGGGGCAGCATCAGAGGAGCCATAGTCAGTCATTCCCTAAAATCTGCTCCTAATTTGAAGAGTTTTAACCCCATTTTCCTCTGTCTTTGGCATTCTGTGGCCTTTTTGAGTCACAGAAGTTTGTTATAAAATCATCCCAGGTCAGAGTGGTAGGTCTTTACAGTTACTTCTCAATTCCCTGTGTAGAGATCTAGCTTCTGGTGCTGGGCAATGGGGGAGGCAGGCTTTCAAAGAGCAGCCAGTTTCACCTCTGGGAGGGACCACATTGAGCAGAGCTTCTCTGCATTGCACCTTTCTGCCTGGCTGTCCTCTCCCCGTCTCCCTGGGTGATGGCCCAGCTTTCCACAAGGTTTATCCAGCATGGGAAGGGACTATAGCTGTGGCTGAGTCTTCACAACACAGAGAAGCAAAACAGCAGGAAAATTTTTGCTAATTTACTGAGATGCAGCATGGTTTTTGAAAGGACTTCAGCTCCAAGGAAACAATATGGCACTGATTGTCCCACCATTTCAGCATGTCTTTTTTCACCCAAAGCAAGTTGCACACGATTTGTCTTCTGAACAGTAGGATCTCTGTTTGTCCCCCCTGAGGCCTAGCAAGAGGAAATGCTAAGCTAACTGGAACCTGGCTATTTGTATTGAATTAGTACAGTCATTAGGACTTTAACTATTTTTATTTGGTGACAGTTTGCTACTGATACCACCTTTGGGACAAGCACCTCTCTCTTTTATGTTGCTTTTCTTATCACTAACAGGAGAAAATGACTGATTGGTTTTGGCCTTTGCTTGAAACTCCTTTTCGTGACTTTCTTGAGTGCATATCCTGTAGCAAATAGATACTGCTCGTATGCACCAGTCTTCATTTACCAGCCTGAACAAGTGCTGACAGATGAGGGAGCTGACAGTCTGCCCTACTGTTGGAGCTGGAAGATATAGTTACATGTGAATTTGCTGGCTTTTTAGACCTGAATAACTGCAATTGTGTATAAGGGTCACCTCTGGGCTCAGTTATCATTCTGAAGAAAAATGGAACTTTTTTCTTTAAAAAAGCCATGTATTTTTGGCCTTCTGATAAGTGATGCCCAAGGAATGCATGGCCTTGGAAAGTCAGGTTTTCACAAAGTGGCACAGGAAAAAAAAGTCTAATGCTATTTTGATGGCAAGCAGAGATGTTAGGCATAATTATTATCCAAATTAAACCACTGGTATTTTTTCCAATAGCAATGGCTCTCAAAAAAGTCTCTCACTCCCTCCCTGTCTGTCTGCCTGTCTGTGTGTGTTGAAGAGTATTGCACCATATTATCAAATTACATGTGTTACTGTCAACTTGTCCATTAGGAGTCTGCTCTTCCATTGTCTTCAGTAGTACTAATCATGCAGGACTCTATTCTGGAAAGTATAAGGCAGTCATATTTCAGTTTATAGTCCCACAACACTGCTAGCTCTTGAGAATTTTGTGATAGTGGTTTGCCATAGCAATATCAATAATCAGAGAGAACAAACACAAAGCTGTTCTGCACTCCACAGGTGTATTTTCAGGTAGACAATGTTTTTAAAATATTTGTTTTGGGTTAAAATTCTTTTTTTTCCTCTATATCAGTTTAAAATCAAAATTTTAAAGCCTTAGTATGCACCTGTTAATTGAAAAGAAACTTTTAAACCAAACCATCTCTTTGCTGAACATAAGCTTCTCATGAGCATGAATTTGAAGTGTAGTAGAAAAAAAATACTTGGCATGTGCTCTGACTCATCCTAGCTTTGCAAGAAGCAATAGACTCTAGGTGTTCATTGAATGGTGACCACCTACATCTCCTAAAGTCTTTCACACTCAATTTTGCTTTCTCTTCCTACATTGCAAATATAGCTAATTATTAGTTCAGCATATTATTCCTTCTAGTGGAATGAATTCCCATTCTACTATGGGTGCTCTATCAGAGATGCTTTGTTACAGAGTTTTCTGAAAGCTTTTTCAAATTCTTTAGAAATGCTGCTTCTGAGTTCATTCTAGTCAATGTGGAAAATAGTCGTATGCATCTAATTATCTAGGGTATCTACTGTATCAGCATATGCAGAACAGTGGTTTATTTTAGCTTTTTAAAGGTTTATACCAAACTTCTACTGCACATAGTTTATCTATTCAAATCTGCTTTGCCTGCTGCTTTGATACAGTCATAGAGAACAGTCTTATTAGCATTATGTTAAGGACACTCGGCAGAAAGACAACAAGCTGCTGTCCTGATCTCATTCTTGTTTATTATTGACATTCATAGTCAGGCAGGAGCATTTTTCTCAAGAAAATTATTTTTGGTTTGTTTTAATGATGAATGTCAATATTTCCAATCCTATGAAATTCTAATATGACTGAAGAACTGATAAAAAGATCACAGGAAGGAAAGTTGAAAGGTAGTGGATTTATAGACATACTCTTTAAAACTGTTTTGCTTTTATTTCTTGTTAATACCCATCTAGCACAACAGCTAATTAACATTCTGGATAAAACACAGCATTATTAAGGCTTCAGTACACTCATAGACACCTTTCAATTAAGGTGCTTGAGTTCACACAAAACATGCTTTCCAATACTCAGAAAAACCTTTCAAGAAAACAAGCTGAGTCTTGACAAGTTTATGTTAAATAAAAGGAGAGAGACTTTTCAAAGCTTGTTTGGGCCCTAAAAAAAAAAAAAAAAAGGAGACAAAATCCCCTCCAGAAATATACAGACACAGTTTTCTTTACCAAAAAGAAGCAAGAACTCTGGAAGTTTAAAACTTTTTTAAGTCTTAGGCTGATCTCAAAAATGTCCTACCATTTTTGGAAATAGTGTTTTTCAGAGGCTAGGTATTTTCACTGGGGTTTCCTCACTCTACATAACATTGCACTAAATCTGAACCACTTAACATATTTATGGAGGAGCAAAGTAAATCTGGCTTAAGACTGGAAAAAATCTGTGCCTGTCAGGCCATTGGAACAAACTGGTGTTTTGGAATCTATTCTTTGATTCCCCAAGGTTTACGTATCCTGTTTTATTGTTACCAACTAGTTGACATACCTTTCTTGTGCTTCTGTACCAGACTGACACTTTGTTATGAATTTATTGTAAAATGGATTTCAGTAACATGTAAATGAAATTAAAATGGAATCCTACTGCAATTTTCTGTTTCCTTTTGTAGAACTCAAAAGTATTAATCAAATACAATGCAAAAAAAAAAAATCAAGTACTTCATTTTCTCCCTTTTGTAGCTTTTGTCCAAGCTAAACTTTCTTTCCCTGCATTGCTGTCTTTCTTTTACTTAGATAAACTGTCTTTTTTTCTAAGCACTACTTATGGTTTAAAAAAAAAAAAAATGGAAGTAATCTAGAGTTCACTTACAGACCAAGTACCATAAGCTGGTGTTTTTAAGTATCCCAAAAGTTTATTAATGCTTTCCAACTCATTTCCTACTTCCCTGCCAAAAGCAGTCTTTAGTGGACTGTAAAGTTTTTTAAATAATAGACATCTGATCCAAGTTTCTTATGATTTTTCTTTTCAAGAGATCACATACTTTCAGAAATCTGGTAAATTTTTATTGCAATATAAAAATCTGGTATTTGGACTGGGTGCTAAGAGTTGTGAACTTATTAGCCTTTTAACATCTTTTAAAAAATTCATTTCCTCATTCTGGAAGATTCATCTTTGCTTTAATACACATATTTATATGATGTTTAAGTCAGAGGAATGAAAAGATTGCTGACCTTCCACTCACAAATAACAGTATCTGATATCAAAATGGTCATGACCTTTTAGAAAAAAGCACTCTTTTGAAGTACCATGCCTGTAAAAAATTGTCATTTGTATCTATTTTATGAGCTTGACAGCAGCATTTGCATCTCTAAATAAAGGGTCTCTTTGATCGTATATGACTTCCAAGAAAGAGGTAGACCATCTATTTGTGATCAAAGATCTCATGGATGCAACTTTATACTCCCCCAAACATATACCTGACAGACTCTTAAACTGGGGTCTCAGCATAAGATCCCCCCCATAACCAAACTGTGATCTCACAGAAGACTGGCTTCAGGAACAACAAATGCAGAGGGAACCTTCTGAATGCAAGTCAGTCTTTAGTATCTCATAGAGGCTTGGGGCCTTGGGTCCGTCACTTTTATGTTGCCACAGAATTTTTTTATGCTCTTGTGTTTTGTGATCATTTGTAGGACACCTAGGCTGCAAAACAACATTGAAGTCCATGTCAGTGTGGCACTGTTAACATCTATAAACTGGCTTATCAGGGAAGCTTAGAGCAGGGTTAGACATTTCTACAATCAACAATCTTTTCTGTGTTTTTGATTAAAATTTAATAAAAATGTTCTTGAGGTGAAAACTTGTGCAGAGCAGGTGAGGAAAGATCAACATTTACTCAGCCCAAATCTAATCCAACCACTTTTCCCTCTTCTCATATTCCCCATTCATTCAGAGGGGCCAGAGTGTCCCATCTATTCCTGAAACTTAACAGGCAGCATGACATAGTCTCTTACTCAGGAAAGAGGATTAAAAAAAAAATACTTTCTATTTGTAGGATCTGAGGTATCTAAAACTCTATCTGCATCCCCACAGCAGTCACAACTCACCTTTTTAAGCCAAAGGTTTTTCTTTGACTGCAAGGATATAAAATTCCAGTGGGGTCACGATGAATCCTATCCAGAAACTCACCACTCTAAAATATAAGAAGGCAGAATTCAGTGATGATCAACTCAGAGCCAATATAAACTAACAAGCTCAACATTGTGAAGTCCCAGTGTGACTGTGGAGTTCAGGCTATGCAAACTGTTTAGACCAGACAAACTCTGCAACTGTCTCAGGATACTCTTTACTGCTTAGAAAATGGTGCTGGTGAAATTATCACATTAACATTTTACAGGAACACAAAGGAAGGACAAGAAAAGAGAGAACAAATGGGAAGCTTGAGGCAGATTTCTTCATAACGCTCTCTGAAAGCATTGCATCGTTTCCAGAACCAGTACTTGATGGGTTTTGTGACTGCAGAAGGAATAAAGTAAAGTAGAAGTGAATTAACAAAACATGTGGTTTAAGTTCTGATTTTATGTTATAATTTTAGATTGTATGTATTAATACAGTGTAAACATCTTTGTTGATGCAGACTGCTAAACTTATCTGGTTAGTAAGGCACAAGAAAGCTTCCTTTCTTCCTCCTGAGACATTTGAAAGGCCAGGATTTTCGCAATGAAACACTGGCCTTCAAAAGCTTTCCATCATAAACATTCAAAGCAGTCCAACATGGAAGGTCAGTCATCCATCACTGTTACACTGTCCTTCCTGTGTAGCTCAAGCAACTTTGTAGCACAAGATATTTCATATCCATCCAAATTCATTTTGCCATGGGGTTTGTGGGTTACATCATTACAGAAACACGTGGCTTTGCTCTGCACATGCTGTCATGAACCATAGAATCATTAGGGTTGCAAAATACCCTTAAGGTCATCGAGTCCAACTGCTAGCCCAGCACTGCCAAGTCCACCACTAAGCCATGTCCCTCAATGTCCCACCTACACGTTTTTTAAAAACCTCTGGGTTTTTAAAATCCACTTCCCTGGGCAACCGGTGCCAAGGCTGTGCCAACCCCTCTGGTGAAGAAATTTTTGGAAATATCTACAATAAATCTTCTGTAAATAGAGTGAGTTCTAGTAGAGGGTGTGTTTGTGACCAAACTTTATTATCATTCCTTCAGCAATTTTTTTTATTAAGGCAGAATTTTAGACTTGGGTACTTATTTAAGGAAACAAAGGGTGTTATTTTTTATTATCAGTTTTTTGTCTGGTTAAAAGGAAACGAGAAGCAATTCCTGTTGAAAAAAGGTGTCTCATAAAAGTAAATTTGTCGTGTTCTATCATAGTGAAAGGAGATGTTTGCATTTCTATGTGGACTTTTTGATCCAATAGTCCAAAATATAGAACAATATAGATAAAATTTATATAAATATTGGATTTTGGTGTAGCTAGTATAAACATTCAAAAATTCAGCAGAAAACATAAAGCAGTGTGTGGAAAAAGGGGGGACTCAAATATGACCAACCTCTTAACACAAATAAAACATGTTTAATTTTAAAAAGTGAAAATACACATAAATAACAAATAACATTTTAATAACCTGATAATGAGATCAATTTCTACCACAAAAATCTAGTGACTCTTGAAATTCAGTGTAACATACAAGCTTTGAGTATGCTGAAAACCTTCTTTATTTCATATTTTTTTCCTTTTCAGCTTAGTTAAATAATTAATCGTAGTATTAAATTATAACTGTGTGGAGTTAAATTTTAATATTCATATTACAGAAAGGTGAACTGGATTTAAGCCTGAAGATCTTTTTGGCATTCAGGTGAGTCATTTTTAAAGGACAATTTGCCCCATAGTAGAACTTGTCTGATGAAGAACAAGTGCACTGGTACAAAATACTCTGAGCAGCTAAACTCCCGTAACTTCCAGTGAAGTAAGGAAGTGCTTTTATCACAATATACATCATCGTTTTATATTTTGCTGATAATTTTAAACTGCCCTTTGACATTTTTAAGGAATTCTAGTCGTACCAAAATGATCTGTTGGTTCTATCATCAATTCCTACTAAATCTTTCATGTTTTGTAATACTTGTGGAAACCATCACAATGGGAAGAGTAAATCATTCTTACAAGGTTCTGCCATATTTACTCATACTAGGTGAAATGAATGGAATACAGAATTACTTTAAAAAATCTACTTGGAAGAACTAGATAATTTTGATTTTAAATTCAAGCACATGACTTGGTGAAAAGACAAAAAAGGAAGTTTTACTGGGTTTTTTTTCTGCTGTTTAAAGTAAAAAATTAATCTGAAATAATTTTTTTGTAGTTTTAAAAAACCTATTATCCTCCAGAACTAAGCTTTGTAGTCTACTATAAATTTTGATCGAAAAATTACCTAATTATTAAAAACATTATCTTAAATATTAGAGAAAAAAGTTTTTTATCAAAGAACTGCAGCCACTTGGACTGCACATATATTAAATTAATATTCAAATGTTTGTATTAGAAAATCA
>VYXF01010303.1:1006020-1017034 GCA_013397295.1 Polioptila caerulea | reverse complement strand
AATTATATATTATAATTCATATAATTATTTTATATGGTAGTTAATTCACTACCATATAACCAAAAAGTGATGAAAGCTGGCTCCTTTGTCTCAGTCATTTTTCTCTACCAATCTGATTCAGATAGAATACTGGACTGTTTTGACTGTATTCAGTCTTCTTTTATTTTTGTTTATATTCATAATAGATTGCTTTTCTTTCCAAAATTTGTCAAATGGAGTGTGGTACGTGTAAAAAGAAACAAACCAAACCAAACCAAACAAACAAACAAACAAACAAAACCCCAAAGTATTTGACCATAAAAAAGTAGTTTCTCCTTATTGAATAAACTCAGGAGCAACCCAGCCCCTGAATTCTGGGAATTGCAATGGAATTGTAGCAGAATATTTTCAGTACAAAATTTTATTATTAGAATTACCTTTGGTTGGACTTTTTGTTTTCTTTTTTTTTCATTTCTCTTTCTTTCTTAAGCAAAACTGGTACTGTCTGAGTCCTTATGATCTTATATGCATGATATGCTCTGATACATGAGACATCAATTTTGAGGGCACAAAACAATGCTGAGATATAGATTCCTCTTTTTTGCTACTAGATAGTGAGTTTTACTACTTTTTTGAGAAATAAAATATTTTTCTCCCTATCAAATGATGACACAATAAAAATTTCCTTGTGTTACTGTTCTAGGGTGTTAGTACTAAATCAGGACCACATTGTCCTAGGATCTAACAAACATTGAACTTAAAATAAATAAAAAAAAAATAAACAGAAAACAGGAGGAAAAACATTTTTTTCTTTTTTTTTTCATTTTTTTCAGTAGCTTATGGAACAGTTAAATTACTGGTTTCGAGCTGTGCTCTTGTAAGTAAAGTACAAAATATTCTATGTAAAATGGAAGGTTCTGTAGTAATAGAATGAGGAATGACTTTAAAAATATAAACCACCTTAAGCAAAGGAATAACATGGCTTTTGTGCTGATTGGGTTCATCCCTGAAAGTATATTTTCTCATCTTTTTAGACCAAACAATAGCATAAAATCCCTATAGCAGATATATATAATGAAGTACAGAAAATGAATGATAAATAATATATTGTGTCTTGTATGTTCTCTTTTGGAAAGGATTTGCATTAAACAACATTCTTGACTTGTCATTCAAAATTAAAACTAAATCTGCCTTCCCAATATAATATTTACAAAGAGAATGCTTCTTGCCTTTTCTTCCACTGTGCACATTAGAGTATTGTACACATATCTTTCTGGAATGAGGCAGGTAAAGTCATCCAGCTAGATCTATCATCTGCTGATTTTGTTGTTGTTATTCTCTATTGAAAATCTTCCATAATTTGTGTCATTCTTTACCAAGGAGTGATTGTTTGTACACTTTTATGTGCTGCACATGATCTGAAGAAATTAACAAAAAATAATAAATAAATATAGTTGGTATCTTACTATCTGACAGCTCTGGAGAGCCTATTCCATCAGTTAGCCACTGTTGACATTAAAAATTGAAATCAAAGCATTTAGAAAGTTAAGAACAAATAAAATGCCTTTAATTAAAAGTTCATATCTGGATTATCTTATTTATTATAGATATTTATCTTATTTATAGAAAATGAATAGCATTAATATTGACCTTGCACATTTTTAAAGTCTTCATAAAAAGATTGAAATAAAACCAAATTTGTATTTTGCTGAGCTGAAAAATATGTAGTAAAAGAGACCACAAATCTCTCAGCACTTCAGGCTTAATCATACAATTAGGACCAAACTCAAGCCATCCAGCACTGTCTCCAATCTATCTATGGTGAAGTGCATCTTCAAGAATATCCAAATTCTCAAGAGAAATAATTTTACTTTCACTATTGTCCAACATACAAAAAATAACTGCACCTGAATGATGTAAAATTTGACATAGAAGATGTGATCTAACTCTAAGCACAAGTGTTTTAGCCTCAAACCCAGGAGAAACTATCTTTTCAGAGGAACATAAATTGATGTTTTAATCTGTCTTTTCTATACTTATTTAGGGTCACAGTGAATCTAGTGTTGTGGTGCCACTTTCTCAACTTCATATTCGTGCTCTCAAGAGGTGGAGTTCCTTCATTCCTGATCCTATTTATGAGCTTTTCAGCAACAAATGAAAACTTTCCAACTGGTGTTTGAATCAGATAATGAAGACTGTGATACAGAAAAGAAAAAGAAAAAAAAAGGGATTGATTTATTTCTACCCTTAGATATCACCACTGTTTGATTAAGATCTGACCACTTAGATGATCATAAACCTGAGCTGAGTAGCAGGCAAGTAACTGATCTGATATAGTCTTAATTGAGCTGCTGGGGTACACAGCATTCTGGATTCTAAATTGCTTTTATTGTTTTTTACTTTAATGGTTAAAAGTGTGAGACCAATTTTGAAGATCTTTTTCACTCAGAAGCCTTATAACAGAAGTTTTGTGACATGAATCACGAAAGAGAAATAATGAAAGTTACAGGTAATTATTTCTTTTTCAGTTGACTGCATATTTGACATGGTTTTACCTATTTAATTTTGCAGGGGTAAGATTAAAAACGAGGGTATAATTTAGTAATTGTTTTAAAATACTTTGCTTTTCTGTTCATTCCCTATAATATGTTTTTAGGTGGCTGTCAATTGCAATTTTGTGGACGCTACCATAAAGTGCTTTTTCATTTATATAAACATGTAAAGCAGAAAGTTCAACTTAAATAAGTATCTCAAAAAACAAGAAAAATAGTGTCTTTTACCCAACTTCATTTACATAAATGCATGTTCTCTGTTCTCTAAATTGCTTAGGTACACCTAAACAGAGTCTAGCTTGGGGTAATGTTGGAAAATTCACCTGGATTCGTATGGCCTAATTTTGCTAATCTCAGTCAAGCTAAATATTACCCAGAAAGGAAAGTCTGCAATAAATACTGAAAAGCACAGCTCAACACAGTAAGAGACAATACAGTAAAATCACCCCAATTTATGCTTACATTTCAATTCCTACTAATTCCTACAATTACTAATTCCTGTATTTGAGTTGTTTACATGAATCATCTCTGTGACTGGTGGCTCGAAAGGAAGTCTTCCAGGGCACGGTTCTTCTACAGTAGTCATCTAAAATAAGCCAAATGAGTCATGGCCTCGAAGTGCTTCTCTTGACTGATTACAGAGAGAGTCTAGATAACCAGCTGAGATGTGAAAGTCTATACAGTAGTTGTCTACAGTTAACAGACACGTCTCACTCATAGAGATTTCACATTAACAAAGGTGCCTCTACATCACTCTTGGGAACTAATTGATTAATTTAGCTCAATTTCAAAGTTGCATCAGTTCCAGTGAGTTTTAAAACCAAGCAGCTAAAATTGTGTGATGCCCAGTTGTCAATATGTCAGATAAATTTCATTAAACTTCAGCCTAAATTAATGGGGAATCAGATTAAGATGAAGTAATGAGTCTGATTCATACTGAATTAATTAATTAGTTCCTTAAAATCCAGTTTTCACTGTGTCTAGTTTTATTTGGCTATAGAAAAATTTTCAAGGTATTTTAATATTAATCTGTATCACTTTGATTCAGAGACTGAAAGAAACAGCAAGAAGAGAAAAAGCAACTGCTGAGAAGAAAAAGCATCATGTGCAAAAATAGGTTGAGGTGAACAGAACAGAACAAAAAAAGTAGAAGAGAAAAATCACTGATTTTCTTTTTCTTTAACAAAACAAAGGCACTTTTTTTTAACAAGGGGAAAATTGTTCAGTTCACCTCTATTTGTGCATCTGAAACTTTAATGTAGATGTCTGTGTCTGTGTCAAATGAAATGTTTGAAAGTCTAAATTGAAATGCTACAGAAAGAGTCTTCAAGTTTGGCCTTGGTAGTTCTCATGATAGTGATTCAATTAAAGATTGAAGTTGAAAGCCTATACTTCCTAATTTCAATTGGGGTTTGGACACTGATTTTAAAGGGCCTTTAGCATCATGTTCTGATTTGTGATACTACATTGGGTCAGATTGACTCACTCTGCACTTTTGGATGATGTCAATGAGGATGTCAGATAATGTAAACAGATCTATTGCCTTTGAAAATCACTGGAGTCACTTTGATTTACAGCAGCTGGTAACCCAGCCAGGGATACTCACAATGGCATCCCAAGCTCAGCAATTGAAATGAAGGTCAAGGATGTAACTTCCTTGTTACACCTTGTAACTTCCTTTTGCTTCTGCTGATCTTTTGCACACTGATTATTTGAACACTATCAGAAACCAGATACCTATTCAAATTGGATCTCTGATTCACATCTTGAGATTTGCTTGCTAGCACCTTGATGCATTAATTAAAATGTACTCAGCTTACATCCGGACTCACTCAACCACACAGAAATAACTCATGGGAGGTAAATTCTTTTTGTAAATGAAGAGATGCTGGCTGCACAGCAACTGTGGCAAGCTTCAGCCCATCACTCATATTGTTAATGACTCTGGAGTGCATGTTTATGCAGAAAGTATAAAAGGAGTACGTTGCACCTTCCAATATGTTTCTGAATGGCCTGATAACCTTGTAGTATCTTAATCGGTGGTTTGGGGTTTTTTATACTATACACAAGAATGCATGTTGCTGTCACCTAAAACTAAATAAAAAAATTCAACTTCGGTGATCCCAAGACTGCCACCTTTTGAATATTCCTACTATATCATACAGAAAACATGTACTTTTTCAGTACTTCAAGTGCCTGCTCTGTAGAGCTGGAAATCATATACACTAAAGAACCAAGCACAAATTGAAATGGCAATAATCTAGCTTATAAAGTCTCTCTTTAAGGGAGCAGGAAATAAGAAAGGTGATGGCAATTATAACAAAAATTTTAAAAACCCACACAATATAACTTGAACCCTGTTTTTGGAAACCTCTCAAGAATGTCTAACAGTTTTTGCTTGTATTTCCTTCTGAAGCTATTGTTTATAGCTTGCTTTCTGCTCCCCTCCTTTCCTCATGTGTTATTACTCCATATTTATCACTTTCTATAGTTCTGTGCAAAAAAATTTTAGAAAGCACTGTATTACAGAAAACACAATCTGAAAATGGACATTTTTTCAACATTTCAAAACAAGTAACATCAAATTTCTCAGAGGGTGATATTAAATCATAAATATATATTTTTTCATTTTCTCAACCTAATTTGTTTTCCAAGGGAATGTTGCAGGCATTTATTTCTAGCACACTGTTAAGGAGGGAGAAAAATACTAGATTGTTTTTTAGACTCAGATTTTTTTAATGAATCCCTTTATTCTTATGCACAATGATTTGAACTTGTTGAGCAATAGCAACTTGATTTTTAAAAAATTACCAATGCATCTAAACTGCAGTTCAGCATCAAGGTAAGCAAGTTGCCACCCAGCAGGGCAAATAGGGAATATGGCAGTGTTATGTTACTTTTCAGAGTTAGGACTGAGACCTGTGAACAGGCTTGTGCATATATCAATAAGCATATGGAATTCTATTGAATTGAACATAATTATAGTAGTTTCGGCTTCAAGATTTTTATAATTCAAAACTCATCTATATTACCTTGTGTTCATATACATGTATGTGTATTTCATATTTCTTTTTCTTGTCATCTGTGCCTTCTAAATAATTCTACTGGAAGATATACATTACACATGAGCTGAAAGTAGGCATCCTGGCAGCAGTAGGGTTCAGACAATAAACTTCATTATTTCATTTTCTAACACCCCATAGGAATTTTTTTTTTTTACCAGCAGCAATTAAGAAGTGATGGTTAATACCAAAAGTAATAATTTTAAATCCACCCTGTTACTTCTCTATTGCTACCTTTTTCTGCTTCTCCAGTGAAGAGATCCTCTCTTTTTTCTTTTTTTTAATTTTTTTTTTATTTCCTCCACAGCCTTAAATATCATTCGGAACTCAAAACATATGGAAAAAATAGGAATTATGTTACTGAAACTTATTCTTTAGTTGGCAGCATTTAAGTGATGGAGAGAATGCTGAACTATATTGTACCTAACTTCTTTAATATTGCATACTCACACTATTTTATATGGACAGGCAGACTTTTATGATGTTAGCTCTTGACTTCACATTATAGTGGAAAAGACTCATTCAGGATAAAAAGGAAATAATTTTTGTCAATTAAGAGAAATTGCAGCTAGGCTTCTGTGAATCCTGAACAGTAGTGCTTTGTTCACAGGAACAAATCATTGTATAGCAAAATATATTACAATTTATAATCTAAGGTGATGCTCTAGACAAATTGTATCAGAAACATTTGTCATTGTTCTAGAGCAGCAAGGTTGTTCATAGGTGTAGTGTAATCTCAGTGCATGGAAAAATCACAGAAATTCTTCAGGTAATTTGAGTCATGGTGTCATGATATATTTTACTATGACTCAATCAGCTAATTGTCCCTCTTTTACCTGAACCTACTATGAGAACAAATAATAAATGAGGGTAAAAAAATAAGAAGAAATACAAATCAGGAGAAAATTCTCACCTTAGATTAAGGTTTTACTAAAGTAGTTAAACAGTGGTTTAAACAATAAATAAAATAACTTCAGTGTTCCCTGATAAAGAAACCCTGAAATTATACCTATAAATATATGTAGACATATGCAGAGATTTTAAGTTCACTAATAGGAAATTGGTAGCAATCTCATGTTGAAATTTAGACATGCTTTTAGTTACAGCATGAAATTAAATACTGTTTCATATCCAGTCTACTTTTCTTTTATGGACCCAAATATACATCTCCCAGGATTTTTGACCTAATGATGGCATGCAATGTTTCTCCTGGTATCTTGCTATTTCCTCCTTCATGGAAGAAAAATTGAAAGAATATTTTAAAAATACATATATCAAAGNAAAATTATATTACTGCCCACAAAACCACACAAATGAAACAATGAAACAACTTTCATTGTGTTAGGCTGTGAAACAAAAATAATTCTGTCTTGCATATTTATTCTGATTATAATCAGCACTTCTGGATACATCACTGTTCATTAAAAGTAAGGGAAAAAAGATTTTAAAATTTTAGGAAGAATATTGCTAAGCTACTGGTGTCTGCTGATCATCCTTTTGAAAATGCTTCAAAATTTTTTAACCAGCAACAAGAATGTAGAACAACTGCAGAATATCAAGCTGAGAATATGCCAGTTTCTAGGATATGTGCCACAGAAAAAGCTATGAAAAACCAAGAATTTGCATCTTTAGTCACCTGACTTTTGTATGGAAAGCATATGTTGGATATGTGAGAAGATGTAGGTCTTCAACACCATTTTATTTGTCTCCATAGATTTAGCCCATTAATGAGAAACACATGTTTAGTTGGACTTTGGGACTATTGAATCAGCTCTCTAATGATGCTGAAGACATTACTGTTGATTTTTAGTTTTCATTTTGGAGGAAAAAGAAAGTTTATTGGTTGTATATGACTGAATAGTCATGTCATGAAACACTGGCTATCCATTTTTCTCAGAGAGACAGAGCAACCATATACAGCAGGAATCTCAATTTAAATGCATACTATGTGAGAAAGCCTAAACATAGATGGGCTCTTCAACTCCCACTTGTGAGGTTATCTAACTGCCAACAGCACATATTAAATGTCATGTGCATGTGGTGTGACTGCGATATGAAGAGTGTTAATCCTGATTTCAAATAACCCTCTGATAAAAGTCTGCTGATTGCTCCTACTTCCACCATACCCACTACAACTTACTGCAGGTTTCTTGCTCACATTTTCTAGAAATTATGTGTAATTAATCACAGTTTCCCTTTAAATTGATTAATACAATAATAAGAGTTCCAGCCATCTGGAATTACTTCTTCAAGAAGGAACGTTCATTTCACCCCGGTCCTTGAAACTTCTTCCAATTAGTACTTCAATAAGAAAATTAGTACTTTTACCATTTTCTTTAGCACCTTTTCATATAAAAAAAATCCTTTGATTCAACAGAAAATATAAGCCTTATTTGGCTATTTTTAAAGGAGTGTTCACTGATGCCTTTAATGTGAAACAGTTTAGGCTCTGAGATCTGAGTTATCAGCTCATCTGCCTGTTTTCTACCTAAGGATAGTTTTAATCTTTCTTTGTTCTACTCATTCTACCAGTGTTGCTAACTCAGAAGTTCTACTTGCTAAATAGCATGGTCCTGCTGGCCATGCTATTTCTGATACAGGCCAGGATGTCATTTGCCTTTTTGGCCACCTGGGCAGATGCTGGCTCATGCTCAGCTGGCTGTCAACCAGCACGCCCAGGTTCCTTTCTGATGAGCCTTTTTCCAGCCACTCTGCCCTCAGCCTGTAAAGATGCATAGGGTTGGAGTGACCCAAGGGCAGGACCTGGGAGTTGATATTGTTGAACTTCATACAATTGGCCTTGGCCCATTGATCCAGCTTGTCCAGATTCCTCTGCAGAGTCTTCCAACCCTCCATCTGATCGACTCTCCCACCTACTCGATGTCATCTGCAAAGTGCCTGAGGGTACACTCGATATTCCCCAAGAAAAGACCATGGTGAAGCATGTTGCCACCCTGCTACCTAAGGCAACAGCCACACTGGAGCAGTTATTGGCACTGCAGTCTGTGGAGGATCCCACACCAGAGTAGTCAATTAGCCGTGGAGAAAGCTGCAGACCATGGAGGGCTTATGCAGGAGAAGTCTCCTAGAAAGAGCTGTGGCCCATGAGAGGGAGCCCAAGTAGGGACAGTCTTTGATTAAGGAGCAATACTCCACAGAAAGAATCCACAGAGGAACAGTTTTGGAAGAACTGCAGCCAGTGGGAAGGGCACATGATGAGTGAAGGACTGTGGAGGACTGTACCCCATGGGCAAGACCCCACACTGATTCAGAGGAACAGTGAGAGAAGGAGCATAAAAGACTGACCACAGCCCCCATTCTGCACCTACTCAGCTTTTCTTGGGGCAGGAAAGGAGGGAGGCTGAAAAATTAGGAAAATGTGTCTGAGCAGAGAGAGAATGTAGTGAAGATGGTTTTAGTTTTGTGCCTATTTCTCACTATCCTGCTTTGTTATTAATTGGCAATAAATGAAGTTATTCTTCCCCAAGCTGAGTCTATTTTCCTGTGATGATAATTCATGAGTGATATCCCTGTCCTTAACACGTGAGTTTTTCATCAGACTTCCTCCTCCTGTCCTGCTAAGGGCTTGAGAGAACTGCTTGATGGGCAGCTGCCAGTCAGCCAAGGTCAACTGACCACAACATCACATAGGAAATTGGAATTATAGAAATGACATTACCTTTCATCACCATCTAAAAGGCAAATATTGATCAATTAATAAGAGGCAGAAAGGATTCAGTGAAAAATTATGAAGATGACTTAAGAAGGAAAGTTTGAACAAGAAAAAAACACGTAAAGAAAAGAGAGTAAGAAGCCTAGGAAAGACATGAGAAATTCTGCATGCTGACAAAACATGTACATATTTTAACAAAATATTTCATAAAAAGCCTTGCTTCTACCAAGTAATAATAATTTGATATAGCAATTGATTAGACCATCCTCCCACTCTTTTTCGTTGCGAAAGCATTTTAAACTTAAACAAGGGTATTCTGCCAATTTTCCTGGAATCCCAAATACAACTCTACCACAAAGCCACAAAGCCAAAGAATACTACAAAGCTTTCTCCCTTTCTATGTTCAGGTCCTGAAAGATGTCTGACAGGATATCAATACCTTACACACCACACAGAACAGCACAATGTCTAAAGATGGTTATTCTCTTCTTCAAAGTCAAAGGATGGAAACCCTTGGAACACAAGGCATTACTTTGAGCCAGACTGCTACACAGAGATGCTGGTGCTGCCACTGTCAGTGGCTAGCAACTAGGCAGGATAAATATTTCAGCTCATCACTGTCATTTCAAATCCTGCAGAAGTTGGTATGGACTGTCTACGTGATCTTAGGGTCCAAAGTAAAATGAAATAGTTGTTTTAGTGTCAATCCTATGAATCAGCATCAACTTAAACTACAGATAAAAATTATTGCTTTTCTTGTTAATCTTCTGGTTATCAAAACTCAACCTATATATTTTTATTTATTTCATTCATTTTAATTATCCAAATTATTTTTATATTTATTTCAATTATATTAATGATTTTAATTGCCCAAATATAAACTTAATTTTCTCCAACTTATGTCATTTTTGACTACCTAGACTAACGATTTACTATGAGTTAAAGTCCAATAATGTCCAAACAGAAAGAAATCTGACTATTGAAAATATATCTTGTCCCTGATTCTTGTCTTGGATAGGTTTTGCTTCTTCCTTTCTTTGCAGATGCAATTAATGTGGAAATTTACAATATATAATGTGAAAAGACCAGAAGTGGAGAAGTAGATCTTTTTCCAGCTTGGCTGTATGAGATGATAAAGAGGGCAGTCTCAATGAGTGATAACCTGAATCCTTCTTCTGAATCTCCAGTTGCTACTGTGCATTCATTTTCAGCTGGTACAAAATCATTTTGTTGGAAAAATAATTTTCTTCCTCACTTATCCACTATAAATTCTGGGAATAATTTTGTCTCAGTGAAACCACTTTTATAGCGCAGTAATGCCACTAATTTTGATGGATTTTCTGAACTGGTAGAACTGAGAGGCAAGGCATGTGCTGCGTCACATTAAAAGCTTCTAGGTGGGGAAAAGATGTCTGTTGTGTTGTTTAGTTTCATGGTGACTAACACTGCATTCAACATACCAGCTACACAAACGGCCTCATTTACAATTTACAGCAAAGTGAATTTAGCCTGAGATGCTTTACAAATACAAAATATATTTGTTTGAACTCTGTTTGGATGAAATAATAGGTAAAATATAATCCATACAATAACCATTTAGAATCAAGTTCTAGAAAGTAAGTGAAGAGAAGGGAAATCATACAATATTCCTGCAATGTGTTAGAACATCTATGTGAGATACAGATATCTTTGCTTATGTGTAAGGGAGCTGTTTTTACAAGAAAAGAAAAGAAAAGAAAAGAAAAGAA
>VYXF01010303.1:974844-1004329 GCA_013397295.1 Polioptila caerulea | reverse complement strand
CTAAGAATTTGACTTACAGATGGCTCCAGTACAATTCAAAAATCCCAGACTATGCCTTCACTTCTGTTCCAAATTATAATTAAGAAAATATACTATATTAGAAAAAGAACTTCCTTTGTAAATATATTTTCACACACCCATGTACATATGCATGTAGACCTGCAAACACACCTACCTACACATCTACATTCTAAGTATTTTATCACACTGAAATAAACTTTAAATTATTTTGGTTGGTTACCAGAATATAGAAATATGCCTTTTTTTTAGTCACAAAGCTATGGCAAAATGTTATGCTGAAGATTTTTCAGTTATATTTATTCAGGTCCATATCTACAATTGCAGGGAGGAATCATGGTATACTCTATAGCAACACTCAAATTAGAAGATTCTATTTGCAAAATGTTTAACCTTGTTCAGTACATAAAGCAGATAGAACCTCAAGAGTTTAACTTCTGTGTTTACTGTCAGGCATACCTAGCTCAATTTCTATGCTCATGGCATAATTTTAGAATGGAAATTATTGGAATGATAGTTAAAGTTAATGGTCAGGCAGACCACACATATTACATTGCCCTTCAATACAGAATGTCCTAAGACACTACTGTCAGAATCCATTGGTCAGTCCCACCTTATTCCCAGAGCCTATAAATACTGACTGTATAGAGATTGAAGGATATTTGTCTATATTTTTTTTTCATACTGGCCACTATCCAGTGTGCAACCAAAGGAAGGAGGTTTACATTCTCCATTCCAAGGGAGGCTCCTGCCTTCCATAGCAGACACCTCTCTTTCAAACTAAGACATGCAATTATCATGTAGCTTTGGAAACCTTGCCATTTTTCTGTGCACTTGACTCTCTAAGTGGCCTTTTAAAATCATAAATGTATAAAAACATCACATGGCTGACTTTTTATTTCTAATTTATCTTCTGCCTTGAAGTGAATGTGGTAGTATTGGAGATACCCTGAAAATATTAATGTTATGAGTCTTACTATTTTCTAGGTGAATGAGCATGTAATATCAAATAATAAACAGTATCTTATGTTATTTATGATTTTTCATCATTACTTTTTCTGGTAGTAGTAGTAGTAACAGTAGTAGTAGAAGTAGTAATATTATATTTCCCTGCAGATTGCTAGACATATATAATAAAATTTTTGAAAGCTGCCAACTTATAAATGATAGTTTTTCAGTTTTTGGTGTCACAGCTCCTCTCCAAATTTCCTATCCATGAAAATACAGTAAAGGAACAGTTTTGCCATGGAACAGAAATACAGAGCACAGAAGAAAGATTGGAATTTCACTTGTACATGACTGCTCCTTTTTGCTCAAGCAGGATGCTTGATAAGAATGACTGTTGACTTGAATAAAATACCGTTTGATAAAACCCATCATTTTAGTAAAAACCAAAAATGAAGATAGAGTATTCTTTTCACTGTCATTTTTTAATTGCAATTTTTTTAAGGTTACTTTCAACCTTTGTGTTCTGTGCTGCAACTTAACGATTTGTCACCTGTTTTGCCTCAACCTCAAGTGCTTAGATGGGTATTTTTGAAACTTTCAGGTTGGGATATCTGTTTTTCCCAGTACACATTGTCTTATAAGCTAATGATGACATGGCTTTTGATGAGACAAAGAATTCTGTAATTATAGGAGTCCAACATATTTTGTCAAGAAAAGGCTGACTTGCTTGCCACAGGGGCCACAAAGACCTACTTGTCTGTCATCCCCAGCATTTTTAGAGACATGCTGGAAGTTAGGCCTCTTCCAAACATGCAACCCAGTATCCCTCTAAGAACAGTATGGGGAGAAGCTGGATGTGAACCATATTCAAGTGAATAGTGGGATGTGAAGGAAAGAAGCCATCCCTAGGCACATGTCAAAAGATGATCTAGTAGAAAGAACATCTAAATGACCTAAGGAGCTTAAGCACTGTACAAAACCCCCTGATGTGAGTTGTCATGCCTGAAGGACTAAACTTATTGATAGGAGAGGGGAAATCTAACCTGGTAAGACTGATTGATATTCACCAAATTGCTCTGCCTCTGTTTACAACAGCTAAGGCTAGGCTGGGAATCATAAATAAGGGAAGAAAATTTATTTAAACTATAGCATGACCTGTCAATGCTATGTCCACTCAAACAGAGTATTAACTGAAATTATGTAGCTTGATGATAATGAAAAATGAAATTATAAAAGATTACTTTATTAGATATTTCCAACACTAGACTAAACAAACCGAATCTGACTGAATCTGAAGAGTAGGAGAGCATTTAATTGTAACCTTAAGCCTATCTCATCTTCATAAACATAAGGAATGAAACATCAAGGGAACATTAGGTGATTAATTTAAATGTGTATATACAAATGGTCTTGAGAAGACTTTTTTATTGATAAATTATTTACTTCTTTTCGTGTATCTATTCAACAAATACTGTATTGAATTCCAACAAGCTAAGGAATCCCTCTAAATAAAAAAAATATTAAGGTGATGTCTTAAATTTACTTAGAAATTATTGTTTTTCCCTAAGACTTAAGCATATCAGCAAATATATTTTAAAAAATCATCTAAGGATAAAATTATTATTGTCCACTCAAAACAGCAAACTATGTAAAATAACTGTGTTAGTTATTTGAGGAAATGTCGAAACATTACTGTATTAATGTAAATTATTCTTCATCTTTGTTAATCTCAATTAACAGGAAAACATCAGCCTAAAAATCTCACAGTATTTTTTTATCACGTAATACTTTTGTAACTGTCATCCTAGAATGGGAAGGCTCATAAGATTCTGCCTCTTTCCAGGGAAAAAATTGCAAATTGCCAAAGGAGAGGAAAGAGCTAATACTGTGAATTGTCTGAAACAGACCTTTCTAGGCTTTTCAATGCCTTCTTCTTTCAACATTTTGAATTATTCATCATTTTTCTGTTTGACCTGTCTTGTTTCAAAGTAAAAGGCCAACAGAAATGGAAAAGAAAAACAACTGGAAATATATAACCACTTTCTTTTAAGTAACAAAGACATGTCTATAAATGTGCCTGTGTACTGTGTAGAATAATTTCAGAATAAAAATATCTGCATCTGATCACAACAGTAAAATCTGAGAGAATTTCAGTTTTAGGAATTGTAAATAAGGTGGATTTGATTTGCAACATAAATATTATTTGTCTATATCAACTTCCTTTCCTGTGTTGTTTATAATTGATAGCTTAAAATGATCCTCTGAGAATTTTTGCCTTAATTGCTCTCTAGCAAATGGTTTATATAGTTCGAAGTGACAGGTGGTTATAAGCTAATAAAACATGTTCCCTAGACCGCAGCTTTAAAAGCTCCATGCAAAATGAAATAAACTGGCCTTATTTTGCATTTTGACAGTATTTAGTCCTCAGTGGGCAACCCCTCACACCAACCAACCAGCCAACCAAAACTTTGCTAATACCATGAGGAAAAATACCCAAGTCTTTTGAGACTTTATTGAATTTTGTTTGATTCTTCCCTTTACTATGGCCTTTTTCCTTTATGGAGAGCAACACCAGGAAATCCTGTTTAATTTCTTTATGGCAGGGAATTTTGCATAGCAGGATAATGTGCAGAAAGATTTAATTGGTTCAAGTAATCAGTTTGGGAAGTTCTGACAGCATGACTGAGTATTTCATTGAAGAGGTAACACCCCTGATTGACAACAGATTCTTAAGACAGTACATCAGTTAAACCTGTGCCATCATTTGCTGAGTTATAAACTTTCTGAGCACATAATACCAGTTATATAATTTTCATTTTTTCCGAGCTTAAAATATTCTATTAGACAAAAGCTTAGTCACCATGCAAAGCTGTAGAAGTTCTTGATAGATGGCTAGGTTAGAGAAGGTTAAGTAGTTATGAGTGTAAAGTAAATAAAAGGCTAAATCGGGATCACTGCTTTTACACACAGACATTCTTCTGATACCTGTTTACTTTCACATTAATTATTTTGTTAGAGGTTTTGGTCAAAACTGAAACTTGGATTTTTAGTTAAAGTGGATGAGAAGGCTACTTTTATGTTGGGAGAATTTTTTTCACTTTGATGAGAAGAATAAAAAAAGGGCTGGAAATTGTATCTCAACAGAGCACAGCTACTATTAGAGGAAAAGAGGTGTGAAAACAGACATGTCAAACATGTCTGAACAAACATCAAATACAATAAAAATCAGTATCTTGGATATTATGTCAGCCCTTTGTCATGTCACTTCTGCTTTTCCTGCAGAAGTTTGGTTTTCAAGCTCTATCTGTTACCATCTTTACTAAAAATGTCACTAATACTATAAACTGTATGAAAAATAGAACATATTGTGGTTGCAGTTTATTTCATCCTGACGGTCTGTGATAGCTTACCCCAAGTTTAATTTGGTTCTTTAACAACACAAAAAGATAAAAGAAGCACTTTAATTGAACTCAAAGGAAAAAGAATAAGCAAAACTGAAAGAGGTGCTCTATAGTTACGTATTTATTTGCACTCTCTGTTATCCTTTTCCATGCCTTTTCTTACAGATGATTATATGATGAGTGCCTGTATGAAAGACATGTTGATCTCCACAAAGAGTCTACTTGAATTTTTAATCTTATGTCTGGAAACAAAGTTAGGTTTATTAAAAGTCTAAACCCAGGTGATCCAATCCACTTTACTTCTAAAATAATTCTTTGCGATGTTTTTAGGTAGATGTGTATTGATACAGCATCGTTGAAATATTATTTTGGGTAAGTGGAAAGTTGGTATAGTAGAGGCATTTCACAAACAAATGATTATTTATTTTAAAAACCTGTTCATACGTTTGTGCCAAGGAAATGTGGGGTCTGCAAAATACCCTGCTGTAGGTATATTACAGGAAGAAATATGGAAAAGAAAAAAGCATTGTGACTCTTACCTCTCTTGGTCAAGTTTGAGAATAAATTTGTGTCGTAAATACATGATAGGATAAGTTCTCTTACTGGAATGTTAATATAAAATAGGAATAGGTTGTACGAGAAAGGTAGATGATGAAAAAACAGAAGAGCATCGCTTTGAAGATGAAGGATGTGTGTGTACTTGCCAAGATAGAAGAAAAAGAGGGAAGCTTGCTGAAAATCTCTGAGTAGAAAGGAGGAGGAATTGAAACAATGGAGCAATCTGATTAAGATCTGCTATAGTCCAAAATGTGAACTTGTTCAGGATAAGGCTTTCTCTGAAGAAATAGCAAAATTATTCAGCACACAGAATTTTCTTTCAAAAGGAATGAGGAATCATGGAAAAGATACAGAAAGTTAGAGCTAATCCCAGCCAACATGGAAATATTAGATAAGAATGTAAAGGTGAAAGGACATCTAAATGTGAAAAAAAATAATGGTATTCAAGATCTGGTAGGGTTAAGAAGTCAAATGACATGGAAAAAATATTAAAAAGACAAGCTCTCAGGAAGACATATGTACTTAGATGTTTGACAAATATTGCTGGTGAAGGCAAGAAAAAGTGATATAAGTGGCCTTTTCTTATGAGCACAAATACAAAATAACTAAAAAGCAGTTGGAAAACTTCCTTGCATTGTGAGTTTTTTATAGATCTCAGATGTATCGAGAAATTATACAGGAAACAAAAACTATGTTAGCTCACTGAGAATAAGTTGAAAAGCACTAAGCAAACACATAGGGACAAAATCCTGAATGTCTAGACAGCCAATGTTGTGCAACTTACAAGAAATGGCAATGATAGTGCAGAATATGCATATTCATAAGAAAAGGAGAACTAAGAATATCATTGGTCAGTTTCTTCATAGAGAAGGAGAGGTTCTGACAAATCATGCCTGGAAGGCCAGATATTTTAATGGCTTATGGCTCTTCATAAGGCATTAAAACTAAAAGCCACCATTTGATATTAGTAGAACTGATGAGAAAAAGAGAAAAAGAAGTTCCAGTCTAGAATAAAGGAAGAAGAAATGGAGTACTTAAATAAGAAAGATGTTTTCAACTCATTTGGTTCTGATGATGTTCAAATGAAATCACAAAAAGTAAACAGATATTCTCCAGACTGAAAAATGTGAGAGTCATTCATTTATTTTAAAAAGGAAGGAAAAAAGGAGGGACACATGTTATATATAATCCCTGTAAAAAAACCAAAACAAAACCACAAAAAACCAAAAAGCACATAAACAAATAATGAAATCATCTCTAACCATCTGAAAGACAATAAAGAGATAAATAGCAGCCAACACAGACATGTAAAGAAAAAAACCTATAATTCTGTTTGTATATATATATATGTATGTATGCATATTTGGGTTTGTAATGAAAGGATGAAAAATTGGTAGGTCAGGAATTTGTTGTGTTTTTTAACCTTCTGAGTGTTTTTGCTAGCCATTAGAAGTAGCTTATGATGTAGCCATATATTGTTAATCAACTTTTTTTTTTTTTTTTACAAGCATGGTGCTAAATGGATTACTTTTTTTTCACACATATTTTTAAATTATATTTACCTAAAATCCATTTGAACTTTTAAATTTTCTTAACAGGAACTTTTTCATTGCTTTGAAAAAAAATAATAATGTAGTTGATAGAATGATTGGTGCTTGAGAGACAGAGATTGAGAGTGATTGTGCAACTACTTTTCTTTGTTTTCATTTTAAAGACAAATGGGAATCAAATGCCAGCATGAGGTAGTTATAAACATAGTGAAATTGTTCTACTAATCTTGCAATATGCTGTCAAGATAATAATAGCTCTGAGCATTTCCATTGATTTCTGAAGAAATTACTGACTTATTATCTAAAGGAACTCCTTATAGCTGGTTAAAAATGAAATGCGGGTTTGAAATATCCACTATTTCAATAAATGCTGTGAAAATTACCCTTTTATTCAAAAAGAAAGCTAAGAAAATGAGAAGTTTCTTGTTATGGATATGTCATCTTGAGTTACACAGATGTAAGGTGGATGGAAGGGTCCCCACTTACCTTTTCATTATTGTTTGGAATTGTCCATTTGGAGACTTCTATTTTGCAGATCTATCGAAGGCTTCAAAATCTATGTTTTGTCCACATTGGACCAAACTGTGGCATGACATCCCAAAACAGAACTGTAACAAAACAATGTTCCTTAGAGCACAACCAAGAATATTTCCTGGATTCAATTTCGTTCCTTCTTTCTCTACCATTCGGGAACTCTGGAAGATAGAAGTCATCCCACTAGAAAGTACTAAATAAAAAAACCCCTCTAATTAAACAAAGTATTTTGGGAAAAGTATAAAGAATTCTATCTTTCATTCTCTACAGTGCAAATTCAGTGAGTGAGGTAGGAATGAGAATAAAACCTTTCTCCTGGCTAGTAAATGTGTGATTTCTTTGATGCATATTTTTAGTTTGAGGATGCCTTTTTTTGCCCTAGGAATGAATGCATCTCTGGAGAAAATTTGTAGACAAATTTATTACTTTGAAATTGATGCTAGAACTCTTTTGTTACATTTTGTCTTTTGTTTCATTTTATGTGGTAGTTTTACCTTTTGCTAAAAATCTCAGGATATTAATTTTACTTACACAATGCAACACAAATAGTAGCTGCTCTAATAGGCAGTGCTGCTTTTGAAATAAGAATAGTAATCTTATTAAAATATTTGCATACCTTATACATTAATTTTCTGAAGACTTGCATGTGTTTTAGGTACCGTGCTTGGTCCACATCAGTTTAAGTAGTTTACTGAAAAATATTTCAATTTTTCCTATTACAAGTGTATTCTGACAAATTATTTCTAGTATCATTCTTGCTGTGTTCTTCATGCATTTTGGCCCAGCTTACATAGGATGTTCAGAGCACTCGGTGAATTTTCCTGCTTTCTACTTTTATCACAATTCTGCTTTGGAAAATTTAATTCCTTAACCTTGGTAGGTTAAAACTCTATTCTGAGGATTGGAAGTTTCAACCCTCTCAAACTATCACCAGCTGCTCATCCACCTAGGTTCAGCAAGAAAATACAAATACAGTCATCTGCACACAAGGAAAAATTTACATGCTTGTGTCAAGCAGAGCCTGAGTCATAAATCTCAGCTTCTGGAGGCATGCAGCTCAGGACCATGTGTGATTGCTGAGCTCTGGGCAGTGTGCAGCATTCCCCTCATCATTGTTTCCAGATCACATTTTTGTGTGGCATCAATGAGAAGCGCACAGCACTCTGCAGAGAAAACGTAGAGGTGGCCATGTGAGAAAAGGTCCCACCACAGGTACACGGTGATGCAGCACCTTGTGCATGCACAGCATGGGGAAACACTGGTGATCTTAGGCTGAATTCATCAGCTAAGGTACTCTGTGAAAGGGCTTCAGCACTAAACCCTGCTGTAGGAGCCCCAGGCTCACAGCAGCAGGTGGGTGCAGAGAGCCATCTACCCATGGATGTACACAAGGCAGGTGGTTGTAAGCAGGGCTTTTGACCTCATTACAGGGGGTATATTAAGTCTGTGTTTTTTATTATCTGTTTTACCCCCTCTCTAATCCCTACGCAGCCTTCAAATCTGCAGTCTTAGGTGCTTGCCTTGTACCATTTCTTGTGGATGGAAAATAGGCTTCTGCTTTGAGTACTGAATTTCACTGGACAATGAAAAGATAGGTGTCCTTTGCATTCTTTGTCCAAAATGAGTTTTGGCACAATAATATTTTATTCTTGTCTTTATTTTGTACACAAGGGTATCTGGTTGTGTCTATACACTTATGAAGTTTACAGTGATTTGAAATACCTTGGGACTGAAGGTATCAATACCTGAAGTAGACCAGGAAGTACTTGTTAAGGGCTTGAGGTGTTCTAATTTTCTGCTTTCTGTCGACAAAAAACAACCCTTATAAATTATTTCTGATATACCTGAAGAGTATATCCTGTAAATGTTTGCCATGACTCTTACTACGCCATGAGAAAGGTAGTACCACATTGACCCTCATACTTATTAGAATGAATGCTCTATTTTGAGAATTAGCACAACAAAAAAAATATTTTATTTAATGATCGTCTGTGTACTGCTGGAGACTGTTTTGAAAAAAAACAAAAAATAGATGGCTAGCAAATTAGAACAACTAGATCATGTTTTGTGTCAATATTGGTTCTTTGTATCCTGCACAGTTGCATGCTACTGTCTGTTTTGTGTTATGGTTTCACTCTGCAATTTTCACCAATGGTGTTCATTATTTAAATGAGACAAATAGGCTATTGTCAGGGACTGTGATCCTGGTGACATTATTATTCTGACCTAGTGTAAATATCATGACCTGTCTTGGAACTCTTGCAGTAAATCAAAGGGTTCAGGCAGTCAAGGTGACAACAACCCACCCATAAATCAAACCTTCCATCATTAGAATAACTTTTATTAAAGAACAAATGGATTTCTTGACATTATGACTTGTATACAAAAGTCAGTAAATATAAATGTAGCCATTTATTTTAAAAGATAAGCTAGATTAAGTTGTGAGACTAATGGAAAATATTGCTGTACCTTTTATTTTAGCTTTTTTATGTTGATTATGAAACTTCTAAAATACTAGAGATGGATGATGATACACACAGAAACCCACTAATTCTCAAAGAAAACAGGAATCTAGGCTGATGAACATAGCCGCTATTAAAGAGCAGTGGCTTAATTAACTCAATACTCTAACCATTTTTATTTAACATAAGGCTACATAAAATTATTTCATGCTTCAGAAAGGTTCCATTATATCTGGGTGTGTAAGCTAACACAAATTCTCAGGAAAGCTTTAAGGAAATTTAATGCTTTTTCTTTAAAGGATTTGATCTGAATGCAGATAGTCCAATAGTAGAAAATATACATTGTGGGAATTAAGATGTTCCTTTGCATATGCTTGTAGCTTTTTCCATCCTCACTGTAGAGGTTTAAATTTTGCACACCCATAAATTAAAGAATTCTAAACATATAATAAAATATTACATATCAGAAAACATTGCCCAAAGACTTTTTTCAAAATAATTTGATACTAAAATATAAGAGAAATGAAAAAGGTATAGTTTATGTACAAGATAGGTTTCGGTTTAAAAAAAGAAATACCTTGAAAGTCCTGAGAGTCACATTTGCATAGTCAAATATATTGTATTTATTAACAAATATTACAAGAAAAATATGTTCATCTAAAAATTTAATCTTTCTATAAAAGGCAAGTGCTTCAGCCACACTGCCCAAGTCACAGAAGGTAGAGATTAGGAGAATGAGTAACACTCACTGCAGGAAAAGACCAGGTTTGAGACCATTAAGGAATCTGAAGTTGTGCAAGTCATAGAATCATCGAATGGCATGGGTTGGAAGGCAGCTTAAAGATCATCTTGTCCCAGCCCCTCTACCGTGGTCTTCATTGGAGTCCCATCCAATTCTGTCTTGAACACTTTCAGTAATGAGGCATCTGCAACTTCTCTGGATCTGATGAGATGCATCCACGGGTTCTGAGGGAACAGGCAGATTAAGTGGCTAAGCCACTATCCATCATGTTTGAGACATTTTGGCAGTCCAGTGAGGTTCCCACTGACTGGGAAAGGGGAGAAACATAACTTTCATTTTAAAAAATGGGAAAAAACAAGACCTGAGGAACTACAGGCCAGTCAGTCACAACTCTGTGCTCAGCAAGATCATAGAGCAGGTGCTCCTGGAAACTATCATAAGGTACATGGGAAATAAGGAGGTCATCTCAAGACCCCAGTATGACTTCACTAAGAGCAAATTGTGTCTGAAAAATTTGGTGGCTTTCTAAATCAGGGTTACAGAGTTGGTGGACAAGTGAAGTGCAATTGACATCATCTGTCTGGACTTGTGCAAAGCACCTGACACTGTGCCTTCATGACATCCTTGTCATTAAACTGGACAGACATGGATTGGATGGACCACTCGGTGGATAAGGAATAGTCTGGATGTTTGCACTTAAAGAGATCTGGTCAGCGGTTGGATGTCCAAGTTCAGACCAGTGTCAAGTAGTCTCCTTAGGGTCAACATTTGGACTGGTGCTGTTTAACATGTTTGCTGGTGACATGGACAGTAGGATTGAGTGTACCCTCAGCAAGTTTGCTAATGTCACCAAACTGTGTGGTGGAAGAGAAGCCATCCAGAGGGATCTTGAACAGCTGGAGAGCTGGATCCATGTGAACCTTATGAAGTTCCACAAGTCCAAGTGCAAAGTTCTGCACCTGGCTCAGGGCAATCCCAAATGCAAGCTGGGTCTGGAATTGATTGAAAGCAGCCCTGAGGAGAATGACTTGAGGGAGTTGGTTCATGAGAAGCTTGACGTAAGACAGCAATGTGTCCTTGCATCCCAGAAAACCAAACATGTTCTGGGCTGTGTCAAAAGAAGTGCCCCCAGAAGGCTAAGGGAGGGGATTCTCCCATTCTGCTCTGCTCTGGTGAGATCCCATCTGGAGTGCTGCATCCAGCTCTGGGGCTCTCAACACAAGAAAAGCACAGAAATGTTGGAGTGAGTCCAAGTGAGGCCACTAAGGTGACCAAAGGTGAACTTCTCCTATGAAGACAGGCAGAAAGAATTGGAGTTGTTCAGCATGGAGAAGGAAAGACCCCAAGGAGACTTTCTAGTACCTAAAGGGGGTCTATAAGGTAGCTGAAGAGGGACATTTTGCAAGGATATGTAGGGATAGGACAATGAGGAATGGCTTTAAAATGAGACAAGGTTTAGGTTGGATATTGCGAAGAAATGGTGCAGAGTGGTGAGACACTGGAACAGGTTGCCCAGAGAAGCTGTGAATGTCCCATCATTGTAAGTGTTCAAGATCACGTTGGATGGAGCTTTGAGTAGCTTGGTCTTNGTTGTTCAGCATGGAGAAGGAAAGACCCCAGGGAGACTTTCTAGTACCTAAAGGGGGTCTATAAGGTAGCTGGAGAGGGACATTTTGCAAGGATATGTAGTGATAGGACAATGAGGAATGGCTTTAAAATGAGACAAGGTTTAGGTTGGATATTGCGAAGAAATGGTGCATTGTAGGAGTGGTGAGACACTGGAACAGGTTGCCCAGAGAAGTTGTGAATGTCCCATCATTGTAAGTGTTCAAGATCACGTTGGATGGAGCTTTGAGCAGCTTGGTCTAGTGGAAGGTGTTCCTGTTCATAGCCGAGTGGTTGGAACTAGATGATCTTCAATGTCCCTTCCAAAACAAACCATTCTGCGATTCCATGCATCAGTGTTATCTGGAGAAAAAGTTTGCAAAATATAGGAAGTTCTTGACACAGAAAAAAATTAAATACTTTTAAGATGCTGCATAAAGTCAAACTGAATTAGAGGCTGATTTTAAAATCTTTGCTGATGAAAATTTATATTTTTGAAAGGAACAGAATGAAAGCCAAATGGATCCTGGGAAAATTGGAAAAGGAAAGGAAACTTCTCAAAAAAAATTAAGAAACTGAAACTGATAACTGAGAAAGGAAAAATTATATCTCATAAAGGGAAAAAGGCAGTGGCTTTTCTTTAGGTTAGCTGACTACAACCAAAATGCAGGGGGAAATGCCTGGCCTTCATTCTAGAAATTGTTTCTGAGATTGCAAGTGCTTTTTTAGAGCTGAAGCCAGTGTGATAAAGTGCTGTTCTTTCACCAGAAAGAATGTTTGCTTACTATTTCATCATCCCCTGGAGGCACAGAGAAAGAAAATAAGCACATCAGTTGTCATTATGACAGGATAAAAATGGAGCCATCATATTTCAATAACACAATGCAATGAGCAGCCCCATCGAGTGATGAATTATGGACTCTCTCTTTCACACTCAACTATAAGTTAATATTATCTCCCCAGGATAATTAGAGTGAAGTTCAATTACTGACCCTGAATTACCGTGTGGGCCACTCCATGGGTTCTGACACAGCGTTTTACACATTTATCTTTTCACCTAATGCGCTAAATCTGCATTGCTCAGGTGATTAATCATACTGGGTCCCATCTAGCTCACACTATTCTTCTTGTATGGATTGGCTGGTCCCTGGAGTCCCCTTGAGCACAATATGAGAAGGTCTATTATGCTGTGTTTTTCTTCCAATTTGTGTTCTTCCTTGTGTTTTGAGACTGTGGTCACTTCTGATGTTTGCCCAAAAAAGCTCGTTGTAAAAATGCAGCACTTTCAGATAGAGAATTGCCCACCTCCTTGCCAACAAGGAGACAGATAGCTCAGCCAGTGCAGTTAAAACATGCCTATAAAACTCCAGTTGAAACAGATATGTCCCTTTATTTCTGTGTGTAAAGATGAAAGAAGAAAAATTCACAATATGGGTCTGGAGGCATTGATCAATTTCCTGCAAGCTGTAATATTTCTTTCTCTTGTGAAGAACAAATTCTACCCTTGATCTTGTTACTCAAAATAAATCCCTTGCTAATTTTTCGTATATGTTTTTAGGGCTGTCTATGAGTAACCTCAAATATCTCTCATTAAAAAAAGAAAAAAGTCCAAGTTTTTATTTATAATGCAAATTGTACAAACAAACCTCTAGATTCAGAACCCTTAGCACAGCTTATTACAATTATGTTTTCATCAGCCCAGTGTCTTGCTAAATATACATCGGCGATTTGAGAAAGCTAGATAATTCCACCTCACTTAAAGAAAATCCTGGTTTACTTCATGAGCAGCCTCAGTGAAATGAAGGAGTAGGGATTAAAAGAGAGTCAGAGGATCTGAATAATCAGCTATCTAAAGGATAGAGATTGAGGTCATATGCTGGGAGGAATAAAAGAGAATGAGATCCCCTTTTATGTCAGCAGCCATAATACTTAAATCTCAGGTTGCAGGGCATTGGAGTAAGTTGTAATTCCCTTACCCACAGGCCAGGGAAATGGGTAGCAAGGAGAAACAAGAGGCAGGGAACAATTTGGGCAAGTGACTACACATAACATACAGATAAACACAATATCACGAAGCAAATTTGGGCTACAGCAAAAAAGCTATGCATCAAAACAGAATAGAATCTGGAATAGAAGTAGACCTCCGAATGGTATCTAATTCCCACTGCTTCCCTGGATATAACCTCCTTGTGCTAGATACCAATAATATGGTGCCAGTGAATAACCCTGTTTGCTCCTAGCAAGCAATTTCTTGTTAAGCTATAGCCAAATTTTTTTACAGAGGTTAAAACGTCAACTTAGAAGTGTTTTTAAACTTACCCAATTTTTTTTTTATTTGAATCAGATTCAAACCAAGTTTTATAGATGTTTATGTTTTCTGATCTGATCCTTTGAGTTCTGAATTTGTCTCGCTGGGTCACAATTTCTACAAATATAATTTATGTTAAAAAATCCAATAACTGCTTCAAAAGTACTTCTACACAAAAAGGAAGAAGAATAGTAAACCTGATGTCTGACAAATAACAAGAGAAGAGTAGTAAAAAACAGGGAATATCCAGTCTTCAGGAAAAAAATGGAAAGCAGCTAGAAGCAGAAGAAAACTAAGGAGTGAATGAAACACTCATTCAAACTTTCTGCTATATGAATATATTGTTTCACTGGATGACCCATTTAAATGTACTCATTTATCCTTAAAATACTGTCCATACAAAACAATCAGAAATCAAAGGTAACAGTGTAATTAGTCATATTTTTTGTTACTGGACTAGTATAGCTGTATACCAATATGTAACACCTGCTGAAATTTGGTGAGTTTTCCAAAGAGGTGTGATGGAGCATGCTGGCATGCTCTGAGTTTCACACTGGTTTATTTTGCATTTGTCTTTCAGGGTCAAAGCAAAGTTATGAGCTCTGAGTCCACAGAACTGTAACTGAAGCAGCCATAAAGGTGGTGTAGAGGAAGGAATACAGTTTTATATAAGCATAACAATGGGCTGGTATTGTGGCAGGATTTCAGTGGAGGGCAAACACCTTCAATCTTCATTAGTAGTCATTTTTAATTACTCTTCCAGCACAAAACAAAAAGTTGGAAACCTAACTCCTATAGCATGTTGGATATCTCCTGTGAGATTTGCAGTACACGTAATAAAGTTCTGCACTTTGCGTTTCCCAGGTTATATATATATATATATATAAATCAAAACCTTTCCCATTCCTGTTCTCCTTCCCCTTCTTGAGAGGAGTTGGCACTCTGATGCAGAGGAGGCTTTAATGATTCTCAAGTGATCTCAGAGTCTCTGGGTGTTGAGTGGCTTAAAGATTACATTCCCTCGGCCCCTGTTCTGTGCCAAGGGCAGGTCAGAAAAGCAAAAGAAACTCTATCTAACAAAATGCAAACATCAACCTCTTTCCACCTTCAGGCTGTAATACAAGACCCCATCTTCCTAATCACCTGGAGAAGCACAAGCAGAGTAACATAACCATTTTAATTAGACTTTTTGGATGAGACTAATAATTTCTTCAAGTAGGACAGGGAATGTTTTCCAAAAGTCCCATAAGGATCTGTACAACTATATGTCGCAGTCTAATCACAGATCAGTCTAGATAATGTGCTTTAGCACAATTGCAACTATAAATGAAAATTTTTTAATCATTTGATATGTCACATAGATTTCAGCAGGTGATCCAGTTTGAACTTGAATATGTTTTGATAAGTTTCTTTGTTGATCATTTTTTTCTGAACGTAAATACCTATACTTGAGAATGTCAACTTTCTTTTATCCCATTCTCCCTGATTTGTCCATTTAGTCGACTCAGACAGCTCTCACTACTCTTTTAAACATACCACTGCCTTAAAAAGCAGTCCAGGATTGGGCCTTACCTGTCAACAAGTTGAGCTGTTCAAGAGCTACATCGTTAATTTCAACAGCCAGAAAAACAGAGCAAAGAGCACCTTCCGACTGAGCCAAGCCTACTGAGCTCTGTGTTGGCTCACCTGACAACATAGTTACTATTTTAGTATTTACTATTTTAGACCATAGAGGTACTGGCTTGAGTCAGGCAGCTGTGATGTGAGGAGTCACTCTGCAAACCCAGGCACAGGATGAGAGAGATTGCTAATTGGGTAAGTCTGGCCACCATCTGGCACTTGTAGTCTCTACCTAAACTCTCCAGATGCAGCTCTGAGCAGCAGTAAATAAAGACTTTCAGCAGTCAAAGGTAATTTATATTAGATATTTTATTCTGTTAGTTAAAGTCCAGAGAATTTCGTGTGTCTGACAGCCTTCTGTGAGCCAGAAGGAAGAATATGGGGAGGAGGCAGAGGATGGCAGCTAAAACTATACTGCAGTTGTTTTCAAGACCCTTGGATTGCTATGCCAGCAGTTCAGTCACATTTTCAACAGGCACTTGTGAGAGCAGCTGTTGAACTTTGTCCAGCATGTGTTAGCATCTGAAAAACATACACAGTTTGTGTGTTGTCCCCCATGAGATTGATACCATCTATTAAAAAAGACTGAAAATTCAGGATGCGTGTTATGTCATAGTGCTACTGATAATAATATGAAATGTAGCAATGGATCAATCCCTTTCTAAGGCTATAACTGAATCATAATTTTCTTTTATTATCTACATTAACATATTCCCATATTGCTATACTGTTCTTTCAATTTCTTGGGTTTTTATACTGTACAGTATTCTTACTTTCTATCTTTCTCTACTTATTCTTTTCTCTGGAAATCCTCTCTCCAGGTTTTCTCTCTCTGCTCTTTCTTTTTTTATCATTCTTTTCCTTTCTCTTTTTCCTCATTTATTTATAGAATTTAATTTTCTTCTGCAGACCTGCATGCCTACAAAAAACTCTCCTACATTCAAAAGGCAGGAACTTTTCTGCCACTTTATCTTTGAAACCAAACAAGCACAATCTAAAAAAGCCTCAGTATCCACTTAAAAGTGCACTGTACACAGTTCTCAAAGATTTTCTTACTCAGTTAGCCTTCAATTGACATATCCAATGTTTTTTCCTTCTATGTTTTTTTTTTCTTTATTTTCTACCTAGATAGGCCTATATCCACCCAAAACCACATCTACCTTTCTGCTCATCTTTCTCTTTGAACTTCAGTCATGTCTGTCCAGCTTTTGCATGTGTAGGAATTGTAGTCTTTCCTAAGTCTCTAAAGCATGTGTTACCATGTTGATTGTACAAAAAAAAAAAATAAGCAAACTCCTTCCCTGTCAATAAGAAGAACAGCATGTGCTATAGGTCTTTAACTGAGCTCAAATTCTATCTCATAAATGATCCCAAGGGTTTCTTTTAGTTCCATCCAGGGCCACTTGCTCAGCACATTTCCTCCCTGAATCAATAATGCAATACCTGGCCCGGATAACAAAAAGTGGAATGCCACCTTTTTCTTTTTCCTTTTTCTTCCCTTAGACTTTGATTATAACCAGACACACTGATTAGATCTGTTTTATGAAACTTCCTGTGACAACCAAATTAGATATTTGGAACAATACCTGTCCCAAAGAAACAACATGTAAGTATCAGGCTTGCAGTTGAATTTCTCTGTGAAGAGAAAATTTCTGCCTGAAAAAAAAGTCTAACTTTATTATAGAAAAATTTTGAAAAAAGTGAAAAGAAATGTTATATGTCCAGTTCCAACAAAAGTGATTATGTAACCTCACTAGAAGATTTCCATATAGCAATATTTTGTGGGTGATAGAGGGAAGACTTCCCTTGGTCATTCAGAAAAATTTATATTGAAACGTCTTTTACATAGGTTTACTACTGTCTTGCTCTCACTTTTGCAAGTTGTCATTAAAAGACAACTTATCTATAAACTGGAAAGCTTTTCTTCTTCCACATCAATAATCTCATGAAATTCTAAATAATACTACAAAACATTTGTTGAAGCTTAGTTCCAAAGACTGTTACAATATCCCTCTTTTGGACCAGACTGACTGTGCTGGCAGTAGACAGGAGAGATGTTCTCTCTCTCTGGGAGGGATTAATCCCAGGCACGAGGCTCTTAGGATCATGCAGGCTGCTCTACAGACTCTTCAGAAATCTGATGCGGAGGGAAACGAATGCTGTGGCCTGAACCCTTTACTGTGTCCTTTAGATGGTAACAACACCTTTTGGGTGCAAAAAGGAATGTATTTTCCTCAACAGCAGCTACTGCAGCTCTCAGTAGTCCTCTCTTAGATGTTACTGCTAAAGACATTCTAGTCCCATTTAATCAAATTAGTGTGATAATATCACATTGACATATTGGTCAAATTCTAATTTTTTAGGTAAGTTTATTTCTCTCACACATACTCATATTGAAAAACCGCAAAATTCTACACCAAACCCCTTTTTCTATACCACACCTTTGTGTGCCAGTACTTTGTAATTCACAAGTGTTAAAAGGATATATTTTTAACATTCCTGTTTTCTCACATGTTAGCTTTATTACCGGAGGGGTATTTATATTCCTTCTTTTGATAATAATCCCTGGCACATTTTCAGTGAAATGTAAATAGTGAAATGTGTGACTCTTTAGAACCTTCTAAAACATCCAGGACAACTTCAGAAAGTCATTGTAATAAATGAATAGTTAAGAACTAAGAATGTTCCTACACTGTCCACTTCTACCTCAAACAATGGATACAAGAGTTTGTCAGCTAATCAGTTTTTTTGTTGGTTGTTTTTATTTTTTTTTTTGTTTGTTTTAGAATTCAGCTCTGAAGCTGTCTCAGGCTAGAGTCAATACTACAGCTATTTTAGGCATACATTTTTTAAGGAACATTTATGTCATCATTGATTTTCTTGATTTCTTATAACCAAGGACCAGCTAAAACATATTTGTTTACAATACTGTGTATTTATTGGTATCTGTAGTCCAGTATGTTTTATAGGGTTGGTTAGTCCAGGAGAAAGGTTAGCCTAAGTTGACAAAACTGAAAGAAGTAATGAAAAAGAGATCAGATCCTATAGGATTTCTAAATATTTATTAATGATTAATTGATGCTATGTAGAGTACAGTTTAATGGACCTAGATCTTTAATTAATGCTTCAGTTTTTTGGGGGGCTCTTCTTGGATAGTTTAAAACCTCTTCTAGTTTACATTAAATCATATGCTGAAGAAATTCAGGGTCTGAACTACTTGCTTATAATTTCCTTCATTTTCTAACCGTTGTAAAGTCTGAACTGTGAATTGATGAGCATTGTGGGAAATGAGTTCTGTGTTTCCTTTGAAAAGAAATACCACAAAGCATACAATTTATCATCAATTACGATATAACAAAGATTGTCCAAGAAATTAACCTAAACAATCAAGTCATCCTTTGATATTATTTCAGTAGCTGACTGGCACTGTCACATTTCAGAAAATTGAATTCAGCTTTATGAAACATATGTTTAAAAGTTGTACTGTTTCAATAATTATGCTATAACATCCCTATTTTATGCAAAGCTAACTAGATATTGTCATATTAAAATAGCAAATCCAATTCATTGCTTATGAAACACATGTTTAAAAAAATAAAAGGCACACTTTAATTATTTCAAGAGTGTTCAGACTGACTCACCAGCCTACTGAATATTGCATTTGTTTAAAACTCAATCATGCAAAATGAAGACTCGATTTGAAAAATTTTAATAAAGATAACCAGACTATCATTATATCATTTGAATGCTAATCGGTGCTTTCATTCAGTGGAGGGAGCAGCGATAGTGTCAACTTTGCTGGAGGCTCTTTATTTTGCAATAAAAACATTTACATTCTAATGATTTTATTAAAGCATAGTAGCTGTCAGCATCCCCAGATGACTCCCTGGCAAACTGTATCAGTTATCAACTCATATTGCTTTTATCAAAACCACCCAGTGGTGAGTCTAGGCCTGCCACAATGAGATGTCTATTGCTCAGAGAGCTGGTATTTAATCATTTCTTCTTCAGTATTGTTCTGCTTACAGTGCATAAATAAGTGCTTCAAATAACCCCAGAGTGCTACTGACAATGAAACAAAGTATCAGTCCTATTTATCTTTCCCACATTCTTCAGAAACCTTCTTCTCCACTTCTTTTTTTTTCCCCCTTTTTTATTATTTTGTTGTTGTTGCAGGCACTTTTTTTATTCACTCTAACCTATCATCATTCAACAGCTCTGAATTTCTTCATGATGTGCAGTAGAAGTCACAGATAGAGTCAAGGAAGGTGATATTTTTTGTGCTTGGGATTGATATAATGAGTACTGGAAACAACTGGATTAGGAGTGTGTTCAATAATTATGCTATAACATCCTTATTTTATGCAAAGCACAATGGGATTTTATGGACTCTGAAGCAATGTTGACCTTAACAGAAAAACCTAAGGGGAAGCGAAAAAAACAACCAAGCCCCAAGGTTGCCATTTTATATCTCAAAACAGAAAGAATGTTCCTTATGGAGAGAAAGAAGGGGGGAAATTGTGGAGGTGGTAAGCACAAGATTATAAAACCCCTGGGCAGACCTTGTCAGTTTTCTGCTAAGGGATTCTAAATATAGACAGATAGGTGCTATACATTGTCAGATTTCTTGTCCTGACCAAGCAATGCTGATCTGAGGACAGTTCTCTTAATGGTGATAAAAGCGTGTCAGTCTCCAGCATGCATACACATCTGTTTTTAAAAGAAATTATTTCTCTGGCTTTCATTCACTTTGTTTTTCACTCAGAGAACCAGCAAAGATTATAGTGCTGTGAGGAGTCCTTTATCAGCCGAGCCAACTAAAACCATCTCAATCTCACTGGTGAAATGACTTCTTAATTTGGTGGTAGTGAAGATCTGTCCTTGGATTGTAGCTGAATAACTGCTTGGAATAGTTTTTAAAACCTTTAGTAGAGATTAGCCATAGATGTGATGTTTTGTTTGGTTTGGTTTGGTTTGGTTTGGTTTGGTTTGGTTTGGTTTGGTTTGGTTTGGTTTGGTTTGGTTTGGTTTGGTTTGGTTTGGTTTGGTGTTAGCCCAACTCACTCTGACAGATGGCAGAGTGACAGCATTCTAGGTGGGGGCTTTCAAGTTCAGTGTCCTAACATTTGACATTCTGTTTAAACTGCTGAACGTCAGTTCTGATCCACTGGGATGTTTTTCTTGCAGAAATGTCATCACATCCATTTGGTTTATGGCAGCTGTCCATCTGCCCAGTCATATTATCCATTCTCCACTAAAGTGTTTAGTATCAACATCAAAATGCACCATGCAAATCAATAACATGTTGTTGTAATTACATTTCTAAGGCTGGAAAATCAAATACTGTTTTCAATGTTTGGCTGAAATGGCATAAATATGCAAAGTCTATTGCTCAGCTGGCCTACTGGTAGCAGATCTATTTTAAACCTAGATCCAGATTTTGTTTCTGACTCTGCTTCTGATTTGCTCTGCAGCCTTTGGCAAATCACATTGCCTCCATCTGTGAAAGCAGATGATAACTGATCAAAGGCACCATCACTGACTGGTGTGGGTAATCACAGCCTAAAATCAGGACAGATTTTGAAAAGACACTTAGAGACAGTGAGGTGAAGAGTCAGCAGGGCTAATGCCTGAATGAGGGATGGATGCGAAATCTAAACTTACTCATGAGTTTGTTTGGCTACACTATCCGAGCTGGGTATATTTTGTGCTTGAAGGAAGTGTGATTTTGGCCTCCACTCATGTTCCTTCCTATCTCACTCTATTTCTATGTTCTATACAAGGTTTTAAGATCTGAAGAGGATTTTGAAACTTTGAAATGTTCTGCTCCAAATGTTTTCCAATTTTAATACTGTTGAGAGTTGCCTTATTTTCTTAATCTAAAAAAGCACCATCCAGGTCAACAAATATACACCTGCATTCAGTGAAGAGAGAGAAACAACTGCCTCCATTTAAATGTACTTCACATTTTCCCCATCTGATCTTGGTACAAGGCTCAGGGCTTCCATGTGACCCTGTCCTGCTCACTTTATACTGAAGTGCTGTTGACCTGACCTCTTTGATATATCAATGTTGACAAACATGCAGTCTGACAAACAAGGTCCTGATCAGAGTCTTTCAGACACAGTAGCAGTACTTCAAACACCCTTCAAGCTGCTGTTCAGATGACGATCCTACCAGAACACATTTGATTTTTTTATAAGGTAGAGAGTGTAGCAACAGTTTAGAAATAAATCCTCAAAAAATAGAATTGAGATTTTATCAAAATGCATTTATTATTGTTTTGCCAAGTGCAGCTTTGAAACGTTATTTCAGCTGTAGCTTTACAAAGTAGCACATTTATCGGTACTGAACATAAGTGGTTTTAAAATGTTGGATGAAAGATATAGAGCAGTTGACTGAGGATACACTACCAAGCTAAACACCATTTTTATACAAATGTCATCCATTTTATTAATTATCTTTTTGCATAAAAATTCCCTTTTCTTATTTTCAGTGCATACATGCATTTCTTTTGACGGATGTAAAAGGCATATATAAATCAGCTATTTGTTAGTTTCATGGGCAGAAGAAACTGCTGGTTTCAATGATTTAAAAGAAAGAGATTGAGGAAACTGGATTGTTCAAAGGTGATTGGCAAATTAATTTTCCAATGTAGATATTATTCATTGAGGAATTTTCATGTATTTAAAAAAAATAGATTTGTGAAATTACATTTTAAAAGAACATGCCTAGGATAAGCATTTCCTTCACCAATTTAAGTGTGCATAAAATTATCTATGTAGTAACCTTTGTTTTCTAAATATGTAATTGTAACCAAAGTTGCTGCAGGTTGTGTTCCTGTGAATTTCTGATTAGAGTATTTTCAAGGCAGATATAAAATGCAGCAACCTGTTATTACTCAATAAAGCTCAGACAAACAAGAATTGATATAAATTTATGTTAATTATATAGAAAACAGGCCAAGGGAATTTTGAATTTGGCAGAGTGTGCAACTCTTCCAATAATAACTTGGACCGTCCAACAGAATTGCATTCTTCTAAAATGGATCATGCTTCATCAGCAAACTACAGACTTCAAAAGATGTGATAGAATCTGAGCTCTTACTGTGAAACACAATAATTGTTGTTCATTTCTTTCTCTGGCATGCATTCATGGAAGAGAAAAGCTATAAGGGGTCTTTCACCATTTTTACATTACTGACAAAATACCTCCTTTTGTGCAGTGGCTGGAAGGATGGAAGAAATTCCAGAAGCTGTATTATCTTTTCAGGGATAAACACTCAAGAAAACACAGTTTTCTTTGAAGAATAGCAACCTGTGGCAAACAAGACTGATTTCTCACCTCCCTTCTACTTTCATTAGCACAACACACTGGGATCAGAGAGATTATTAGGATGGAGAAGAGGGCCTGTAAAACAAAAACCTGTTCCCACTGTATCTAGCCCTAAGTCTGGGCAAACCTGACAACTACAGGGAGTGGAATCAGGAGGCAGGTGAGCAGTGAGATGAGGTGATCTCATACAAGGGATGCCAAAATGACTCTTTTAAGAGAAGACCCAAGTAGACTCCAGAACCCTATCTCCATGAAACACAAAGCCTGTTGTGTTTGATGCTATCCACCTCCTTTGCCTGTGACAATTTATTGTTTGCAACATTGAAAATTCCACAGCCACTGCAAGCCACTGCTGGATGGGGAAAATGTGGAGGAACATCACCTGTCAAGTGAACATCACAGATATCAGAGCCCTTCTTTGTGGTTTCAGAGCAAAATATATGAATTTTAACACTGTAATTGTGCAATCTAAAAAACTGGAACAATATGAATTTCTTATGGCTTTCTTCCCTTATTTATGAAATGACCAGAACGATGTCACAGAAGAACATGAATAAGTGGTAGTAATCTTTTTTCTCTTTTGTATTACTTTCTGTTATTTTGATATTTGCTGCTGCATATATTGTATCAACAACAACAAACCAAAACAAAACCTCAAGGGTTTTTTAATTACTTTTATTTTAATTAATAGAAAAGTAGTATAATTCAAAGCAATCACTTTAGTGATGTTAACATCATCATATGATCTGCTGGGATCTTTTTCTCATTTTGACTACTTTTGAACTGTCAAAAGTACTTTTAATTTCCACTACAGATAGAAATGTTTCTAGATGTACACAAGAAACATGTATGAACCGAGAGAGTTTTGTTTACTTATGAAAAAAATGGCTTGGTCTTAAAATTGATGTGATAAAAAATAAATGGCATTCAACCAAAATATATATGTATTCATCTTTGAGCATTTTTGAGACTGCTTGGCACCAGAGACACTACAAAAAAAACACACTACACTGAGAGAGCTATAGAAAAATCAGAAAACTCTTAATTTTTCAAAATTTGTTTCTATACAGAGTATTCATAGATATACATGATCCATATATTAGAAATTAATCAACAAAATAAAGAACCATGAATAATTAATTTCTCTCTTTCTATAGGCAGCAACCAAAGTTGTGTTATGCTCAGCAATGAGTCTTAGCAGGGTTTTCTGTACTTTAGATAAAGAACTGTGAAAACTCTGTGTACCTGAAAAAGCATGAAATCAGCAAATGGCCTCTTGACTTCTCTGTATAAGTTCTTCTCAGACTTTATTTGTTTTCTGAGACTCACCCAATTTCTCTAATTTAAAAGAGAATCTCTTTTACAGAATCTCTGAAAATCACATCAACATGAAAACAGATTATAGTCTCTCTGAGGGTAAGAAAGGGATTACTGGAACCAGCAGATTGTTTGAACAGATTTTTAGCAAAAGATGTAGATTTATTAAAGTGAAATAATTGATGAGAATATGTCAATTTCATAACTTATACATAGAAAATAAAAAAAAAAATCCTCTTTTGATGTTCAATGAGATAAAGTGAGCACTTTTAAAACTTTTTGCTCTATTTCATTGAAATAGATTACTAGATTAATTTTAATATTATAAAATGTATGTACTGATATCTATCTATATATTTTATATATACATTTATTCTATATATTTAATATTGAAATGAAAAAGAAAACTTTATCAAAGGAAATATTTCAATGTTGCCAATTACACTTTTGAGATAATTTTAATTATGTAAAAAGTTTTAGTGTGTCACATTTTTCTTCCATTTGGAATGAAGCCCCTCAAAATGTTGCCAATTAATTTAGTTCTAAAATTATGTAAAATCTGGGGAAAAAAGTGTTTTACTTTGGTAAACCTAGGTAAATATCCTTTCTTCTCATTTAAAATCCTACCTCATTCTATTCAAGCAAAGTGGTCTTGCTGAAGTGAAGTAGCTATAGAGGATGAATAAAAATTGTCCTATCCCCACATCCCTGCCCTTTGCTAGATGAAACTGTTTTCATTAGCTTCATAAAAGACTGTTTTTTGGATCATAAAACCATGCCTTACAAAGAGGGACTGGAATTGTGGCTGTGGTGGGCATGGTTTTCATTACTTCTGTCTTCATTTGGGACACACAGAGAAAGCAATGGCACAGTTTGAGGCTGTGTTCCCTTTCCTGAGAATCTTCCCATGACAGCTCAGGAATTCCCCTGATCAGCAAAGAAGAGGACATGCCAATGAGGACTAGTGTCATGAGAAAGCACTTCCTGGAGCAAAATTTCCTCCTGTGAGGATGGATGCTGTTGAGTGTGGTGAGGATAACATGCTGTAGATCACACAAGGAGCAATACCATGCCCAAGTGGAGTAATTATGTAAAAAGCCATAAGAAATTTTCAGTAACATTCAGGGATAAATTAAACTACTGTCACTAAACAATTTGTTTCTTTTCTTGCTCACTGGAAATCTACATATGAAAAAGTCTGGGGGATTGTATACAGGGATTTNATATATATATATATATATATGGACCTCTCTGAACATTATACTGGGCCATTTTTGTCTAATGTTCTTCTGATGTACCTAGAGGAACGAAAAAATCCTCCAGAAACTGGTTTAAAATGTTTTTAACATTTCTATAAAATAAAAATTAATAGTATTTTTATGGTAATTCATTTAAAAAAAATTGTTCTGAATAGCTTTGAACAAATTTACAAATACCTCCAGAAAGTCAGTGGTTTGAATCACATCCATCTTTTTCTGCTCACCCTGAGTTTTCATGATCAGATTTTTCAGCATGATCAGATATGCCTTAGAAAGTCCTATCATGACACCCTAAACACTTATAATCTAAATGCTGCTCTTCCACTTGAACTAATGATGTACACGACTCTAGCAAACAAAGAATATTCATTTGCAATAAATCAAAAAGCACTGCACTTTATATAATTGCACATAAAATATATTAAGAGAAGCTATTAAGGTTGCAAAGTCAAGCACTCAAAAATTTGAAAAACCCAGAATTAAAATTGCTCATGCAACCTTAATTTACTCTGTAAGGGTATGCATTATTATAAAGATATCAATAATATGATTGCATTCCGTTTTCTTTTTTCTTTTTCTTTTTTCTTTTTTTTCCTTGCAGGAACTTTGCCTCTTAAAAATATTTTCTTAAAAATTACTATTCATTATACTCTTTTTCCATCATCATTCAATGTGTCGTCTCCGGGACATATATATTTACTCAAGGCTCTTCTGAAGATNGAGCAATACCATGCCCAAGTGGAGTAATTATGTAAAAAGCCATAAGAAATTTTCAGTAACATTCAGGGATAAATTAAACTACTGTCACAAAACAATTTGTTTCCTTTCTTGCTCACTGGGAATCTACATATGAAAAAGTCTGGGGGATTGTATACAGGGATTTATCTCAAAAATGTTATTTTTAAGCAATATCAAAGATCTTGTTTCACTTGAGACTTAATAATTATTTTAACTTAGTTCCATATGAGGTTACNTTTTCTTTTTTCTTTTTTTTCCTTGCAGGAACTTTGCCTCTTAAAAATATTTTCTTAAAAATTACTATTCATTATACTCTTTTTCCATCATCATTCAATGTGTCGTCTCCGGGACATATATATTTACTCAAGGCTCTTCTGAAGATGCAATGGTGAACACTCTCCATGGCTTATCTATAGTGCTGATCATTCACTTATATTTAAGAAACAAGGAAATTTATGCCCTTGCAAAAACAACTGGGTTGGAATGAGATTCATGTTGATGGTACTTCCAAGAGGCCTGGTTCCTGAATTACATTTTTTTTCACAAAGACACTTTAATTAGATAGCATTTTGTGGGTGGAAAGATTATTTTTATTTGCTGCATTTTTAGCTGTGAATTCTCATTGTTTATGCCAAACAAGTTCTTGGGCCTCAAATCATCCAACCAAGAACTGGAAGTACGGACAGATAGCAATCTCATTAAAAAATCTTTTTTTGTCCAGGAAAACATAGAACCTCTACAGCATAGTCACAGTCTCTGAAGTCAGGATTGGAATCCTGGCAGTGTCATCCTGTGTGATTCAGTGGAATTTCATCTTTATCAGTTCACCCTGAAGGTAATACTCATGTATGCTCAGCTAAATAATGTATATTACATTTAGCCGAGCACAACGGGAGCGGCAGCACCCAGTTCACACGTAGACACCTACATTTACCTATCTTAATCTACAAATTGAAATCCACTCCAGTTTTCTTGCATAGTCTTAACCATGAAATTTTTCTAATTCTTTCTTCCCTTAACTTCCCTTCTTCCAACTTTTACAATAAAAGATGTTTTTCTATCCCTAAGGTAGATTTCTCAACACGGTATTACAGAATCACAAAATCACAGAATCACGGAATGAACTAGGTTGGAAAGGACTTTTAAGATCATCTAGTCCAACCTATGACCTAACAACTCCTCATCAACTAAACCATGACACTGAGTCTTCAGACATCCAGTCTTTTTAATATATTTTTAATTAATTATATTAATTAACAAAATTTAAGTGATTAGAAAACAACTTAATGACTGTTAATGTAGCTACCTTTTCCCTGGAAATGCCTGAAAATATCCTCCTTAATGCTGGAAGCTGCTTCCATTTAACCCCTTTGTCCTTAGCTAAATTTAACCTTTATAAAGGCCTAGCCACATTTTGCCTTTGTCTTTCTGAGGTTTTCTGCAAATACCTTTCAATTTTCTACTGGGATCCTTCTCCAGCCTTCTGTTGACTCATTGATGCTTGTCACTTAATCCTCATAATTTTCAGTTCATAACATTTCCCTGCTCTTTTGACTAAAAGGACTCTTCCACCCACTTGAATTAATCAGTTGTCCCCTTCCTCATGTCTCCCTGTCAGTCCTTGTGTTCTAACAGTCCACCACTGCTTTCATTCAGAAAACAGTCCAAAGACAGACATAGTCAAAACTTCCCCAGACTATATTTCTCTTGTAGTGACAATTAGAAAAAAAAGCTTTCTGGGTTTTATGTCTTCTTGGGATTCAAGGATGAGCTCTAATGGGGAAACAGGCAGCAATAATTGTCACCTATGTGTGGACAAAGAGCAAGACTAAACTCCGTGCTAGAAGGCTTTGCAGATGACAAACCTGACCCAATCTGCAGCAGCCTAAAGTTACAATTTCAGGAAAAGTCCTACTCATCCATTGGCATAGATGAGCATGCCCAGATTACCACGGAGAAGTGTGCTTTCACCAGGCTAAAGATAAATGTTTAGCCTAGTGATTTTCAAGGAAGATTTTCAAAAGGAAACGAAAGCCATGCACTATTTTCCTGCCATTGCCCATCCTCCAACTCATATAGGATATACAGTTTCTTGTCTAAAACATGTTCAAATTTTAGAATATTTCTGGAAAAGCATAATGGCTACAGCTGAAATTTTGCAAAGAAATTCAACTTTACTTATCCCATTCAGGAAAGATATTTCATCCCTGATAACACAGTAAAGTTATTTATATGTGATGCTTTTTTCATAGGTGTCCAGTAATTTTTCATGATATTCAGTGCTATCCATCCCACTCATAATTACTGAACTTCAATGTATATTCTTGGCTTACAGGTAAATGAAAGCTAATTAAAATTGCCATCACTGTTCCGTTCCTGGCTAAACGTCTGATCCTATATCCTCTAAAATCATTTACTCTGAGGGCTTTAGCACATGGTCTAACATGTTCAAAAATCTTCCATCCAGAGGACAATGAAAACAGGGATGTGTGCTGAACTCTGATCTCCCTCACTGATTTAAAGCTGTAAACCCAGAGGCATTAAAGACAAGTTAATACTTGTTGAAAAAAAATTGCAAATGTGTTTAAAAGGTAATTAGTGAATAATTCCTTTAGTTACTTTGCTCTCTTCCTTTCTCATTGAACTTGACCCTGTTGTCTATAGGAAGCATTATAAATTTTGAAAGTCTCTCATGAATTGGACATTTTAATGAACTACTCACAGCAGTCACCTGTCAGTGGCCAGTTTATTGGAGAGAGTGAGTGAAAATTTATCTCTCTGCACAATATGTAACACTACTTTTCACAGGGACCTGAGCTAATTTAACTCTGCTGTTTTCTGAATTAACAAGGCTTGTCTTCAAACCTTTCGACATAGGAGCATTCTGTTCTGTTATTATTTTAGTGCTCGCCTTCCCACCCTCCCTCAGGACGTGCATTATTTAATCCATCTGGAGCCTTAGTAACCAAGTTCCCCTGCTCTCCCTGACCCCAGTGATTTATGTTTCATATTTCATGCTGTGGTTGGTCTTTTACCACTTATAGTCCCCCTCCTTATCCTGGTCAATCTTTTTTTTTTTTTTTTTTTTTT
>VYXF01010303.1:962696-974819 GCA_013397295.1 Polioptila caerulea | reverse complement strand
TTTTTTTTAATCCTTCTCTTTTTTTTAGGAGGAAGGATAAATATTTGACAAGTGGACTGTTTGTCATGCAAGCTCTAATACAGTTACAGTTAGGGAGGGGAATAATTCAATCTGCCAAGAGTTAAATGCTGATAGATCATTGGATGTTGCTAGGCCAGGGGTTGTGCCACTCATAATTTTTCCCACTGATACAACTATTTTATGGAATATGACATACATCTTTAGGTGTTAAATCATCCCTAGAATAATTTGTCTGTCAGGAATCAAAGTGAAAGGAAATAAAATCACCAGAGCACAGAGTTGTATTGCTAAATCTCATATTCCACAGAGGCTTATGATTGCACTTTAGTGTGTGGTTGCATCTGTGTCTTTAAATAAAAACAACACACACAGAGAGGGAAGAAAATCACTAAGGAAGCTGGGGTGGGGAGGCATTTGCATTGTGAATGTTGGATTCACAATCAGTCTTCCTTTGCTCTGTACCTTCCTTACTCCCCTTTCCTCATATCCTTCTTATCAGATTTCATGTTTAATGCCCAGCCTGAACTCCCCGTCCTACACCCACAAATCTGACTGAACACAATAGCACTGATAAAACGGAAGCAAATTTCTTCTATTAGTGACTGACAGCAATTTGAACAAAATGAAGTTGTACCATGATATCGTTATATATACAAGGTGCAAATAACCTAGTTTGAATAATCACAGCCTCTGTCCTTTTAAATGATTTTTCTCCCCCATTTAGAGGGAGGCCTTTGATGTGATAATATTAATTCCCTCTGTGCTTGGAGGAAGGAAAAAAAAAAAACCTAGGAGAAGCGGAAATTAAATGAGTAATGCAATGTCAGTCAATCTTTTAAACCAGGGCCTTATTAACAGCTAATCATTTTGTCATTTTGTCGCTCAAAGTAATGAATTTGATAGGAGGAGAAGGGAATGTTTTATGTTTATTTTTATTAGTTTTAAACAGAAACAGTTGTGGAAATATTATATTATCAAGACTCGCAGCATTTAAGTGGTTTCTGTTCAGCATATCGCTATTTTTCTTCTCTGCCAGTATCTGATTGCCATAATTTTGAATAATCTGCTTGTCTTTCAAAAAAAAATTGAAAAGGATATTCATCTCAGGCATAACACAGGGTTCCATCATTGGAGATGCATTAGGCTTTTGTTAGGTATTTCTTTACATCCTATTTATTCCGAAGTATCTAAGTAATTAATCGCTAGAAGGAGAGTTATGCAGCTGAAAGGAACGGTATATGTTTCTCAGCTGCCAGCATCTGAAGACCAGAAAAATTACAGGGAAAAGACCATGAGTAAGTTTCTGTTTCTTAAAGTGTAGTGCATGGTTTTATTTTGTTTTAAAATTCTGTAAGCTACAGCTACACATTAAACACGAACTAGTAGAATGCATTAAATATTTGTTGCTGGGAATAGATTCTCTCTTTGACGTCCCTGTAGCATTCTTCTTTGAAATGGCAGGGGTGACCTCTGAATTGGGACTCCAGAGGACTCTCAAATTAAGTACTTTGAATGTGGTGCCATTATAAGGCTTGATCTAATGTTGATGGTAGTTTCCCATCAGCAAAACCTTCAATACTGGGCACTAAAAGAATGTAAGTATCCATGGCCTCCTACGGGATTACAAGTTTTGGGTTGTCTCAATGTTGTCCTTCATATGCTCCCATTATGTTTATGTACTTATTTATTTTATATTTTCTTACTATTTACTAGCTTATTTCACACTTATATTTTAATAGCTGAAGAATGGATCTTGACTCTAGAGAAGTAGAGAAAATAATAGTCCCTGATCTCCAGCTCAAGGCCAGCCTTCATTCATTGTGAGTTAAGTTAGCAAGCAAATCAATACCTGGTAGCCTAGTGCTACATCTGGTGATTTACTTACGTGTTGACTGAAAAATAATAGAGTGGGTTAGACTATATATGAAAATATGTCTGTAATATTAGCATAGGTTCCATTTGGTTTGGGGTTTTCTTCAAATATGAATGTTTGGAAATTCTTGCCCCCAGGATGGAAGCATTTACTGTATGAGGAAACATACATGAAGGTGGATAAAGCAAACACTCCTTAAAGCCTAAACAGAAAAGGCTGCTCCAGTCAAATTATGAGAAGGTAGTTACAAACCCAACTTCCAGACAGTTTAAAAAGTCAAGGAATGTACTATCTTTTGAAATTCACCGATGGCAGGAAAAAAGATGTCCTACTAGCCTCAGTTTCAAGGTGATTTTTGCAAAACACTGAACCCAAGGTTATGGATGGCTCCTGCTTAAGTCCAAGAGTCTTTGTTTGTTGTCTGCTCTAAGAATTCAGACATATCTATGAGTTTAATTGATAGGTATATAATAACTGTATTGTCATCCTACCCAACCAACCTGTGGCAAATATGAGATGAAACTTATTAGCTAAAAAATTGTTGAAAGAAACGCACATGAAGTTGGGAGATCTCACAATCTGGGAATACACACAGGGTTCCCAAAGTGTCAATTGTCATACATAAATTTGGCTAAGCTGTGCTAATGAACCTCTGTGTTGGAGTCCAAAGCATGGCATAGTATTTGAGCAAGTACATTTCCAGGTCTCTGGGTCTGGACATATTCTTGTTTTCTTGTTTCAGAGATGTAGAAAACAGGAAGAGGAATATGAAATACTCCTATCAGTGTAGGGATTTAAAATACATTTAGTGAGTGTAAAACATTCTCGTATGGCAATGACTCTGCTGTTTTTCAGAGAAAGGATTACTCAGGAGTCTGTGCTAAATGATGAGTCGTCCTTTTCATTATCTTTACATTTCTAAGTATCCATTGTGCTACAGAAGAAATGCCCTTGTGGGAACTGATTGCTGCCATTAGTCTGTTGATTCAGTTGATTGCTGCTTTAGGCTGTTCATTTAGTCTCTGCTCTCCTCAGAGAAGCTTGTCCAGAGAGTCTCATAAAACAGTTTCTCTTCAGAAGAGAAAAACCTTCAAAGCATTACCAGAGACATTATTTCCTTTCTGGTTGTATGGAGCAAAGACATCAAAGAAACGGCTGCATCCATAATCTGCACCATATTCAGAAAATACATAAACTTTGCAAATTACTCTATAATTAGTTGGAAATTACACTTTGGTATTGAAGAGACAAAGAATTTTTGCAGAATCACAGAAAAATTTAGATTGTAAAGGACCTAAGAGTCAGCGTAGATTAGGTGGCTCAGGGCTGTGTCCAGCCAAATTCTGTGGATGGAGGCTCCTCAGCCTCATCAGTCACTTGCCAGTCAAAGCCTTAAGACTGAATTCAGATTTTCAGCAGCTGAAACCAAACAATAAATTGATAATTAATTTTTTTCATGAATTAAATTTTTCTAAAGAACTATTTTTTAAATAAAAAAGTATTTGCAGACCCAAGTGTTTCTGATAGACTTCATCTACATTTCGAACATTTTGATCTACATTTTGAACATTTATACTTCAATTTTATGAAGCAATGAGAAGAGCCCACTTTTTCACTGATTTTTAAATACTTCTGGTGAAAAGAAACTTCAACCATCTTTTTGTCATAGGAGAATTGCAAAGTTACTACCTGACTATGAAAAGGCATATATGAAATATCATTGTTGAAATTCAACTTGTATTTGGGTTACAGATACTTGAATTATGAAATGTTTCTCAGCTAAGGAAGTACTCATTTTTCTCTTGAACATTGTCTTGCCATATACACATTTTGCGTTTGCTATTAAGAAATCACACTACATATAATAATACTACATATTAAAAATTGTGTATTTGCTGCAAATTTTCAATGCATTCTTATTAATAGAGCCAGTTTACTCCACACTCAAACTCTGTCTCTACAAATGAGGAGTAATTATTAAAATGCTGTTACAAATAAAATATGAAGTGTGAGGGATCATGAAGTAGAAAATTCTGTACTAATTTACACATTTCTCTGTTTTTCAGGATACAGCCTTTTTTTGTTTTGTTTTTTGAAAAATGTTGTGTCTCAGAATGACAAGGTTCTTATTCTTGCCCTAATTACTTTCTCATATTTAAATATGGCTGAACCCATCTCTACATAGAAATTTGGCTCGAAAATTTTCTAGTCAGGAGCAAAGATTAAAAAAACTCAGGACAGCAACTGGAACACATTTATTTTTATATTTATAATTACAGATACCTATAATTAATGATAAAAATCATGCTGCAGAATAGAACCTGGGGATCCTGGTTGACCAAAAGTTGAATATGAGTCAGCAGTGTGTTCTGGTGTCAGGCACAGCATCACCAGCTAGTCAAGGGAGGGGATTGTCCTGTTCCAGTTTTGCAATAGTGCAGCCTCTCCTCGAGTGCTGGGGGCAGTTTTGGGCACCACAATATAAGATACTGAACTATTGGAGAGTGTCCAAATGAGGGCAATGAAGATGGTAAAGGGCCTTGAGGGGAAGCTCAAAGAGGAGCAACAGAGGTCATTTGGTCTGTTCAGCCTGGAGGAGGCTGAGGGGAGACCTCATTGCAGTTACAGCNCTTCTTTTTGATTCTTTAAGATTTTCCATCTGAAAGAAAGGAAGGAGCACATTTTACAGGATATAAATATATAATATTATATTGTGTTATATAATATATAATATTAAAATTATACTATTATAAATTATACTATTATATATATGATATATGTAATATAATATATATAATATATATACACATTTCCCATAAAATTCATATATTTTTCTCTGTGTATCAATATCAATGTGGTTTTCAATATTAGTCTTCATTTAATAAAAAAAGTGAGGTATATGTGTAAAGAATCTAATATCTGAGCAATGATATACACTTATGAGAACACTAGAGGAGCAAAACTCTTCACAGTATGTGCTGGGATAAAAGCTGATATAGTTTAAGGGGTAGTATTGAAGTTTGTTTTTTTTTTTTTTAATATGGAAATGCACCTTCATTTTTACTATTTTATTGCCGAATTGTGATCTGAATAACTTGTACAATAACCAGCCACAAGTAAATATATTCAGCAGACATAATTGAAGAAATTCCATTGTAGAGAACTAGGGCTGTAAAGCAGGATATAATATTTATCTCAACTCCTGAACCATTCTGTCAATAATGTGTAAAACAAAACATGACCAAAACTTCTAGGCCAAGAATTTTTAAAATAGGACCCTAAATTTAGATCCTTAAGGTCTACCCCAAAATAGACTAATAAATGACCTGTTTTATTAAAAAAAAAAATTAAGCTCACAAAATCTTTAATCTCAACAAGTGGTTTTTGGTAGTCTGTAGTTCTGAAAATCAGGCCATTTCTTTGTATAACTGAAAATTGGTTTTTGGAACTTAAATTCAGGTTTTGAAAATCTTACTCATTGATCCAAGTTTGTTTCTCATAGAAATCAATATGACTTTTGTCTCTGTTTTAAATGTAAATAGGAGCATATACATTCCTAAAATATAAATCTATTCACAGCAACATACTATATAGACAGCCTGTGCAAATTTCAAGTCATGCTATTGTCTTGTGGGCATATGACTGAAATGCAGAGGCTGATAAATCATAAAACCAATTGGGCTTTCTCCTGATAACTGGACACACTTTAAATGCCCAAAAGATAAAATATAGACTACCTTGTAATTTTTTTTTTCTGAATATTCTGAATGAATAACATTACATGGAAAGTCATAGAATGTCTGCAATATAATAGAGAATAATATTTAAAAATCCATACTCCCTGAATATACATTGCTTAATCATTCAGATTATCATTATGGATAACTTTCTGTAGAGTTATGAGAAGGGGAATATTTTTTCCAATACTTCAAAAAATACCAGCATTTTCAAGGCATGGGGTTTCATAAACTTTGTCTTGCAAAATGTTCTCACACTGTTTCCAATAAAATCAGATCCTAAAGATGTTAATTTAGGAACCTGTTTTATTGAGGAAACATAACGGCTACACATATTAAATGTGTTTACATGTTGTTTAAAAACAACTCCTCTATTTTGAGGAATATATTTATTCTATAGAGTAGCATTTCATAGATCATGTTGTTTTTTCTTTATACTGTAAAAAATATCATCATGAGATGAGGAGTGAGAAATAAAAACAAGCTAGAGTTATTTTATATATCTCCAGATATACCTTCTGTATACCCAGACCTGTGTTATTCTCTGGCAAACAGGAGGGAGGGACTCATACCAATCTTAACCAAATGCTTCTAAGACTCTCAGAGTCAGAGAACAACTTTTCCTTGAGAATTGTTATTGGAAACATAGATGCTTAAAATTCTCTTTTGCACTTCTGTCATGTTAAGGAGACTCAGATTTCTAGTTTGAGCAGTTTCAATAAGAACTGTATTTTTTGTGCCCTGAGTGGTTGATGCGAAGATACACTATTTGAAGCTGGTTACTTATTTTTTCAATGAAACTGTTACAACCGTCAAAACAAAAGCAAAATTCAATGCCCCTGAGATGCTAGTTTTAACAATATCCATACTTTCTTCTTTTGATGAATGCATGCAAGTAATTTTTGTAAATAAAATTATGTCAGGTTCCAAATATAAGTGCTAAAAAAGACACATAGACTTCCAGTAATGTAATATGATGTGGTACCTCTAAGATGTTTCTACTGCTCTCTGAAAACAATACATATAAATATAGACAGATTTAATTGCAGAGGTGTGAATTTATGTTTGTGACATTCAGAATATTTAAATGGGTACAAGTAAAAAAATTGTAACTTCTGTGGTTCAAAATTTAAATACCTACTGATCTGGTATCAGCCTTGTTTTATTGCCACTCTGCATGATTTTGGTTTTGGTGTATCCAAGGTAGAAGTTGTCTTTAATTGATACTGGTCTATTTTATTAGAGCATGTAATTGAGTTGAATTTCACCTTAGATCGCTGTTCTAATGAAAAAATAATGCATTATCTTATACATTTAACTTAACAACCAATAGCCATATACATCTTTATGTTCTACATTTTATTGACAAATACAATTATGTTGCATGGATCATTTTCTGGAGCATACGTGACATAAAAATAAGACCTCCTCCAACAAGTTCATCAAGACCTGAGGAAAGAGCCTATCTCTCATTAAAAGCAAATTTAGGATTTGTCCTTTTCTTGTCTATGATAGACCAGAAGAGAAGTGATTTTACAGAAGGAGAATGGCGGAGACAAACAGGCAAGCACACAAGGTTTACTTGCTGACCACTAGGCAGCTTCTCAGTCACTTCCTCACTGGCAGTAAAGGAATTCTGAACCAGCCACTTGCCAATGAGCACAATAACGTCAGACTACCCACTTAGAAGGGGATGATATTTTGTTTTCATTTCTATATTTAGTACTGTCCCAAAGGGCTGTGTCTGTGCTTGTAAATAAAATGATTGGGTGTCTGTCCTCTGATTCCAAAGGGCATGTGACACAGAGCAACTCATATCCATATGGTTGAAGTCTCATAATCTTAACAAAGCAAAGTAGCATCATCCATATCAACTCTCGGTAACTTTTTCTGAATTATTCAGTCTTCTGAAGTGTGCCTAAGTGCTGTCTGGAAAGGATTCAAATCCGACCAAAGCTTGATGTTTTAATAGCACAACAGCATCTAATCTGGATTTATTGCTTTCATCAACTTGAAAACAGATTCACACAGGAAAAGCCTTACAACCTGTTCAGGTTCAGAAACTTTCTGAGAACTATACTGCATGTGCTACGTATGAGGAAGTGCATATAGGTATGAAAGACAATCTGTATGTTCTTCTTTTCTGTGCACTGCAAAGGCACGCACTGAAAAGCAAAGTGAATATCATTCTGTTTGTTGAGTAGTCGTGATGCAGGGTTTCAAACTTACTGTTCTCAGTCTTGCTCCACAGTGCTATGTTTTATTAGTTGACAGCTAACTGCTGTACAATCAGCAGTGAATACTTGCAGATCTAGGTTAGATTCCAAGAATTAAACTGAGTAAAAAATTTCAAAAACACATTAGATTAACTAGATGGGAGCTTGATCAGTTTGAAATGTACTGATCAGTTTGAAATACTGTGATTTTTAAATTTAAAATAATTATTCTTTATTCAAAACATTGGTACACAGAGAAAAATTGCATTGTAATGTGGAATACAAGAAGGCTTTACAAANGGGGATGATATTTTGTTTTCATTTCTATATTTAGTACTGTCCCAAAGGGCTGTGTCTGTGCTTGTAAATAAAATGATTGGGTGTCTGTCCTCTGATTCCAAAGGGCATGTGACACAGAGCAACTCATATCCATATGGTTGAAGTCTCATAATCTTAACAAAGCAAAGTAGCATCATCCATATCAACTCTTGGTAACTTTTTCTGAATTATTCAGTCTTCTGAAGTGTGCCTAAGTGCTGTCTGGAAAGGATTCAAATCCGACCAAAGCTTGATGTTTTAATAGCACAACAGCATCTAATCTGGATTTATTGCTTTCATCGATACACATAGCTCACAACTTGAAAACAGATTCACACAGGAAAAGCCTTACAACCTGTTCAGGTTCAGAAACTTTCTGAGAACTATACTGCATGTGCTACGTATGAGGAAGTGCATATAGGTATGAAAGACAATCTGTATGTTCTTCTTTTCTGTGCACTGCAAAGGCACGCACTGAAAAGCAAAGTGAATATCATTCTGTTTGTTGAGTAGTCGTGATGCAGGGTTTCAAACTTACTGTTCTCAGTCTTGCTCCACAGTGCTATGTTTTATTAGTTGACAGCTAACTGCTGTACAATCAGCAGTGAATACTTGCAGATCTAGGTTAGATTCCAAGAATTAAACGGAGTAAAAAATTTCAAAAACACATTAGATTAACTAGATGGGAGCTTGATCAGTTTGAAATGTAGTACTGTGATTTTTAAATATAAAATAATTATTTTTTATTCAAAACATTGGTACACAGAGAAAAATTGCATTGTAATGTGGAATACAAGAAGGCTTTACAAAAACTTTTCTAGTAATCCTCTTGCCATATAAAAGAGACTGTGACACACTGAAGTGCCATAGGTGCTTACACTACTCTCTGTGACATGAGTGAGACATGAAGCCAAAGTCAGGTCTTCCAGCAAATTTGGATGTACTTTTAGCCTAACATAAGAGCCCTCATTATTTTTCTTGATATGATAGTTAAGTCATAATATGGCCAAATAAGTTCAAATGTGATCTCCGGGAAACTGCTTTAATTCTGTGCATCTTTATATCCTGAGCTTTGGATGAAAATTTTCTGTCATAGCAAATTGCTTGTGCCACCATCTCCTTGTACACATTTAATCCAGCAATTCTTATTAGGCATCTTGAAGGGCCAGGAAGCTTGTGTTCACACAGAGAGCAAAATCTTTCTTTATCAATCACTCCTCCAAGCTTTTTGGGATTGCTTTGGCTTGGAGATGATGCAAATGAACGACACTTGAAGATTCTACTAGCTCTTTCTATAATTACGGGGAAGACTTATAGTCTGCTTTGAAAAGAGGTAGGAGCTTCAAAGACTAAAGCCACACATACTAGAGCTACAAAGGTGTCCTGGGGTGACTGTATGCTCCAATATCCCCATTGTCTAAGTCCTTTTAAAATATTAAGCCTCTAACTTAGTCTCAGTGAACCCATCAAGGCTTTTGATGGACTTGCAGTACAGTTTGCCAGAGTAAAGAGAAACCTCTTCACTATGGTGACACAAAGAATTTAAAGAAACATGCTGTATAAGCCAATGAGAGTAACAGGCAATGAGATGTAATCTGAAAAATCATCTACTCTGGGAGTGCTCTTCAGCCTCAGTTGTAAGGTGGCAATTTGAATCAGGCAATTCCCTTACACTGCTAAAGGAGCTCCTCAGGAGCTCACTTAAATCATGAGGGATAAGGAGGGGCCTGCTCTACTTTTCTGTTTTTAAAGCAGTATCAAGAGACATTTGGGTGTGTATTGAAGAGACTTTTTATGTTAAGGGTTCCTCAGGGTGATATTTAAACTAAAAATGACTGATTTCCAGCATCTTCTTGCTGTTCTCTTCATAATTTTCATGGAATCATAGAATATCCAGTCTTGGAAGATGGTCACTAGGATCATCAAAGTCAAAATCCTCTGAGCAGTTACCCTGGGAATAATGTACAATTTGAGTAAAATTGTCCAAATTCCTGAATAAATAACCAGCACTTGGAAAAATTCCCTACCTCTAAACTGAACTTTTGTGTAGCTATAGATTTCATGCTGGATGTTTTAACCATATTTTCCTTTGGACAGTATACATGACATTTGGGTTTAATAAACACACTTGGAACTTTGTGGAGAGATATCTGTAAGTTTAATGCTGAGATACTGATGACCCACTGCCTCCTTCTGTCAGTCCTCACTTACATCTCTGCCAATTAAGTTCATAGTATCTCAGACTAAAATCTATTTTACAATTTGAATAGTGTTCATCTCCACTTATTGTCACACTCCCCAAGTGAAATTATCTAATGAATTTCTAGTGGACTTCACAGAATCCTTTAAGCTCAAACACACTTGTCTTTTTATCTCCTTTTATCTATTCCTGTATGTTTTCATTGGAAGACAAAACTAAACTACATTTTTTTATTATTATTATTAATTTCAATGCTTTATGTCTTCATTGACTTCTCTGTAGTAGTGTTGTCAAATAAAACTGGACTATTAGATTTTATAAAATTATCCTAAAAGTTCAGAGGAACAGCCATAACCTTGCTGGAAAGAGCAATGTGCAGTTATGTACCCAGGAATACTTGATATACAATGCCATGAGCCGTTGGCTTTGGCAGCATAATGAAGAAATTCTGTCTCTCTCTCTCCCTGTTCCCAACCAATCATTCCGATTCCTGGAGCTTCTGAACCTGAAATATATGATTTTCCTTGGTTTACAGTGCAGGAACCTAGAGATAGCATATGTAGATGAGAATCATTAGGACAAAGTAAAAGCAAAATTAATTTAAACTAAATCTACAAAATTAGACATTATTTCTGTACACATGATACACTAAGTGTCTCACAAGATGGGATTTAAAGCATAACAAGGTTTTCTAGTCAATTATGCTACAGGGTCCTGTTACTCTTTCTGTGTACAGGTTGATCTAGGCTAGAGATGGTGGTGATGAGAGAAACATACTGGAATGAAATTTGAACGAAAGACCTGGTCACTTGATAGGCCAGAGATATCTGTTTCTTCTTTTTATTTTTCTTTTTTATTATTTTCTGGTGGTAAGGGTCAGAACATCATGTTTCTTTGCTTTAATAAAAGTGGGGTTTATGACATCCCTGACTTACTGATTTGCCTTAATGATCAGCCCTTGTAAGTGTTTGTGGCCCTGCACATGCGTCCTCTGTGTCACAGCACTTCATTAACTTCTGACTTCATTAGAGGCTGGGTTAAAAAGTAGAACGTGCTGTAAATGGAGCATCTATTTAAATGTGTGACCTTCATTCTTTCTGATTTATTAGAGCAATATGGTATAGGGCAATATCACCTAAACATAGTGTATTTATCAAACACATCTTTCCAATAACTTGTGATAAGCACCAAAAAAAGAATGCATATCTTTCATATAAAGCCTCTAATACCAAAGCATAGGATTTTAAATAACATTGGTAAAGGTTCAGTGGATTTTGCTATGCCAGAGCAATTTCTTCTCCCCAAATATCATTGCCTATTAACTATTTTGCTCTCACACTTTCTAAGCAGTAAATTTCTACTTGAAGTATTTCAAATCCTAAATTCTGCCTTGGCTATTTTTAATTGTTCTTCCAATGATGAATATACTGAGTAGTTTCCACTCCTCTGTGAAAATGTAAAAATACAATGTTGTATCATATGGCATTTTTCTTAGTGCTAATTAACTTAAAGTCCTCATAAGACTAGTATGGCTTTTCAATAATGGAGAAAGCTCACATCTTTTTATATACACCATTTACAATACTTTGGTACAATTAGAACTCTTAATTATAAAAACTGCAAAAGAAGCACTATTTTAAGGTCAATCAAACAAAGTGTATGGAAAAATGTAAAGTAACTACCTAATAAATTTCAGTCAACTTAAGACTAGTAATGACTTCAGTACTTCTTTTACCTTAAGACACTGTTTCTTTTTTT
>VYXF01010303.1:935107-962671 GCA_013397295.1 Polioptila caerulea | reverse complement strand
TTTTTTTTTTTTTTTAGTTATAGGATTTCTGATACATTTTATGCATAGCATTTGACATTTCGGAGTTGTATTTCATGCAAAGTGTCAACATTCCAACAAAATATTTTCTGCTCTTCAGATGAGCATTTCCACCTTACAGTGGGTGTATCTTATTTACTAATTGCTATTGAGACCTTTACATGCTAAGCCACAGACCTATAAGACTTCACCCTGACTTTTTCTCTATTTATAAATAATGTTTGGCATATTTCTGACATCAGTTTCTCATTTGCAGTGTAAACTAATAACGCAAGATGGAATGGAAAGACACAGAGATAATCCTCACTGACCCTTGGGGTCACTCTCTGCTTTGCTATGAAGATGAAAAGGAATGAGCTACAGCTCAGCCTTTAAAATTAACAGCAAAAGATATCAAATCCTTAAACCATTTAACAACTTAATTTCACTTGGTTTTGTTTTTCTTTTATTTCTTGTGGGAGAAGGAAATGGGAAAGCCTGATTAGAGCGGGGTTCCAATTCTACCAGTCTTTGAACTAACATTTGGAAGAGTGAGTTCACTTAATATTTAAATCATTTTACTATATATTCAGCCAGTTTACGTATAGTGCAATGTGCCAATAGAATCATTCTCTAATAAATGTGATGCATGCTAGAGTTTAGATATGATGTTATTTTAGAACAGTGATAATAATATTACTAATGACTTCAATCTTTTAGATTCCTCTGCTTTTGCTATGGCCTCTTAAATGCAACTAATGAAACACCCAGCAATTCAACAACAGGAAACTGGTATTTTACTGAAAGATCCTTTTCAATCTATTAATTTTTTCCATCTTTCGCTGAGTCTTGGTTATGATTTAAGTAGCTAAAAATGTAGTTATTTCTTCTCCTATCAGATATTTTTATTATTGTTGCCCTGGGAAACTACTATGATGATGATAATTGAAATTGCTCTATTTCTTCAATTTTAGTAAGCAGTGAAAATGTATTTTTGGATCCAGCATAATCATTACTACACAGCATTAGATTATTATGTCACCAGTTTAGGATTGCTTTTGACTTCATTATAAAACCTGACAGGAAAATAAGATGGATTACATGGCTACCAGCTGAGCAAAAGTTTAAATTACTTTTTTGCATCCTAGGGAATAAAGCTTCCTCCCCTCCCAAATTAAAAAAACAAAAAAACCAAAAAAAAACCAGACACACCAACATCTGATGTAATAACAATGTGAATAGCAGTGATAAAAGCAGTTAAAATAAATTCTACTTTGCATCTAGCAGTTGTGTGAGTTTCTAGCATGAAAAAAGTCAGGTTTGAATATTGATCTTTTGAAGCTCCATTAGCTATATGTTGAGCATTGCTGACATCACAGATTGATGTCTCTTTAAACTGCGTCTCAGATTTAATCACTTGGGGAAACCAGCTATTGACTTTGGATGTTTGTGCTGTTCAGCCACTGGAGAATGCTCTCTTACTGTCTCTCTCTCTCTTTGTCCGCCTGTTTTTCTGTGTCTCTCTTGAAGGCATGCACATGCACACACACACATGCTTGTCCCTTTGTGCTAGGGAATAGTGTAATTATTTTCTGTGTAACTACAGCTTGACAAAGTCACACTTAATGCTTCATTTTTACATCTGTACACTGCAAAGTGTAGGTCATGATGTTCACACTGAGGCAAAGCACCTCTTACTGATTTAGGGTGTCGAGATAGTATCCAGCAAGGTCTTAAGGGATGAACATCATCTAGTCTGTGGAGACCTTCATTTCACCTTGTAAAGTGAGGCAACCACAATAGCCTCCAGAAAAGAGCTATAGGAATCAATAAAGACAAAGAAACCAAAGCCCTTCTGAGGTGCTGGTGGTTGTGATGTGCATCTGCCTGTGTGCGTGCCTGTATGCCTAAGGATGAAGAGAGATGGTTTCTGATGAAAAGAAATGCAAATGTTCAAGGCATTGATCACCACTCATCTCCGTTCAACCTCATGCCCTCTGCTACATCAATACATTGGAAACATAATTTGTATCAGCAGTTGTTTCTTTAATTAAGATCTCTCCCAAATCTTTTTCATTGATTAATGCCATTAACTTATTGATCAGCTTATTTATGCTGAGGTGGCAGTTTTTTTGAGGAGGGGGTCTCTCTCAGTTCATGGTGCTGGTTCACTACAAATGTCTTCTTGGCAACGAGTGGGTAAATTGGAGCTCACATAGCTTTGGCACTGCTTTAGTAGTGCACAGAAGCTTTCCTGGGGCAAGAAAAAAACCGAAGAAACCCCACAAAAACACCGACTTGCTATTTCAGGACTTTGAAAACCTGCCCCTTCAAAAAATAGTAATGGAAAGTTTTATATGTTTTAAAAGCTCATTGAAGAACTAATCACTCTAAAGACAACATAGCTAAAATATTATAGCCATGGGGGTATATAGCATATACAGTATATGTATATTAATGGTTAATAACCAGGAACTAAAGGATAGAATCTGAGCTGAACTTTAAAATATATTTAGAAATTAATGGCAAGTAACTGATGCCTCATTTAATCAAATAGTTGGTAAAAAATGTGATCATCAAGACAGAGTGGGTTTGAGGCTCGGTGAAATCTGAAAAAGCAAAGTTCTTTAAGTATTTAATTGCAATTCTGCATATTTAATCTCTTTAGATGATCTTATGATAAATACTGTATCAAACAGGAGAACTGTTCAGTATGCTTATAGATACAGAATTTCACAGGGATAATCAGGGTCTAAAACTGAGTATTTGAATGGGAACTTGACTCAGGCAGAAAGAAAAGCAATGTGTATTACTTCTGTTTTCTCAGATAGTCTACTTGAAGCAGCACAATTATGAATAGCTTATGCAAAATTCACAGATGAAGATTTATTCAACAAAATTATTTAGATCTAAGGTTCTTCCCTGTCTCATATGGACTTCATGATGTCTTTATAAAACTGCAGGGAAGTACAATGACTTTTAGAAATTCTGTGCTAAGAGGTTCAATTGGGTCCAGAAAACCAAGAAGGAACAGAGCAACAGTGAACTGGTTTCTCTAAACTTAATTTTCAGATGGAACAGCTCAGGGGCAGATAATCTGCACATCTGTACATGGCACTCATTAAAGATATATATATATAATTAGGGAATTCTGGAAACTCCTCAAAATACTTTTGAATATTCAAGGTGACCAGTCAAGAAATGGCTAAACTGAATAGTTATTTGGGTTAAAGAAGGACAGTGTATCACAGTGGTAGCCAGGCTACTGGGACAGATGTGCAAGAATTTGGGAGATATGACGTCAATAGCAGTGAGCAAAGATATTACTGACAGAAACAGTCATCAAAGAAGAGATTCAGAAGCTCATGTTTTTCCTCATGAACAAATTTATTAAAACTAATACAAATACAATTAATAAAACAATTCCTTGTGTTTCTTAGGCAACTAGCATTTGAACTGAATTTACTCTCTGTGAAAAACTGTGTCTTGGGAGTCCAGGTACTACTTGTAGAAGTAGTAGTACTTCTCAAGGATACAGGTGAGTTATATACTCTAAACACACACAAGGCACAAATCATTGCTGACAGTAGCCTGGACATTCCCTTTGAAATCTACTTCAGCAAGACAAATTATAAGACACTGAAAAACAGTTTAGTAATAACAGTGTGTATCTCTTTAGAGTCTGATAAAAACACAATATGAAATCAGTGCTGTTTTGCATAAAGCCCCCTGAGATACCTATTATTTTTTTATTTACTGAGCAACAAACTTTAAATTATTTCTATTTCTCCTCAGAAAATTTAGTCAGCAGCACCATATAATTTTAAGAAAATAATATTATAACCTTTCCAGAGACAACATTCATCTCAGGTGATACAAAGGGCCATGTACCCTACCAAAAGGACAAAGAACATGTAAAATGAGGGAAATATAACAACTATATGGATGTAAAAGTGTGACTAAGTGAAAAAATCAGGCATGTACACTAAAACTGACCTTCTGTGGCTTTGAATAATACAACCTGAATTTGAACAGGATATGGCTTTCACAAATAATGTGTTCTCCCTTGAAATCTTCCAAAACTTCCATGTCTAACCACATGAATATTCATATACAGTAAATTGGGGAAAAACATAGCCTGTATTTCTCAGAAGTCTGATTTCCCTTTAAATTATGTATTTAATTGTAGATCCCTACCCTGGTCATGATAGATCAATGGCTGTGTCTGTAACCACCTCTAGAAGCAGCAACACCCAAGCCAGGCCTGAGTGTCAGAGGCTGAAGAGTTATAAGGCAACTGAAGTTGTGTTGATTGTGCCTGTGCAACTTCCATGGTGAGTAAAAACCATAAAGTTTTCCTACACTTCTAATCATATTCCCTGTTCCTAGCTGCACCTTCTCATGTGGAGCTAGCAAGACAGCAATAAGGAGAGAGCTGAGAAAGCCATAGACCACAAGACAGGTGGCAGCTCTCTTCTTTTTGGTCACTAAATGGAAGAATGTGTGAGAGCACCCTTAAATAGAGTTTTGAGGACAAGTGGTCCATGGGTATATATCTGGTGTGGGACAAACAGGCAGAATTCATAGTGCACTTCTCTTTACAGAAAAAAAAAAAATTCAAAACCAGCTTGTAACTTCCTCTGCTCTTAGAAAAATATACCTGAGGAAGGGTAATCTGATGATAAATAAGCAGCCAGAGATGTTCTGAACATACTGTGTTCAGTGTAGCAAGTTGCACCATAATTCCATTTCATTTCAGAGATTATCATTTGGAGACCTCTTTTTTGTTGTGCTCTTTTGGATAGCTTGGCTTCCAAAAAAAAGCAAAGGAGAGGTTTAAAATTGTGGGATATGAAATTAAGATGAATGTTGTGGTCAAAATGATCAGGAGTGAAATAGTTGGTTTTTTCCCTTGGCTAGGATGAGTGCTAAATCAGACTGGAATTCAGTAATTTCTCCTACTTGAGTTAAATGTTTGCAGTAAATTCTAAAATAGGTGAAAGAGGCACTGAGATGTCCTTACCAGAACTTTCAGGTGGAGTTTTGTAAACTTACTCAATGGACACAGTATTTCACTATGGTTTTAGTTAGCCTGCAAAGAACACAAAACAAGATTTGTTCAAATTATGCTAATTCACATTTTCAAGGTTGTTTTCAGAATGGGTGAAATCCTGACAGAGAATCCATCAAAATTAATTTAACCAATTGGTGGATTCTCCTCTGCAATCTGAAGACTGAACATGTATCACAGTTATCATTAGGCTGCTTTCTAATCCATTTAGTTAATTTTGTATTTGAATTGTGTGTAGTCAAGGTCTTATGTTCTGACACAAAGTTCAGATAAAAAGGAGAAAACATGAGAAAATGCTTGCTTAGAGACTCACAGAACATAGTAAGAAAAAAAAAATGTGTGAGAATAATTTTAGGCAATGGTTAAAGTGTATACCATCTGCCTGATTTTAGTATTTAGGACACACAGGAAATTCTATACTTAGGACAGCCTAATCTATAGGCTCCTCAGGATAGTCCTCTCAGGTGCAGAGGTACTAATTTTGACGGGCAGAAGAATGCCCTAATAAGAGAAGTCTGTGGGGTTTGCTTGCTTCATATAAGTGCATATGCACTTATTTGTAACAGTTTTCACAGAAACGTGTTTGTATAACAAAAATGAGTGAAATTTTTCTGAAGTAAGAGATCTCATTCCAAAAAACAGAATGAGAGTTCAGAAGAAAAGTGAGACTTCATTGCTAGAACTTCCATTTATAAAGTTTCTGTGGGTAACCCTTTTTCCTGTTCCTTCTACAGGAAACATATTTTGTCTGTGAGTTAAGTGTGCTGTGTTTTAGTTCTAAAACTCTGACGATTATTTTTCTTTCTACAGCCTCTCAAGTTTACTACCAATAACTTGAACAGCTCTAACTTTTATTAATTTTTATTAGTTACTGTTTTTCTTGTTGATGTACTTATAATAACATGTTAAAAGGAACAGAAACCTGAAAGGTCAGCTTGACAGATGTCCACAGCAATACTATAATACATAAAATTTATCATATATACAAGCTTCTCAGAGACATCTTTTGTGAAAAATTAAAACTCCCACATTATACTCTGTAGGCTGAGGGTTAAATATGGACACTGGCTCTAACCCTCTAGTCCTCATGGTAAAAAGAACCTGAGTTACCTGATTTGGAGCAGAACAATGGGTAGTTTGCTCAAAGGGTGAGCCAAGACTTCATCCGTGCAGGCAAGGAACACAAATGGATAGATGAACAGTGATAAAGAAATTGAAAATGTGGCCAAAATATTTTTCAGAAATATTTTCAATTAACATTGTCTTCATAATATTTTATTCATAGACTAATAAAATCATGGAACGTTTTGGGTTGGAAGCAACCTTAAAGGCCATGTACTTCAAGCTTCCTTGCCATGGACAGGGGAACCTGTCACTAGATGAGGTTACTCAAGGCACCATCCAGCCTGGCCTTGAACACCTCTGGGAATGAGGAGTCCACAACCTCCCTAGGCAACCTGTTCTAGTGCCTCACCACCCTCATTATAAAGAATTTCTTCTGAATGTCTTATCTAGAATATCTGCTTTCAGCTTACAGGTATTGCACCTTACTCTACTGCTACATGTCCTTGTACCTCTCTGGCCCTTTGGTGAGCTCTCCTTCTCTCAAGAACTGGAAGGTACTATAAATGGTCTCGGAAGCCTTCTCTTCTCCAGGCTGAACAGCCCCAGCTGTCTCAGCTTGTTTTCACAGGACATGTGCTCCATCTCTTTTACTAAATTTGTGGCTCTACTCTGGACTTATTCCAGTAAGTTTCTACTTTTCCATATTTTGCATTATTCTCCATGAATTCTTAATGCTGTTTCTATTGCCTCTTGATTACCTATTTGTCTTTTTTCCCCCTCTTTTTTTCCCTTTTTGCCCCTTTATAACTGTTTCTTTCTCTCTTTTTCTCTGTTTCATCTACTATTCATGTCCCCATCTCATTCTCTGTCTCACCATTTTTCTGGCAAACTTCTTTTCTCTTTTGTCTAATTTCTCCCTCCCTCTTGTTCACTATCTTGATTTCTCACTATGTCCTTGCTTTGTCTCTCTCTTTCTGTGTGTCCCCTGCCACTCTTTACAGCGTTTTCATATTGATTGCCAGACAATTAATTTGAAATTTAAGCTCTTTAACATAGAAAAATATTACAGAAGAAAAAGAAAATTTCTTAGTCTTAGAAGAGATAATAAAATCAGACTTATGGATAACCTGGTAATATTGTCAACCCTATATTTATATTGGAAATCTGGCAAAGCACTGGGAACAGGCTATTAGGGTTCCTAGTGTGTAAACTAATGTTAAGTATTGTACAGTTTTCATCATTTGAACTGAATACAGAATAAAATAGATGGATTTTTTTATATATAGAAATAAAAACATAGGAGAAATTACTGAACATTTGAGACATACTGTGACCATTCAGCCAGGGTTTTCTTGCTGGAAGATTTTATTTTGTGAACATTTATACCATCCTTTAATATACTTACAATAATTTCAGAGAAGAGGGACTTTAATTCTTTTGAATCAATGGAATTTATAAAGATACGATTCCCTTTGAAATTCCATATTGACTTTTCTAGAAGTTTAGTCTGTATTTTATTGGGCACTGGGAGCAGTTGTGAAGATTGATTAATTTTGCTGTATCTGACACTGCCCCAGAAGAACTGTAACTGGCAGAGAGGTTGAAATTCATCTTAGCTAACTCAGATGTTCACAGCATAGACCTTGACTCTGAGTTGTTGAGGCTTCCTTTAAGTCAGTTCTTTACAGTCACCCTTCATAAACCAGGAAGAGAATTTAAAGTACTCCTTTCAATATAGGTATCTATAAGAGTTTAAAGGTAATGACCTCTGAAAATATATGACATGTTGCAGGTGTTGGAAGTTTAGTGGAATGCAAGGGGTCACTGGAAAAATTGATAAACTAGAAACCCTTTGAGGATTAGCAAAAACGTGGACACTACTTCTTGTTCAGGAAATCTCTAAAGTGCAAGCTTCTGAGGGCTGAGAGATGTCAACACATCTTTAAAAATTTATTTTGTTTTTATGCTCCTCCTTAGCCAGCCTCTTAGTACCATTGGCAGAGACAGAATAATGTGTGCTGAGATGCACCTTTGCTTTCACTTTGTCCACAGAGGCATGTTATGACATTGCCATAGTAATAGACAGTAGTAAGGGGTATTTTTACTGTAAAATTATCTTTCTGTGGGCTACAAGATTTTCTGTCTGAAAATATCTATCAAAACTATACTGAAAAAACTATTGTGATGGATCCTGAAAGAACAGTGTCAGTATATTTTAAAAAAAGTGCACCAACTTATTAGCTATAGGTTCTTTCATTCCATCTGCAAGTTTCTAGAAGCTTTACTTTATCAAAGGCAAAGCTCTACAAACTGCAGGAAGCAGATCAGCTGAAAAATACTCTGAAAATTTTGTGATGATAAAGCACTTGAAAGCACCCTAACAGCTGCTGACAAGTGGCCATGATGGTATGGCATGAGCCAAAAAGGAATTCCATTCCATCCATTGTTCAAAGGCTGGTTTCCTCTAGAAAGATTTTCTCCTCACCTGAAAAAAAATACTGTTTTACATAGTTATCTTGTCACTGGCATTACCCTCAGGAAAGGACTGCCAAACCTTGTGAGGTGAACTCAGACTGATCTATCTTGTTTGACATCCAGGACATAGCCTGGAAAGGAGGAATTGTATGCTCCCATCTTGAAAAAGAGGAAACAACTAAACTGGAAAGACTGTATTAAGAAACGTCCAAGAAATCCAGTGTGGAATTAACTTATTGACTGTGAGTGACTGTGATATGCTGCAGGTAATGACTTCTCCAGTCATTTCATTACACTGAAAGATATGTGAGATGCTTCTCACTTACATTGTTAGAGAAATCATTTCTATAAATAATTCACTCCACTATATATAAGTAATTAAACATTATTTATTTATTCAAGAGAAAGTGAACCTTAGAGAGGCTGAATCAGTAGCTCTGTGGTCAGAGTATTCTTATTTTTCAGATGTGGGTGATGGTACTACAAGTCCAAATAGCTCTATGACCTGTAATTAATTCCAGCCCACTTCCAAAGGAGAGGGAAGATACATGTGAAAGAATAATAGCACTCTTCAGTCTTGGAGTAGTGAAAAATAAAAAAAAAAACAAAGCATAAAACCTTTACACATTCTGAATTTTATGTTACAGAATTCTTTTCATATGCTTAAGATGGGTTGAGACGGGCCTAATTTCACTATGCTTCTGTTAGGAAAAATAGCTGTCCATGTTTCATATGACTTCTTTTTAAAAGGTGTTATATGGCAACTTTTTAAATATGTAATATTTAATTTGTAATATTTAACTTGCATTTTTTCGGTATATTGTGAAAATATGAAACTTCCGTAGTTTGGATGAATAATTGGATAGAGTTAAATATTGTTTCATCCTTTTTTTTCCCCTGACAAATAAATTTGCTCTTTTGATTGAAGACAACTTAATATAAACCATATGCACTTTTACCATATTAGAATAAGAGCACCTTGTATATGCATTTCCTTGCTTTACACGTCTATTGATCAGAGGGACAGACACTATGAGGCCAAAATATCTTATTATACTTAGTCTCATCTTATTCTGGGTAAAAAGAGAGGCGTAGATTATTTACAAAGACAGTATCTTACTATCTTATTTTCTCTGAGCTGTCAGTGATTTGGATGTTTTTTGTGGTCTTATCAACTGAAGTATGGGACCATGTGGTTTCCAGAGCTCTCTAAGATTTTAGATTCTACTGTGATGCCCCTTCATCTTCAGGTTTTAAATATCTTGTCTTTATATTTCATATGTCCTTTTAGACAACTATGTGTTTATCACATTCATCACATAAGTAAGAAGAAAGTTCCAGAAATCGAGCAACTGTTGCTTACATTATTTCAGACTAACACAACCAATATGACTATTAATCAAATTTTGGTTTTGGCATAGAATTAAACCTGAAGAATCCTACGATTTTTGAATTCATAGCTTAACAGAAAAGGCTGAAAAAAGATTTTTCCTTTTGTTCTTCTCCAAAAGTTTGATTGTTCTTTTTAAAATCCAAGTTCTCGGTTCCTTTTTTTTTTCTTTTGATGTGGTAGGGGCAATTGCAAATAAGAAAGATCTTTCCTAACAAAAGTAAAAGTTAACAGCTATGTAAAATACAAAATTTTGAAATGCATGAGAACTTTTACATATAATGATAGATTTCAGAGATTTATGCTGGCAAGATAAGGCTTTAAAACATGAAAATGTGGCCAGATTTGAAAATTTCTCTATCTCTCATTTTTAATTAGGATGCAAGAACTTATAAATATAGTTCTTTGGGTCATGGAAGACTTTGCTGTAACACACTATTTCAGCTTTCAAACGGACTTTGAAAGAAGTTTTCACAAACATAATTTATATCTAAATATAATATTTTCTTCCAGAAAGGTTGCATGCTAGTTTCTGAAAAAAAAAAATTAAAAAATCAATCAAATAAAACCAAACTAAAGAACCCCAAGTCCTTCAGATACTATGCTGACACTATTACTTGGCTAAAGAATATACCAGAATAAGACAAAGATCTGTGAAGAAAACAAACTTTTTTAATCTTAGTAGATATGATGAATAATGTTGCAGCAAAATTTCTGAGTAATTGGATCTTATGTCCTCCAACCATCTTGTAGCATAACATCTCATGGGTGTTACTTGGTCTCAAAAAAACCTCCTAAAACAAAATATTTTACATTTACGAGTAGCAATATCAGCTGTTACAGAAATGTAAAACAATGAGTGTGAAGTGGCTTTCCTCAATAGCACCTATCTAGTCAAAAGAACTTCAGCTAGGATATTCAGCATTATCAATTTTTATCCTACCTATTTGTCATTGGGTAAATAATGACTAATCAGAGCGCAGTATCCGGAGGTGTTGTCTATTCTCAAGGATAGATCATGACACAGACTGACTTTGGGTGAGGTCTTATTAGCACATCAAGATGTCCTCTTGAAAAATAAGAATATTGCATTGTCTTGAATGGATGATTAAATAGTTTTACATGGATCAATACAGATAACAAGAATGCTGTTGGTCATGTACATAAAGTATTTTGGTGTTTCGAGTGTTAGGTGGAAGAATATGTGGTAAAAGACAGGAAGAAAATGAAGGATCTATTTCTATTGTAGCTTCAAAGAACAAAACTCTTGAAATGCCTTTGCTATAAATCCATATCTATATAAATGAATATATCATGCAGTTTATAGAATTGCTGTAACTTGAGAACCCTCACTGAAATGACTTTAAATTGGAACTGCAGATTCTACCATGGATTTTTGAAGGAGAGTGAAATGCAGGTTTCAGAGTTACGGGTGCTCAAATATTCTAAATTTAAAATGTGATGGAGTTATCACTCAAGAACTCCTGTAGTTCTTTTCTGCATCTAACTATCACTCTAGTGAATGCAGCATTTCATCAAGATAATTACAGAGCTGGATTCAGTATGTCTTTGTTTCTTTTGAGATGATTTATTAGGAAAGTATTGTATTTGGCACTAGAAAGAGTAGAAACATGCTTTGCATCTTAAACTGAAAACTAAAATCCCAACTGTGCAAAAATTTAGGCAGGTATCCATTTTTGTGCTTTATGAATATCTCTTTGAATTATTCAAGACTTCAATGCTCTACTTACTTTTGTTGTTACACACATAACTTATCACTTTGCTGTACAGTTAAGCTTCTTTTGTACAAGTCTTCATACCTATTAAGAAAGTATGTCCTTTATCAGATTTCCTTAAACTCTTCTATGTCATGCTTCCTCTTTTACAGTGGGTGCTCTACCATACTGTACTTGGTTTACTCTGCAACTTGATTTGATATATAGTTGAATGTGCACTACATTTACTATACATCATGAACAAAAGGACTCCTTTTTTAGGCAATATAGCATTCAATTTGTTTTTATAAACCAGTAACTGCCACACATCATCAAATAAATTTTTACCTTATGCAGTGAGATTTGTACCTGCCATCACCAGGACTGGATCTAGCCCATCCTGACTGGGCTACACTCACTGTGCTCCTCCCACTCTCTGCGACTGTGGGTGGTATGTAATCTACATTAAGGATCATGCAGGCAGCACAAGTGGACACATTATAGCAGACCTCTGTAAAAGTGCCATTGCAGAAGCCTTGTAAAACGGAGCAAATCTCACTAAATAGTAAAGGAATGCTGCTTTTCAGTCTTATTTGGGGATTTTTTTGTGTGGTATTTTTGATGGATCCTCTTACTCAAAATCCATCAACTCATCTGATACCACTGGAACCTGTAAAGTGTTAAACTCTTAACCTCATCCTTTTGGAAGATGACTTAAAATAGGTAAAAGGATGTGTGTTTTGTGGGGAAGGGGGATATATATTAAAAAAAATAAATAATGGTGTGATAGGGATAAGGGGCAAGGGGGGGAGATGATGGTTTAAATCTCCATGGGCCTCGGAATCGAGCCTGTTTCAGTCAGATTGTGGCCCTGCTAACAAATCCAATAGCAGCTAATCTGATCATCTGCTCTCCAGTTTTCATGCTGTGTTTTCTTCAGAGTTCCTTCTCCTAGTTCCAGTCTGTGACAGTGTGATAAGACACAAGAAATTTAGTCATCATTGCTGCTGTAAAGGAGCTCAGAGAAGGGATTATGATATTCCATAACCCTTACATTAGACACGGACAGGGGCAGCCACTGCTGTGATTACAGGCCTGAACACTGCTGTTATTTTTCCCACCTCCCTCCCACTAGTCGTTTAATTATTTATTTATTTTTATTTTATTTTTATTTCTATTTTTTTCAAGAAAGCTTAAAAGATTAGCTGAGAAATAGTCGCCATCACAATCATCATCCTAAATCTCATACAGAACTCAGAAGTTGGGCAGCTCAGAAGCTTGTTACACTTCTAACCAGCAAGATAGCTCTCAACCAAGTTATCAAAAACACTCACCCACTATTCAGTCATTATTAGGAAATTCACACAGTGTAAGCTGAACAAATCAACATGGAATACAGAGAGGATGCCACAGGGAGCACTGATTTGGGGAAAAATATAGTATGCTGCTGAGGCAAGTCAGAGATTAGTTTGCATGTCCTCTGTTCTGCACATGACAATATTTATGATGAATATATTATTTGTAGTACTTCTCGCTTCTGGGTATCAAGAAGGTTTGCAGTGATGTCTCTGAACTAATAATTTGTATTAATTGACATTCCTGCACCAAATCTCATTATGCCATCTTTGGCTCTTATCTCCATAAAGAAGGGTTTTCCTGAAAAACAGTAAAGTCACAAGTTAAAATAATGGGTGATGATGGAAGCTGGATTTCTCAGTCTCAAAAGGTAATAAAGTGGTCTGGAAAGATTCTGTTCTGTTATTTTTTTGGTTCGAAGGGAAGGAGTGAGAGAGCTTTTAAATCAGTTTATGCTGTTGGTTAAAGATTTCTTCTTTCATTTCGAAAGAAACACCCAGTGCTGGTCTTGTGACTTGTTTTGTAGCATTACCATAAGGAAAGGTCCTGCATGGAAATGTACACCATATGCCTGAGCTTAAAGAAAGAGAATGGGTGAAGCACTGGGCAGAGGCACAGCTGGGATGTTCTATGTCTTTACACACGTGATGTGCAGTGCTGCCCTGCCTTGCTCTGCTTGGAGAGCCCAGGCAGACCAGAAACAGCACTGTGGTGGTTACTGGACTGGCTCAGTAGCTGCTTCTGAGATTGCAGAAAAAAATTTCATGGCAGATGAACCATCTGACATGACCTGCCTGGTCACTACTCAAATCTGAGGAAGGAGGAAAGGTTTTAATCACAGCAGTAAAAGGCAGATCTGTAGATCTCTGTGGCTCCACTTGGGATGAAAAAAGATCAAAAGTGCTAGTTGTGAGCTCTGGGCCTCCCTTACATACAATTCTGGTTATGTTTTGCTTTTGCCTGCACGTGAAGGGCAAACTTGGGAGGTCTGAGGGCAGTGGAGATGGCTGCCCTCCTGTTTGGTGAGAGATCTGAGCTTTTCAGATGGCATTTTGACTCAATTTCTAAATTTCTAAATAGTGATCTACCATACACAAAGCCTGAAACTTCAACTCCCGGACCAGATCAGAGGAGAATGTGTTTAAGGGTAATGTACTAAAAATACAGCAATGTAAATATCATGTTAATACTTTATATTTGAATATATGTAATCACAATGAAGAGAGGAACTTTGAGGGACATATTATCATCAGTAATTCCTACCAACAGATTTAGTTTAAAATTTAATCAAAGTATTCCAAATACGGTTTGCTATATTTGATGCTATTTATAATGGTTTCTGTATGCATTAATTTTCTTTTTAATTGGAAGACTTATGTGGTACTATCTCTTTGAAAGTTGACTGGAAACTATTAATTCTGACTTATCAAAGTTTTGCATTCAGTTAATATAAGGTTTAACTCAGCAGTGTTTTCTGGAAACAGCTATTGTTTTCTTTAAGCAAAATTTCTGTGTATCCTTTCACAGAATATTTTTCCTAAGATGCAGAAAGAGCAAAGGTAACTCAGATGCATATATAGCATTGCTTTACCACTAGCTTGTTCCTTGACAAATACAGCTATATTTCTTTGGCCTTTTTACAGAGAATATTGAAAAGATTAAGTATTACCACAGAATAAAAAATCCCTAGTAAAAGTAAGCTGTGAGAGAAAAACTATGCAACCTCTTATAAAAAATTCATAAAAACTGACAGATGTCTAAGACTGATGGCAAAATTCCCTATTAATTTATGATATTTTGTATTAGGAGATTCAGGAGGCCTTGTGTGCAGAGATGACAAGATAAACAATGATAGTTTTTGCTAAGTAGGTAAGCAATCATTCTGAGAAAAAGGAAAAAAATAAACAACAGTAAATCCACCCTCCAGCATGTTCCTCTTCTGTATTTTGAACTTCTGTGTTGAAGCTGATTGCCTTGAGTATGCCTTAGACATTTTAATTTGATCAAAACCTTTTGACATTTTTTAACATATTTTCCTGTATTACCCCTGCTGTTTCAGGTATTTCTGACATCCGCAATCAAAGTGATCCAGCACAATGGATTAGCACTCAGCCAGTCACCCTACCCCATTAAGATGAAGGCTAACTGATATTTTTGTTTACTTGCTTTTGATATTTTGCTTTCCACTAGTTAACTGAAAATTTATTACAGAGCAATATATCCAGAGTAGATTTTGGTATGAAAAGGCCTCATTTGTCCTTGAGCTAATCAAATTGGGAACTCAGACTGACAAAGGTCAAGGTTGCCAACTACTTCCTGTTTCCTTTAAAATGAAAAGAAACATTAAAAGATCCCAAACTTTTAAGCCATCACCATGGGGATTTCAGAAGACGATTGAGGCTGAAACAAAGCTTACCCTTTTGCTTCTGGGTATCAGGGAGGACTTTAATGGTATCACGACATTGCTCATTGAATTCAAGGTCACAGTCATGTCAGTGTTAATGAATTCCAAGTATGATTTCAGAAGATATTAGTATACAGAACATGGGAAGCAGAGCATATTATAAATGCTATTAGACATTCTTTTTAACAATCCAGAATAAAGTTTTAAATTGTCCACCTATGATAAATTTAGACAACTTTTTCTTTTGGGTCATGTGAATCAACATGAAAAACAACAATCTTACTTTCTACATAGATTTTCTTTATTCATCACGGCTTTAAAGAAATTGTATAAATTTCTTGAAATTAGGGCTGTAAATTTCTGAAGAACTTATCTAATCCTGACTAAGTAAAATATTGATTACACTGTGTTCTGAAATGATTTTCTGTCTTTGCCGATTTTCTCAGTCTGTAGTCAGTTCACATTTTCTTGTGATTTGCACATATTCAAAGTCAGATGAAATTAGGACAAAGCTGTCTCAGTGAAGCCCACAGTGACAGAGATCTCCCCAGCTGCAGGAATTTGCAGTTGTGACTACCTCTTTTCTCTGTCCACTGTAAATATTTCAGTAGGTCACAAAAAAAGCCAGCTACACAAATCACAATTACAACGTATTGAGGTTAACTTGCTTTCTATTGGCCTAGCATAAGCCAATATTTCTTTAAAATTAATTGTTATGATGTATTACATGCGTTTTTGCTATTTCAAGAACATATTTATTAAAAGACTTTATCAAAGGGATTTAATTTTCTTTATTTTTTTTTAGTTGCAAATGAACTAGCATTAAAGATTGAAAGTGCTGGAAATTTTAGTGAGATTTGTATTTCCACTTACAATCTGTTTGTATTTTTAGAATCTATCTACTTGTATTAAAACCAAACATTTCAAGATCTAAGAATTAGAGTATTAGTGGTACTTTAAGACATGTTCTGTATCAAAAATGGAGGAAGTCCTGGCTCTGACGCAAGACTGAATTCTAGTTTTTGAAACTACAGTAAGCAGGGACCAAGTCAGGGTGATAACAGACAATTTCCTGTGCTTCTGGAAATCATTGCAAAATTTCAGAGTTTCTGACAGTGTCTATGCAGTCCTAATAAAAGAAAACAATCTAGAAAGGGTAGAGAGAAACAAAAAATATTAGCTGTCTCATTTGAAAATAAACTCTAGAGAGGTATTTTCTACTGAATTCTATCAGATGCAGTTTGAGTGATTAAACTTTCCTAGTTACAGCAGTCACATCAATGCTAACCAAAGCCAAGTGATGACGTATTTGTTATCAAATTTAGGTTAGAGTAGGCTGAAAATTAGAAATATCATGCTAAAATACTTCAGTTGAAAATTAACAAATATTCCATGCAATTTTTAGACCCTTTCAACAATTTTCTACTATTTTCTACTACTCTCTGGAAAATGTTTATCAGAAAGTATATTTTTCTACAAACTTGGCACAGCCAGGCTTTGTCTGATTATTAGACTGGCCCCTTAGAGCTCTGGAATCTTCTGTATCTGTGAATATTCTGCAGGATTATTAGAGAGAAAATAAGCACTTATATTTGCACTGTTAACCAGTATTTCAACCCAGTATTTCCATGCAATTTTTGGAATTATAAAATCATACAAAAAAATTCATAAAAGCATAGAATGGTTTGGTTTGGAACAACCTTTCATGGCCATCTCCTCTAGCCCTGGCCATGGGACACCTTCTACCAGACAAAGTTACTCAGAGCCCTATCCCAACTGACATCAATAACGCAAATAATGAGGCATTCACAACTTCTCTGGGCAACCTGATCCAGTGTCTTATCACCTTCATCATAAGAAAAATTGTTACTTATGTCCACTCTACACTCTTTCAATTAAAACTCTTGCCCTTTTTCCTGATCTTGGTAGGAAGAAGGTTTTGGTAGAAAGTGTCTCTCAATCCTGCATGTCTACTTTATACTTTGAACTGAAGCAGTAAAGTTTTCCTGGAGCCTTCTATTTGCCAGGAAAGAAAGTTAAAAAAAAAAAAAAAAAGTTCTCTGTATCCTCCAGATAGAAGCCTAATTAATTGATTTGGAGGACCAAAAATTAATATAATAACTTACCTTAACCACTATCTGATAATTTACTGTAAGGTGCCCAGTTGAGCTGGCAGTGCTCAGAAAGCAAGATAGGAGACGGATGTAGTCTGCCATTCTTGGAGCAGGTCTAAATCATGAAAATAATAGTCAGTCATCACTACCTTCCTGAAAATATATTTTGTTGGAGTATCCTTCTAACTGTATTTTCCTCTTTTTAAGTGTGATCACTGAGGAAGAATTTATATTTAGAGCAGAACTTAATAGATTTGACACCTAGATTTGGCATATTATAAAGGATATATCTGTAAATTAATCATTTTTAGAATTTTAAGAGGCATAAAATTATCACATAAACTTTTCCTTTAGCAAAACACTTTTTCTAAAATAATTTGAAAATCATTTGGAAAAAATAGTTTAATGTTAAGGAGCAGTTCAGCCTACCCTTAGAAGGAATAAATTTGACCACTAATAAGGCAAACTTAGTTGTGTTCACAGTTGATAAAATCTTATTCTAAACCAGAAAAACACCTTGAATCTGTACTATGCACTAAAGAAATATATGGCAACTCTTATTGTCTCTACATTACATTAGTTAAGGAATTTCTGTACACCAATAACGTGTATTATTTTAAAAAAATATTAATATACCTTCTTTCTGAATCTGTGTGTTACTAGAGTAGTAGATGACAGGTATTAGATGATAAGCCCTGATATAGGGTAATAATAATATAAGGAACCAAACCTCCTAAACAGGAGGTTTGGTAGCTGTCCTGTGGCAAAAGGACTCTCCATTTCCATTACAAGTATTGTTACAGCAGCATCTTTAGCTGGATTGGGAGAGCACCTCAAATCATTGTTTTTATTCAACTTGAATTTGCATATAGTTTTAACTACATAACAGAACATCTGTTAAATATCTTAACTTCATGCAAAGGACTGTTGTAGATGCTGTTCACACAAAAATAGCTTTCACTGAGGATTTAGTTTCTAATGTCTTATCTGTGTATAATCTGACTACTTCTACAGCAGAAATCACAGACAGCAGCCTTTGGGACATTCCACTCACACTGATAATCAACACATTTAAGTGTAATAATCAGACGTGAAACAGCAAGAGCTGCCTTGAGGAATTTTGAGAATGACCAAAAATTACCACCTGGGTTTCTGTAACAGTAGAATAATTAATTACAAGTGTTCCACCTATCACCTAGTTTCAAATAGATCCCAAGTCAAAACCCAGTATGTTATCTCAACTATACATGTGGCTGATTAATGAGTCAAGCAAACTGAGAAGGCATACAAGCATAACAGCCCTGGTGCCTGGCTACACCCAAATCATAATTAAAGAATGACCTATATTTTAGGGACAAATTCTTTACTGTGAAAGTGGTAAGGCATTGGAACAGGTTGCCAGGAGAACTGTTGGATGCCTCACCCTTGGGAGTGTTCAAGGCCAGGTTGGATGGGGCCCTGAGCAGCCTGGGATAGTGGAAGGTGTCCCTACTCATGGCAAGGGGATGGAAACTAAATGATTTCTAATGTGTCTACCAACCCAAAGGATTCTGTCATTCTATGATTGGTTTTGGTTGGTCTAGGCTGTTTAAAAATATGTTTATCTCCTGACTACTTACCTGTATTTAATGAAATCTACCTCTTTTGATCTATTGAGACTGACATTTTTAATCTGCAGAATCCCATCTACAGGACTGAATTACAAGCTTTTGATTTGGGAGACTGAATTCCTTTCTTAATTCAGCAAAAGACCAACAACTGTGATTTTTAGAAAAATTAGGTAATTCCTAAAATAATTTTCTTATTTGTCATAAAATTTTTGAATCGTAAACACTTCTTCCAGGGGTATTTTGTAAAGTATTTACTGCTTTGTAAAATATTTGCATCAAGAGATGACAAGTGCTATAGACTTTCAAATTAGCATTTTTGAAAGCTCTGAACTATACTGCATTGTTTCTGAAGTATGTGTATATGGCTCAATAATATGTTTGAACAGATGAGGTGGAAAAAAACTTCAGTGATTTAGAATATCTGCAAAGTGAAGATATGGTAGGAAGGTATTTTTTATTTTGAAATTGAAGAAGATTTGTGTATTGTGTTAATTTAATTAGCTTTCCTATAGCCATGTATAGTATAACCATCCAGTGTCAAGAAAATCTGCAACAGAGCAACACTGTCTTTGTTCTTTATTTTCACTGATCAGAGTGGAACTGGAGAAAAAAATGCCAAGAAAAAAGCTTTAAAAGGAGAGATGAAACTATCACCTGTTTTCTGGTGCTATTTCAAAACTATACTCTAGCCATCTGTGTTTAAATATTGTGATTCTAAATCAAGATTTGACATATATTGCAGGAAAGTTTGACTTCCCTATCTCAGTTGCACAAATTCTACTGTATGTTTTTTGCTATTAGTACAGGTAACTAGGATCCACTTTTTATATAAGTTTCCATATATTATCATAATAGCTTTATGCCTCATAGTTACTTGCTTTGTTTTTCTTTCCCATTTTATAACAGCATGCCTGAAGCCCATCAATATTCAAGTTAGTACTTTAAAATGAAACTATAAATTTCAATTTAGAGAAAATAAGCCCTTATTCAGGCTCATAAGTTTTAAATAACACATTACCATTGGCTACATTAAGTTTGCATTTCTAATGTTATTTGATGCATTTGACAATAGATGTTCCACTCTGCTCAGCAGTGGAGAGCAAATGCATGTGAAATGTAAGTCTGCTTAAAATGTAGGAATGTATTAGAGCTGTCAGTCAACAGTGACATGAGAATTAAATTATTTCTGAAAATATTTCAGTTGATTTTTGCACTTTCTATTGTCTTTATCCTCTGAAGTTTGAGTATAAATATCTCTTTTAAAAGGTTTTCTTCCTAGACTGGTTAGTGCTTCCTAAAGTCAAATAAAATGAAAGTGAAAATAGAATGCACAAACCTCTTAAGGAAATAGGTAGGTAATACTTAGAATGGAAAAAAGAAGAAAATAGTTTAATAATATATTTCCATTAATCTCAGAAGAACAAGGTTAGTTTGCTTCTATTTCTGTTGTTGTTGTTTAATTTAGTACCCTTAGGAAAAAAGTGATTAATTCGTTTTCAATGCTTTTTTTAAAAGTTAAAAGGATGTACTGGTGGCCAAGTGGAATCTGCAAAAGATGTCTGAAAATTAACTGTGAAACAAATTAATATAAAATTCCCTCTGCTGTAGGACTAACAGCAAGGAACTTTTTCTTGCTGTTACTACAAAGCACTACTTTTCCTGACAGGAGTGATACCTATTCTTTACAGCTTTTCTTGTTCATTGCATGGGTTGCCAAGTGCACTGATTGATCTGAAGGAAAAATTTCATTTTCACTTGTTCCTTTTTTTTTTATGATCATCTGGTGCTACTACTTGCATTTCTTAAGCTTATTTTTTTCGACGGAAATTAGAACAAAAAACAATTACTTTCCTTGTGAAATATTACATCAATGAACTACTGAAGTCATGCTACCTTGATTCATTTTGGTCGTTAACTTAAGAGTTTTTGAATGTCTAGAATAACAAGTGTCAAGAATGAAATCACTCTGCACAGTCTCTTAGAACTGAGAACCTGACTGCATAGCTCCTATGTACTACATCTCTCAAGAAATCCCAACAATAAAGGAAAAGAAAAAGAAAAAAAAAAAAGAAAAAAGGAGGGTTTTTTCCTAATTGGTTAGTTAAAAGTGTTTATTCTGGGCTTAGGTGTAAAGACATAGCTAAAGAAATAGTATGGATGAGTAGTGACAGAATCTGGACTCTTACATTCATATAAATATGATTGTGCTAAGAAAGAAGAAATTTCCACAGTACCATTCGTACCTTATTGCTCTGTGACGGCACAAAATTCCGATGGTTACTTCAACTGCTACAATGTTTTCAGATGAAAAGGTCAAAATTCAGTCATGGCATAAATAGAGGAAGTTTCACAATGTAGATTTAATTTTGAATATAACAAAATAAATAAAATGAGCATATTTTCTTCATTCATGTGAATAATTTTCACATGGGGATTTATAATGAGTATAAAACTTTGTCATGCATTTCTCTATTATTAGAATAACTCTGTTTCCAGAAAGGGTATTACTACCAGAAAATATACAGTACTAGCTCTAAATACCTGGGAATGCCTTGCTTACAATTCTAATAAAAAAATTAATCAGAAAAATCTGGAACACGTTAGAAAATCCTGACTGTCATATTTGCTGAACTAGATACCCTCAAAACTTGCATTTGATTTTCCAGATACTCTTCTGAGTTACAGAAATTTTGGTAGGGATTGTCTTTAACTAGATAAGAGGATGCAGGGAAAGAAAAAGGGGGAAACTTTTGGATTCAGAGAGGAAATGAATGGATTGATATGGAACTGGATTCATGTCCATGCTAGAGCTCAAACGTGAGCTGAATTAACATGCACTTATACTCCATTAATACTCAAACTGCTGTAGGCTGTCTTAAACACATCTATGCATTTTCATAGGTATCAGAATCATAATTCTGATTAAAATTAAAACCTTTAATACATGCTGAAATAACAATAAAATGCATTTATTTTTTGGCTAATGAACCAACTGGAGCCCAACAAATAGCTTTGAATATCATTGAATATCTGCTGAGGAAGAAGAGAGGGCCGCATTTTTTAAGAGTTTAATCTCTAATCATATAGAACTATGGGTCACTCAGAAGTGATGCTCATTATTTATTCTCTTCTGGTGTTATTAAAAAAAATGTATAGGACCATTTCAAGTCTTTCTGTGTTAGGGGGCACAGCTGAGGCATTAAATAAATGAGTTATTAGACTTAGATGAGGTAGGTGTCTACATTATGTCAAATTCAGGCTCTGTGTTTATGTAGCTACAGTAATCCAGCATTCCCATGTAAGCCATGTATAGCTGACATGGTGGAATACTAGCTGCGGCAGCAAGAGGCTTGTGATGTGGCCTCTGGCATGATTCAGAAGGCAGTAGAATTTCATCTCCCTGTCAGACTTTGCATTCCCAGAAAAGCCTCCTCACAACTCCCATTTTCTTGGTATTCCACTATCCTTACAAGCCTCTGCATCTGTATTTCTGGGAAAGGACTTTGAAAGAAAATGGGTCTGGCTCTTCAAAAGTGTGGACAAAACTCACTCTGGACTCTATGAAACTGATCGTGAACTTTAGCTTGACAAGGCAGTACACAGATATCAACAAACTCAGACTGAATAAAGGTCTTCAGAGGAGCTATCCCCTTCTTACTGTAGATATTATTACAACAGGGACTGGTTCATCCATTTATGGAACAAGAAGTTAGTTTACAATTAGGATGTCTAAAAGAGGAGTCTAATAGTAAATATCATTCAGATGCAGAAACGAACAAATCAGTTGTCCCATCTGAACAATATCCAGGGCCAGTGGCTTGAGTCTGAGATTTCATGGTTAGATAGTTACTCCCTCCCCAAGTCAAATGCAGAAGTTAAACAGCTGAGTGCAGGTGAAATCTGTAATAAGCAGCAACAGGTTTTAATTAACAGGGGCAAGATACTGTTTTGTATGACCCACATATGAGTCTTTTACAAAGCTGAGGAAAAGCTGATCTGTTGAAAACTTCATTTTCAGCTTGCCTTGTTTAAATCATTCCACTGTGCTCTCAGCCAAGCCATTTAATAAAAAATTACATTATCCAGATATTGTACTGCAAACCAATCATGTCTGCAAAAGCCTGCCTGGTTGTTAATCAAAACCTTTGTAAGGCAGGGGAAACAAGGATTACTTGCTTCAAGTGATGGAAAAGTAGTATACACAGGAATCTGATAATGCCAGTAGTTGAGGTCACAGCCATTAGGATAATTTCAACCCATTTGAATAAACAGAGCCACAGCTCCAAGTAAATTCCAATAATAGATGTTGCAAAGCAAGCCATCACACCTGAATACTTGAGTTTTAATATTTACTGGAAATAAATCAGGCCAGGCAAGCAATCTGGAAAAATACTACCAGAGAGAGTGCATACCACAGTGTCTAGAGTTTTCTTTTTTTTCTCTAGGTCTTGCAATAGTGCCTGCTGTGATAGCGATGGCAGTATTACTTAGAAGCCACGCAGTAACCATGTGTGCTCCAGAATTTTCTGCTACCATGGTTTTGTGGGGCTACCAGTTGTTATCATAGAATCACAGAATGGGTTGGGTTGGGAGGGACATTGAAGATCATCTAGTTCCAACCCCCTGCCATGAACAGAGATGCCAGCCTTTGGATCATGTTACCCAGGGCCCCATCTAACCTGACCTGGAACACTTGCAAGAATTGGGCAAAAATGTTATGTTGAAAATCATAGAGGGACAACAGGGATGTGCTGTAGCAGCAGTTCAGCTCCCCAAAGAGGTTCCAAAGAAAGAGAAGCTCCTTTTCACCTGAGGTATATTTTTGCACATAGGTGTTCCAGTACTGTGTTTCATTTAAAAAGTTGTCACTGATAAATATAACCAATTTTTGACACATTTGACTGCCTGTAAGTCAACTCTATAAATTCAAAAAGAAGAACAAGGAAAGCAATATTTATAAGCTGAATTGACAAGAGAGGAGAAAAATCTTATTTTGGATCTCATCAGGAACAGGCATTTAAGCCATGTCTTAGTTTAAAAGCCCATTCTGTTTTATTTTGTTTCGAAAATTGTAGAAAACTTTTGAAGAATGCACCAAAGCTGATAAAAATTGTGACTTGAGTGCCTAAAAATGAAATAACATAGCTCTAGTGCTACAGAGAGTTACATAAAAGCTGCAAAAGTATAACTTTTGTAATTTTTAAAACCTATTTTTGTATATTCATCTCAAAATGTGAAATGTAATAAAATTTTCTTTTATAAATACAATCTGGAATACCAATATGAAGACAATAACTAGATATCTGGTGGTTTTTCTGCCTGTTGGAGCGCCAATGTGATATGGCACAGATATTTCTTCTGAGCCTGTGTGGCTGGTCTTCATTACAGTGCCACACCATTGATTTTAAAGTGGCCTCACATGCTAATTTTTAGAACACAGTTCTCTACAATCCATATGACTGCACTGAAATATCTACTAGGTATTTCCAAGCACCCTTTCCTCTGATCAGCTTGTTACTCAGGTAACGCAGATTTGTAGACACATCTTTATTCTCCTTCAACCCATTATTTAAAACTGTAGTAATGACGTCAAATCAAATGGCATCTAATGACATTAAATAATTCCAGCATTACAACAATGATTTTGGGAAAGGAGGCATTAGCATTTTATTAATATTTCTTCCCCACAATCTTTCCTTGACAACACACATTCATAAATTATGAAGCCTGAACAATCTCTTCATTTTAGTGGTCACCAAGTGTGACACTCATTTTTGTCTTCCTTTTCCTGTGTTGTATTCACTTGTCCATGTTCTCAAGGAACAATTGCCATTTAAGTTGTTTAGGAGATACTTTAGCATGTGAGGACCATGTACCTCATTCTAAAGTACATACTGAAAGTACTACAGTGATTTAAGAGCTGTTAGCAATGATCTCTGAGAACACAAAGGGTGGGAATGATACTGAAGACTGGAACAATGCGGATGGACTGCTCATCCCTGAAATGGGATAGGGATTCTAAAAGGACGTGCAAGAGAATTACGGATCAACCAGTTTAATTTCAGTGTTCAGAAAACTGCTGGACCAAGGAAAAAAAAATCCAACAAAATATTTGTAACCTGGAAGGTAATGGAAAAATTACTATCAACCAGCATGGACTTGTCAATAGCAAATTATTTCCTTCTACTGCGGACAAAGCAGAAACAGTAGAAATATTTTTAAAATAGAAATCTTTTAACACTGTGCACACAGCATTTTCCTACGCCATTTAGAAAGACATGTTTTTTAAAAAAATGCTATAATATCAGTGAAGAAAAGATTTAAAAGATTATAGTTCATTGATAAAATCAAACATATCTGTTGTTGTCCTGTTCAAGATTTCCTTTTGTGACATAGATGATGGAATAGTTTTTAAGTGAGTGGGAAGCAACAAAACCACAAAATCTTTAGAGAACAGGAAGACAATGTAAAGTTGTCACAAAACACTATAAAATTTTTCTGCAAAAAAGAGAGAATAGATTCATATTTATAGAACACGGGAGATAGTTATCCACTGTAAAACCAATATGGGGAGAAAACTGGTCATAGGAAAATTTTGCAGAAAGACGTTTGGTGTCATAAGAGAAATATTAGTCTAAATTCAGAATTCTTGCTAAACAAGAAAAGGGAAGAGGACACCTGTAGGACACATCAAGTCATCCTTCTGCTGTGTCACTTCTAAACCCTGAGAAGATCAGCTGGAGGTCATTGCAGGAAACTAATATGGACTTTAGAGACATAGGAAACATTATTAATGGGCGGAGACTGAAGTTCCTACTCTTCATCAAACTGCAGAAGAAAGTGGAGAAAAATCTATTTTCTAATAAGTGGAAGGTTATTAAATTGAGAAATTGATTAATCTCTTTGCCATGATAAGCAACATAGGTGCAATGGAAAGCATTCTTACGTTTAAATTGGAATAACTGAAATGTAGATAACGTTTTTCAAAATTTCAAGAACTAGTGACTTGAGTTTTAAGATTTGAATATTTTTGAGAACAAGCTAGACAAATGACATATTTTCCATGACATATTTAATATCTCGACTACAGGAGGGAAATGATCCCATGAGGTCACTTCCTCTCATAATCTTTCCTACTAAGGAGAGACACTGACAGGGAAAGTGGCAATCCATGCTTTCCCTATTCTTTGAATAAAGAAAAGATGGGGTCTAGCAGGACATTCCTTATGCTGCAGCAAAAGAAGATACTTTTCTATAAATATCTATGAAGCAAGACTAAACTTATAATATAAAGGAAAACAACAAGCAACAGTATTAATTTGGCTTTATTGTGTTTTCTATTTCCATTTTGACATGCCTCACTACATTATTAGCAATGTAAAGATATGAATACAGAAGTGCTCATTTTATCATGACAACATTCAGTTTTGAAACTAATCTAAAGTAAAACCCAGGGTATGCACAGAAAACTCAATTATGAAACAAAAGGCATCCAGTATGAAATTAAGGTAGTACATTCCATGTTTTATGTTCTGGCATTGTAGTTTGTTACAGGGGTTTTTTTGCTGATAAACTTCCAAAAGCTCACATAGCCAAGAGCAGCTCTAATGGACTGAATCAAAAATTACTCATTTTCATCTGCTGAAACAAATTGGTTTAATATACAGTTGTTTGCTGTCAAATATACTAAAAAAATTGTGCCAAGCAAAATTATAGGCTGTGTTTCTTGTTTGCCTGGTATATTAGGTAGGTGGGAGAATGGGAAAAGGAGGGAAGACAGTGGGTGGAATTATCTGTGCATTTGCCAACATCAGACTAGATAGCATTAAGAAGATGTAACACACACAATATGTGTGCAATGTGTCTGAATTACACAGGCATAAAGTTTTTTCCTTCCATTTTTTAATGTTTGACCATGTGTAACTAAAAAGTTCTAACCTGTTGGGCATTGCAATATAGTATGCAAATAGGCCAGCTACTGACAAAGGACTACAGTAATTCATTTTTCTGTTAATCATGGTGTGATTACCATTTGATTCTTTTGAACTCCATCCAGCTTGCTATTCTGTCTCTACTTCAAGCAGGTGTTTTGTTATTGCCAGACCATGAACACAGCCCTGTGCCTGAGTCTTTCAAGTGTGCTAGCTGTGCAGATGAATTTTGCCTGCAAACTTTCCTCAGGCAATGAACTGACTAGTGCAGCATGCTCACAACAATGCTAATCTAGCTCAGGGACATGCACTGCACATGAAAGAATATTTTTAACCTAATTTTTAATTAATATATTTTGTCCACTGCAAGTGTTTTCCTCTCCCTTTCTCTCTTTTTTTTTTTTTTTTTTTTTTTTCATTCACAATTTTTTTCCCT
>VYXF01010303.1:908633-930689 GCA_013397295.1 Polioptila caerulea | reverse complement strand
AAAGAAAGAAAAGGAATAAAGTATAGATAAGAGTAAGGATACTTCTGTGCAATGTGGTCTAAGTTGACCCTGCTTGAGCAGGGAGGCTGGGCCAGATGACCTTCCAACCTTACCATTCTTTGGAAAGAAAACCATCATTCGGAAAGAAAAAGAAACAGGGGAAGAAAACAGGAAAAATCACAAGAAAAATAAAAGGGAAAGAGAAAAAGGACCCCACCCCTGCCAAAGAGTTGGAAATCAGTGCCATATTAAAGAATATCCAGTTCTTTATACAATTAGAGGTACATTTTCAGAAGTGCAAGGCCCTCAGGATTACACATTGTACTGTTGATCTAAAACTTTAGGACCTGGATTAGTTTATTCATGTTCATTATGAACATGAGTTTTGTATGTGAAATTTTATTTTTAAATATCTTAATATTAGTATTAATTAATAGTATTTTTCCCTACCTAATCACATATATAAATATGAATTTATATACATATTTATTGATTTTTACATACATGCAGTATGGAAGTTATTCATTACCAAGTTTTAATAAAGCACAATTGTAAAAGAATGAACACGTTCTTCACAATAAATTTTGTATGGTTACTTCATATTTTGCACATCTGGGGTAAGCAGAGTGGGCAGGAACTGGAAATCTCTGTGCCTTTGTGTCTTGAACCTAATAATTTTTAATTATTTATCAATTACTGTATTTACATATATAACAATATTGATAAACCTTATTTACTTGACAAAAACTTAGAAACACCGCTATATTAGTGTTCAGCTGTACTTAGTAAGCATTCATATTTTTCTAAACAAAAGCTGAGGTGCATGATGGGAAAACAAATATTAGCATATCTAGACTTAACACGGCTTGTAGACTCCCTAGTGAGTAGTGCTTCTACAGCCAAGGATTATTCACACCATATACAATTACGTTTTCCTTTAAGACTGAATCTTTTATGCTGCAGATAAAAATGAGAAGCTAAACAAAGTCTTCTAAAGAAATATTCACGTATCTTCAATAAAGAAAAGAATGTAGTTCATCTCTTGCAGGCCAGCCAAACTTAGGGAGTTTTATTTTATCTGTGAGTGTCTAAGAACAGAATTTGGTATACAGTTTGACCTCTCTGATTGTATTTTGAGGTTGTTATTGTAATTTGCTGTCGGCTCTTTAATTAATCTTGCCGGGTCTGTAATATCATTGGGGCAGAAATAATTGCTTAAATATAAAAGGACCTGTTAAGACAGCCACATGGGAAACAGTGAAGTGGTGAAAGAGTGCACTTCTAAGATTTCCTTATTGACTGTTTAGTAATAAATCGTATGTTTTAATTGCTCTGTCAGAAGAATCCTTCAATGAGGGAAAGGTGACTGGAGCTGAATATGGGAACACCACAGGACAGCTGTTTGGTCTGGCAAAGGGCTCTGTGCACTTGTACTATATATCCAGAGCGACCTTTCAGATTCCATGTACATAGTAACAATTAAAAGTACACAATGACTTGACAATGTTCACTGTGACAGACTGCAGGTTGGCTGCTTCCCATAACAGCCTCCCAGGCAGAGAGGAACAAAGAGCCCGGGCCCATCTGTACGCGGCTCTGAATGCCTCATGTTCCAGAGAGTGCGCTTTGTTTCTCCAAACGCCCCAGGAAGCTCTTCAACAAACAAAACTCAGAGGTCCACAGGAGCCCAGTCAGGACATTAATATGATAATGAATTCCGGATTACCCTGACAGACGTGACAAAGAAATAGATCCTTTTGATAATAAGTTATCGGGTTGATTAGGCGGAATTTGTCTGACTCCACGACTGTTGTGGGTATTTCAACAAAGTCAACAAACCCATGTATGACATCACTTCAGTCACCTCTAGCCTTGTTGCTTTTCAGCAAGTCTGACCCATGCTGCTAATTTAAGGCTTCTTTGGTTGCAGTGTAAATGTTGCTACTTGTCCATAAAGGTATTGTAAACCGTAAAATATCAGCATCTTTGCTAGTGCATAAAACAAAGGAAAATGGTCTTCTGTCACAGGCGGTTCTGAAGAAAAATTGCCATTAACTCAGAGGTGTGAGTTTGCTTTCCAGCTGATGTTCCTAGGCTGCATTAGTTCAGTAGACTTTGTGATATTAATTTCCAGTCATCTCACCAACTAGGCAAAATAGTTCTTTTCCTGGCCCACCAGAATAGATCTGATTCAGGAGAGGCTGTCATAGCATTTGGAAATGTACTAATTTTTTTTTTGTGTTACTATCAAATTCTGGGGTAATTTTCATGTCTTCTTGGCTGGATTTTCCAAGAGGCTCTAATCACTTCTGTTATTCCACAAAAGCTCAGCAACAAAAGAGCATCAACTGGTTGCAGATACAGTAGATGACTAAGGTCACACAAAGTACCAAAATCGGGTGGCACCAGCCATCTGTAGTTAACAGCTATTATATAAACATAAAGGAATGTGCCCAGTGTTCTGAGTGATGGAAAAAAACTGGTCATTAGCCACTTGGGAATGTCCGATTCCCCCCACAGCTTTCCAGCTGCGATCCAAGTGTGTTTAAATAAAAACTTAGTACACTTAACAAGAAGTTTGATAGAGTGTTAACAATCCTCAACTTCACATTGAGCTGTTAACCAACAAAGTAGTCATTAAAGGCTGGTAATGACTGCGTTTCTTGAGATTATTGCTTAATTATAAACTTGATAGAGTGGGTCCTGCCTTCTGACTTGGGGGACATTTTCCATTGCAGAGTTGTAACTACCAACTTTTCTTGCTATACCATCTCATTTATAAAACCTTGAATATAAACTAGAGTGAGAATACTGTCTTTAAAAATAATTATTTGTACACCTCAAAATTATGTTCAAACCATAGCTGATCTTGAATTCACCTCAAAGTGTGGACTAGGAAAGCTCCACTGCTGTTAACAAATTATTTCTGAGGGAACAGAGCTTTCTTGTAGAATAAAATAAGAATTTCTGAAAAAGAATTCTGCATTCTGACCGACTGGAAGGAGGCTAGAGTGTAGTATTTCTTTTCAAAAGAAAATCCATGAAGGTGGTGAAAAACTGCAATGGTTGTTTTATCTTTTGTTCTTTCAGAAGTGACTTAATACTGTTTTTAGAGTACAAGAAATTATTTCAGCAGCCATGACCTTGAAAGTTCCCTAGTTATTGCTGGCTGCTTTGTCTTAACATTTAACAATAATTTCCCTAAATCTGTAGGTCCCATCGCCTTATATATACAAATGACTATAAAAATTTATTCAGGAAAGTGTTCTCCTCTGCACTGATATCAGAGTATCTAAATATATACTATCCAAATGCACGAGGAAAGATAAGGGGTGAAAAGTTTCATGGAGTCACATACTTCATATCATCCCCGGACATGAGATGGCCATGCACAGACACAAAGAGTACAGGGACAAAGCCAGTCCTTTTTTTCTTCTTTTTTTAGTTGGTTTTGTGTGTATTTCAAGTCACTATATACCACTAATGTATATAAGATATCTGACAAGAATCATTAAATAGCTGGTGTTTGAATGTGTGAGTATACTTAATTTATTACTTTTTTCCCCTAGAAAAGAAAAGACAATATGTTTAACATTAATGTAAACTTATAACTCCTTGGCACTTTAAGGCCACTTAGCATTTCAAGCAGGGAGGCAATTGGTAGGAAAAAAAAGTTCATCCTTTAAACTGAATCTTGTTCTGTAATTCACAAAATACTGAGTCTTCTAATGCTAAGTAGCTAAGCAAACTATTACATCTTTCGTCTTTTTCAGACGGTTCTTTTAGGTATTAAACAACAAGGAAATCAAACAGAATTCCATCTTCAGAAGCTATTAGATCAAACATTCTTTGAAAAGAATAACATATAGAATATATTTATTTGTACAAACTTTTAACTGAAAATCTCCCCAATAGATAGATAGTTTCACAAATAATTTGTCTGCGAAATGGCATTTAAGTATTTTAAGAAGTGTTTAAAAGATGGTTAAAATAATGAATTTCACATTATTGCATTAATTATCTCATCAGTGACAACTGTAAAGAAGAATTGCATCTTTTAACAGGACAAATTATATCACTGAAAAAGATGGAGAAGACTTGGAGCACACAAGTACATTTAGGTTTTGCATTTTGTTTCCAATTAATGCCAGTAAATGAAAGGAGGAGCTGTTTGTTGGAAATCTGAAAGGGAAAAGAGACAAATATCTTTGCATGTGTAAATCCTCTTCTTCATTCAAAAACTCAGGCTTGTGTCCACAGTGGCTTGCTGGCTCAGTTCATCAGAAAGCCTGCAGCAATTCCCTGAGCCCTCATTTGTAGACATCACTTTGGCAATGGAACAATGCAGCAAATTCTCATTCGAGGGATTATGATACTATATATAAAGAAAACATAAAAAGATTTACATATATTCCATGTAATTTCTCCCATTATATATTAAGCATGGAGCAGAATTTTGAGTCTTTTAATTGGTAGATGTGTCACTAATTTGTTTTTTTTTAATGGTAATTTATATCCCAGCATTTTATTTTAAATGATAATATGCATCTCTCATATCACACGCAATAGATGTCTCAGAATCTGCAGGCTGGGAAAAAGGATAAAATCCAAGCTATCCTTTGGGGCTAAATTACTTTTCTTGCTGCATCATTTGAGTAGTGCCTATACTTTCCCAAACCCTCCTCCTGGTTTGCATGCACACTGTAAATGGCCTAAAGAAGGATCACAGTCATTGTTGCCCAGCATTCTATCCTCATGAATGAGAGGGAACAGTGTAGGAGTTAGTTACTCCCACATAACCCTCCCCTGATAGGGTAGACTAGTCTTTTAAGTGTTCGTTTAGGTGAAAAAAATGAACTGGACTCTGGCTGTGTTCATTCTCAAGGTTGTTTATTCTTTTCTTGTCTATGATTTCTGCACACCAGGCTTAACACCAGCCTAGTGCGAAGGAGAAAGGACACCAAAGAGCCTCTAACATGCAGATTCAATGCTCTCTTAAAGATAATTTACCCAATTATCACCCCAAATGTACATTATTTCTACTTTTCTACCAATTACTAAACTTCTATTCATGTAACACTATACTGCGGCAAATTCTAACCAATCACCCTGTGCCACTAACACTGCAGAATATGGAGTAGATGAAGAAGAAGGAAGAAGCCTAAAAACCACCAGGATCCTCCATCTTGTCTTCATTTACTTACCATTCTAATTTCCAAAAAATCTACATTTCTCACCCTGTGATAAACTACATATTATATTACTACCTAATTTACATTCCTGATAATTCTGTCTCATCCCAAAGTCTAGGAAGCCCTTTCCATGGACAAAGGTTAAAAGCAGTATTTTTCAGAGGGTTTGAATCCTTTAAAACATGCAGAGGAATATTCTCTGCATTCTGGATTCCAACAGAACAGTGGGAATGAAACCTTTTCCAGTTGCGGACCAGGCATGAGTGAAGAACTAATGTGCACCAACAGATTTGCAACGCTTACATTCCTGTATCTTTCCAGCCATTTCAAGGTAGAAGAGGGGGAACTGTACCACATGCTTCATCAGACAAATGTGCTAGTACTGCTCTGCTCTAGATGAGAGATCAACACGTGATCACAGAGCACTGCTTGTGATGGGCAGTACCAAATCCAACAGTGATCCTGACAGGAAGATACTCTGTGAGACGCATTCAAACGACCACATTTGGACCCCAAATTAATTTATTTCAAATCAACCCATATTTAAATCACACAGCTGACTTATAACACTGAATTTGTGAGTCCCAGAGTCCTGCTTGCTCCTTGTTGGGTGACACCTTACCAAGTAATGTCTTCATTTCTGGGTATCCACTGTCTGCTAGCTTCTCATGCATTGAAGCATGATTAAAGACACTTCAGCTGAAAATGAAAATTCCCACCAAAGATTTTAACTTTAAATAAAAAAATTTCCATTTGCTTAACAAATTTTGGGGTCAGACTTCTCATGGGAAACATGGAATGAATTGGAAAGGAAAGGAGTCTAAAAACTTATTACTGTCACCAATAATGTGTGAGAAAAAAATGGCACAGTGCAGCTGAATGACAGAAGAGGAGACATTAGCCACTATATTCGCTGGGATACCAAAAAGACATTAATTTAAATTAGGTTCAATCACATGGCACATAAATAGCTCTCTCTGAGAAGACCTGGGCCCCTTTGCAAAGCTTCCTGTTGGCACAAGCACTGTATATAAAGCACAAGCTTCTTGAGCACGAGCCAATGATGTACTGTTACACAGACTCCTGTGGTTCCAGAGCCCACTGGAGAGAAACCAGGTTTTGTGCAGCAGAGATCTGGAAGACCACAGTGAAGAACAAGATAGAGCCTGTAGTGACAGATATTACACTCAAAATTGGGCAGTGCCCCAGAGTCTGGCCCCTTGGAGAGGACAGACTGGTTTCCCCTCTGTGGCACAGGACCCACAGATGTGGGGTGAGTGAAACAGAGAGGAACAGCAGCCTCTGATTCATTTTACATACCCTCAGTTGCCTGGCACATCAGCATAGGGGCAGCAGCCTTGGCCTGGGACTTAGAGGAAAGGCACAGCTGTCTGGAGCAGTAGCAGACAGCCAGGAGATTTAACCTCACTGCCTGAAATGACACTTGACACCTGCATGCAGGAGCGCAAATCTTTTTCTCTGTTTTTCCTTTTTGGTTTTTTTCCACAACTTCTATTCTCAGTCCTTACACAGAATTTCTCCCTACTTTTGTCAGTCAGAATGAGGTGAGCCAGTCGTCTGGGCTGCTTCTTCAGAGACAGTTGAAGGAGATAGGCCCCTGGGAAGCTGACGAGTCCCATCCAAGTGGACAAACACAGTGGGATGTGATTGATTGTCATTTTTCCATATGCTGATGCCGTGAGGTATGATTAGACAAATCTACCCAAGTCCACTGGAAAACTGATTTTCAGGCTACAAAAGGAAGATGAGATGAATCATCATTTATGCAAAGTCACAAAAACACTTATCTTGTAGGACTCCTCAGAAGAAAAAGTATTTTGGATAACAAGACCATTTTCTTAAACTTTTGCCTCAGATTAAAAAATCAAGAAAAGTATCATTATATTTACAGGAAGGGCAGAATTGAGTTGTATAACCTTGAGAGGGTCCTTATGAACCAGAAAGTCATCTATATATGCATTTAGGAAATAAGCTAATATGGAGCTTTTTTATTTATTTTTCTTTGTCCTAGTACAGACAATTTACCATTCAAGCATACTGGTTTTGTCTTCAGTTCATGCTGCCAGAAGTCCTGGAGAAGTAATCAAAAAATTGTGTTCTTATTTAAATGTCATGTTTGACATTACATCCAGCAGTACATGCAATGTAAATTAAATAAATCCATTTCAACAGTAATAAAATAAGCAAAAATAATTAAAAAAAATATTATTTTTTACATTGCATGAGACTTTCATGAATTTTATAATAATTCTCTATTACATTTTAAGAATTTCCACATGCTTTTTATTCCCAAAAAATATCACTAGTACTAAATTTGCATCCATTACACATAGACTGATCTTTAATTTTATCTGTTTTCTAGCTTTGTCCAAATATGTCCATTCCCTACCACATTCAATGACAAACAATGAAAAATTTTAATCCTGTCTAATTCATCTTAAAAAAAAAAGAAAAAAGAAAAAGTAAACCTATATGTATTGCATGACACAAATCTTTGTATTTTAATCTTTATCATTTTATCTTATTAACAATAAATGCCATGTTTTCCTAAGATGCCCAAATGAATAGATTGAGCATAGAAAGGAGAGGAATAGCATTGTTTGTTACCTGTGCATTCAGTTCTTTGTAAAAGCAGCTCCCAAAGTTACTACTTCTCTCTGCACCATAATGATATTGTACAGTGCCTTTTGGCTCTAGCACAATGTGTTATGCATCAGTGTTTAAGAGCATATTGTGCACCATTATTGCCCTCTCTCTAGAGGACTACAAACTGCATTAGTTTGAATTACCAAATCAAAACTTTATGTGCAGCAGTTCCCCCACAAGGGCTTTAGCATTTTTATGTCATAATCCCTCTATTATCCCCCTCCTCACATGCTTTATAACCATTAAGTTATTGAAAAATTCTCAACAGATGTCATCTTAAGATGAATGTTGCTGTGCCGACTGGTATCAAGGCTGGAATCTGGATATTGCTCAACTTTACTAAAAATGTCAGGGAGAGAATAGTCAGCTGTAAAAATACAAGATATGCCAGCAATGGTTGTTTTCATGTCAACTGCAACATGACTTGTAGTGTTCACAATTTTAGCTTCTAGAAGATGCAGTTTTCATTTGATGGGTTGGCAGTAATGGTTTGAGATATGTAGCAAGAAAAAGGAAAATAATTCAAGGTCTTTTTCACCCTCTCCTTTGATAAAAGCAGATTTGTGCATTAATCTGATTTAAGTCTCAAGACTTTTAGCATATATTGTTCTTATTGAGAATTTTGTTGAAATACAGAAATTTTTTGCATAGATGTAGTAATTATAACAGTTTATTGGGGACTATATATTCTCTGTGCATCTAAAGCACCGAAATACCAAGCATGATTGCCATGATGGTAATGATAACAATTACATATTTTCCCTCTCATTCTATTGGGACATTTGTAATTTTAAACACCATAAAGACATAAAAGCATACATTGTGACATAATTTAGAACCATCTTAAATTTGAAGCAAACAAATCAGAAGACATTTGCCTTCCAAAGAGGTGACAGTATGGTATTTAAATAATAGGAGATACATGTGGCACAGATACCTGTCAAAATGAGATTAAAGAACAGAACCAGGGCCCACACTAGTAAGAGCTTTAAAAAAATAGTGGCATTTGATAGTATATCAGCTTTTTAAGAAGTAGTTACTGTACAAAAGAGAGGAATAACATAATATGCTCAATTCATCTGAATAACAATATAGCAGCCGAGTTCTTATACTCAGAGCTGATGTGAAAAACCTGAGAGATTTTTAAAGAGGAAATTACAATAACCAACTCTCATGATGAAACAGGTATATTTTATGTAAAGCTGGCAATGAATTTATAAGGATATATAGTCCATGGGGACTGAGGCAGAAATAAATCCATTGGTATTGCATCTGAGATGTGAAGAGTTTTAGTCAAAAACAAGGCTTGAGATTTTTAATGTGTATCTTCTACATCTTACTTTTACAGAAAGAAAAATCAAATTACAAAAAACTTCCTAGTTTCCTCTAGTGCTCCCCAAAAGGCTATTTAATGGAAAGAATTCCCATAGTGTCTATGACACAGGCTGTTACTATTTCTTTGATTCACAGCTGTATCTGCTATTCTCGCTGTCTAGACCCCTATAATTAGGAGAAGATTGGTTTCTGGACAACTTTTCAGCTATCCACTTTCCATTTTGCATCCTAAAGGCTCCTCCCTTCTATGGAAGCTCGTAGCTTCCAGTGGTGCAAAGATATAAAGAGGAGATGGGATTCACCAAAGAAAACTCTTTTAGCTGATATTAGCTGTCATAGAGAAGAGGCTGATGAAGTCAATCTTGCCTGTAAGCAATAAAAGGTGGAAATGCCAAAACAGGGCTGTCAAAGGCAACATAGATCTGAATCTTCACTGTAAAAAATGGTGTTATGAAAGATGATGCATTCAAACTGCCAGATATTCAAAACTCCCAGAAACTCTCAATTCCATCTGTTTTAATAGTAGACACTTTTGAATGTCCAGCCATCTTTAGGAGAATATTGAATGCTGAATTTTAGAAATAAAAGGTGCTAAGATTCTGTTTTCAAGATTTATTTAATGACAGAAGACTCATCTTGTATTTAAGTCTTTATAGTCACTGTGTGTTGTGTATTATTCCTATTTGTCTCTCTTGTAAAAATATTTTAATTCAGCTCATTATACAGTGTATGCTGCTTTTGTTCTGTAGTGTGATTTTAAAACTTATGCCTTATGAAGATTTCTGGTTCTTTTGACTATGATACTCTACTTGAATTTTACTCAGTTTATAAACTGAGCTGGTTAATATATTCATTTATATGCTGTGATAGTCTTCCAGCTCAAAGCTTTAATATTTCATTGCAGTGCTGGTATCTGATCTGAGGAAATATATTTCTGTATATTTTGCAAGAATCTTCTTAGGTTTTCCTAACCTTTATTTTCATATGATTCTTTAGTGAAGGTTTGGATTTGTTCTGCTCTTTTGTTGCATGTTCCCACCTCTACATTTGACTGGTGTGCCTTGGTATATAATCTGCCACTCACCTGGATAATTTCTATTACTTTACTTTCTAAAAGCCCAGGATGAGCTGCACTAAGGAAAATAATTGTAAAGGCATTTGAGCTACTCCAATGCTATATGAGATTTTGCACAAATGTTATACACAAAAAAATATTGCTAATAAGCTAGAACCTCCCTAACTCATAAGAAATTAGAGGATATTTCCTAAATCTCCTGCACCTCTGTCTATGACTCCAGGATAATGTACATTTGGAGATAAATTACTCATTTACTTCCAATTTTACCTGCACCTTATTAGGTAGCCCAGCCTATCTTTGTGAGAAACAAAATTCTTTTACCAAGCAGTTTTCCATCTTCTTCTTCAGCTGTAATAACAGAAGCTAAATAACATTTAACAAATTGGCACTTCCTTATGCCCTGTTTTAAATGGGACAATTTAACCTTTGAACCTATTTCTCTATTACAGATACAGTTGAAGAGCTTTTAATTGAAATATTCCATACAACTTGACATCCAATATTGTTTCTTTGCTCCTCTAATTATCCTTTTAACTTTCTTCTGCTTATTTGTATAAACTCTCTTCAGTCTGTCTTTCTACCAGACTGTTTATATATTTTTCAAAAGCCTTTCAATTATTTGCTCATTCTACTCTTTATATACTACATAACTACATTTGACCTCTGTAACCCTCCTCCTTGTTTAGATTTAGCCAAAATGAATTTCAGTTGCAAGGTCTGCAGCCATTTCTTAAATTGTTTCCCACTGCTCATCCATAGTGCTCATCTCTGCATTGGAGAACAACCAAACAAAATCTCCCTGGAAATGTTATACAATATCAGACTTTCTAAGAGTAAAAACAAAGTTCCAATCCAGAAACATCTGAAACATGTTGGTTTATTTCAGTATAGGTATTAAAAACCAAACCTAGAGAGAAGATTGCCAGGTCCCAACGGTGAGATGATTGCTACTTTCAGGGTGTTTGTGTGCACAGTATTTATAAAATACAAAGCAAAATTAGGCAGAATTCCTGCCAAGACATGCCAACTTAAGCAAGTCATGACAGTATTCCTGTCCTATAACTTGGAGTTCCTATTCTTCCCCGTTCTCTGATGGATGTTGTACTCCATCTATCTCTATGACAACACTTTTTGCCCTGACATACCTAATGACAGAATAAAATCTGCTCTCAAAATCTAAGCTGTGGCTATAGTGATTGACAGTGGCTGGTTGTAGAATGATTTACGCTAATCTGTTGTTTAAGGTAGTCTTGATTTCCATGTAACTTATAGAAACACTTTTCTTTTGCATATTCCTATTTAGCATTTTTTTCCAGTCTCTCAAATTTCTTTTGTTTCCCCTTGAAAGTAATGTTTTCTGAGGCTGAGAAGGGATATGGTGCAGAATGGAGTTTATGGGTCACCAAAGATGCTTACATTGTTTCCTTATAGATCAGTTTTTTACTCACTTTCTCATCAGTGACAAAGCAAAACTTCTGGACTTTATTGCTGTCCACATTGCAAGTGCCTCAGAGAGTATTACTTGAAAGCCACTACCTTTGCTGGACATATTGGGTAAAGATATTAAAGATACCATCTGGAACTTAAGATGCTTTCTAGGAAACTTCAGCCTGTGATAGGCAGCTATAAGCTTCTCCAGAATAATATTATACATCCAGACCTGAATAATTGCCAAGGCTTTCCATGCTATATAAAATTTTAAAAATATTTCACAAATTTTCTGTGAATTTCATTCCCTATCATTATGACACAATATCTTCCCACACAGACAGTTTTTTAAGCTCAGTAGTATCCAGTAGTATTGGGCACTATGACTTCATACTATCTTCTTTGGCTTTTGCATATCCCTTTCACACTCAATAACTGCAATTAAAACCCCTCCAATACCACATATTCTGTTCTTATTACAGTTCACTCTTTTCAATATATAATCTTCCTTAATGATGTCACTTAAAAACAGACACTAATACAATTAGAAAATGGTAGAAAATTCATTCAAAATTGTTGATCTGTATATAAGGAGTTTCATATGAGTGATAAATCTGTTGCCTTGAAACATTTTCCTAATAAGAGAGAGACCACTGAGTTGGGTTTTTATCGTCTCATGCATTGCATCTCAAATTTAAGGGAGCTACCATATTCCATCAGGGAAATGTCATCTCACCAAAGTCAAAAGATGAAAGGAAGAATGAATTACTAAAATGAGGAATTATTTCAGAAGTGTATATAATCATTGGTTGCAGAAATTTATCTTTTCTGAAGATTTCTATAAAAATAAAAATGGGTTTTGACTTCTATGTGGATAATGTCACACAACCTACCCAACCTACATGGGCAGACCTAAGTGAAACCACTGGGCATTACAATTTTTCCAGGCCAGGAGCACAAATACAGTTGAGTATTAAGATTCAAAACAAAACCATTTCACTGTCCTGTAGAGTTATATATAAAGGTCCTGTAAAGGTTTCTTTTTAAATTTTTTTTTTCTTTGATATACTGAGTGTTCACCAAAACAGATTTGTAAACACATTAAAACAGAAATCTCCTAGAACTGCACTGGAAATCTTTCCTAAGTTTTAAAGATTTCCACAACAATGAACACAATTTAAGGTCTTATAGTACTCCTAATGTATAGCAGCACCATGTAGTTGAGGTAGAAACTGCAGTATTCTTTTGCATTCAGTATATGATCATCAAGAGAAAGGCTTTCAAACACACTTGTGAAGAAATAGAGCACTCACTCATGACTAATACGTGGAATGTTTAACAGAAAAAAAAAATCAAATATTTTTTATTTTTCATAATGAAGAGCAGTGAGTTTTATCACTAAGATCATCTGAACAGCTGTGTCAGATCAGACCAAAAGCCTGTCTGGTCCCGTATCCTGTCTCTGACAGTAGGCAAAAGCAGATGCCTGGAAAAATGTGGAAGAAGATGACAAGTATATTGTGAAATTACCCTGAACCCAGCAGTTGCACATTTAGGAAACTTTTAGAGGAAGACATGTTATCTCCATTCCTTACAGACTCCAGTGACATCCTGTATATTTTCTTCCAATGTGTTTTAGAATTCATATGAGTAGTTGTGTCCCATTGCCTTTCATACCAGATATTACCACTGCTAATATTCCATATTGTTTGGAAATTTGAACCTGTCACTTTGTGGTTTTGTTTGATTGCAGATAGTTCTAGGACTGAAGGGGTTGTGATCTCTACACCACACCATTTCTGAACTGATGGATGCCATCATACCTCCCTTCTTTCTGTCAGCCTCAAACCATGCTAGCTTATTTAACATTTCCTCACTTGGAATCTGTTTTTGCATGTATTCCTAACTTTCCTTTGTATCGCCTTCAGGAAAAGAGTCAGATGTACACAACATTCAAATGCAGGTGTACTGATGATTTAGATAGTCAAATAGTAGTATTTTCTATCTTGTCTTCTATTCTTTACATATTAAGCCTTAACATTTTTCTTTCCTTTTAGTGAACATTGAAGTGATAATTATGTGAAGATATGTATTATAATCTATGATCGCATTCCTGACTGTTAAAAGTCATTTTAGAACTCATCATTATAGAACTCGTCATAAAATTACATTTGTTTTTCCATATGCGCATCACATTTATTTACCTTCAATCCTATTTTCCAGTTTATCATCCCATTTCCCAGGGCTGTATATTCCTTTTGCAACTCTCTGCAACCAATTCTTCTTTTTAAGGTCTCAAATAAATCATCATGATCAGTAAACTTTTTCACATAGTTATTCATCTTCTTTACCTGACAGTTTATTCAGAAATTCACTGGTCAATTCTCTTCTGTATGACAAAAACCACATTCCTTCCACTACCTCCTAGTTTATAGCAATGTATTTATCCAGGGTAGGTAGAGTCTTTTCTTATACCATGGCTACTTATCTTCCTTAAGAGTCTCTGCAGAGGCCCCAGACTTTGTTTATTTTCTGTTTCATTCACAGTACAGGTTATTGATCAGTGAGTTTCCAAAGTAAGTCTCCTTCCATTCCTCTGGTATAAAGCCAATTTTAAGTGTGAAGGTACATACTTCAGTCCATAATTCAGACATTTATTCCCTGAATTTCAGCAAAGTTCTTGAAAGCATGTGTTTGGCTTTGATGATGTAAAATCGTTCATTTTTAAAAGTTGTCCTATGAGCTGTGCCCCTGACATTTAAATGTGATATTTGTATTCTCTTTTGTGTTCTTTGTGAAAAAAAGTTCTGGTTTAAAAGAAACAAACAAAAAAATATCTTCAAACACCTACCTGATGTAGGGAGATTCAAAATATTAATTTAGTTCTTTTGCTGTGTTGTAATCTATGTCATCATCTCATCCAAGCACTCATTTTTCCTGATAAGATTTTAAGTTTTTGCTTTTGTTTTACAAAATATTAGTATGTTTTTACATGTAAGCTACCAAAGTTATAGCTCTTTATATAAGAACTATAGTTATATACCAAAGTTATATTCTTTTCTGATCTTTGTTCAGGTTGAACTTCACGAATTTGAAGGATTATTTTTATTTTATTTTAAGAGATTTCCTTATTCTGCTGTTTGCCCATGCTGACTTTCTTTTGTTCTTTCTCGAACCTTCTTTGAAAATGTACACATCTGTGTTGTGACTCAAACAAGAGGCTCCAAATCATTCCCAAACTTCCAGTGAAGATTTTACTTTTACAGGCGCCCTTTTGGTTTCTTTCTGTCTTATTTTCATGTTGTTCTCCTTGGTAAATATTGCAAGACAGTAGAGGTTTATTCATCTCATTATTCACACAAAACTGTTGAGATGAAGTATGTTCTAAAGTGGTTCGTTGACAAGACTGTTATGACAATTTCATATAGACTGACTCAGGACCAGGAGAATTATTTCTCCTTGGAGTTTTCTTGTATGACTTGGCCCAGGAATCATTGATTGTCCAGGAATCATTGGGAAAAAAAGTTTGTTAGCACTTAACTCCAAGCTTTCTGCATCACAGAGCAACATTTCTGCATTTTCCCCTATTTTTAACTTAACTGTCCCACTGATTTATTTTATTGTATTTTCTGATGCATCTTTCTCTCCAATTGTACAGGTTCCTGTCAGCTAGAAGAGTGCATATAAGAGGACTTTAGATAGGATCACATATATGGTTCTATTATACCCCACTTGGAACTGGCAGTGGCAGACAAGCCTGGAAACCTCTCTGCCCACAGCAGCAGTCTACTGATGTAGTTTTTGTGTAAGAGCTGTACAGAGAATTCAGCTCAGTGGTAGAGACTAAAAATAAAATGCTCTTAAAATGAAAACACACTCATATAACAAGGAAGTTATTAATATTAACTGGGACATGTGCTTAATTTCACTGCAATATAAACACACTTTTGATGTTCATTTTCAAAGTATGCATTTGTATATAATTATGCTTAATGCATATCATGCTCTGCAGTCTTATGATTTTACAGTCAGACTGATGGAAATGCTTGGTTTTTTCATCTTCTTTTATTTGCATTGCAAAATATTTCTTTGTCTTTATCGTTTTTACCTGCTGGAAACAACTTTCTTTTTCATGAATGATGCAGATGAGTATTTCCAAGAGTCATGATATACCATATTTGGAAAATTTGTAAATATTTCCTACTTTCAAGTAAGTGAAGAACTGCAGTAATGTACTAATGTTGGTGCAATTTAGTCTATTATATATATAATTTAGCGACATGAAAGAAAAAAAAAGACTTACTTGTTATAATGTAGATTAAAAAGAGAGTTCTGACTATAGCCTTATCAGTAGTACTTTTAGACATATTTAATTTTCTTTTTCAATGATTGTTGTCACAACAACTATTGTTTCCAGTAAACCTCATATTCACCCAGCAATAATAATGCCATTTTAATCTTGTAATGATGTGTCTTCTCTAGCTGAATTAATAAGGAAACAAACTAAAAGATAATTTTGGGATATCTCTGAAATGCATGCTAATAAAAAGACTATGATCTGCTTGACTACATGTTGTTCTTAGTAATAATATGCTAATAATAGTAAATAACAGCCTTTTATTTGTGTCCTTCATTTTCTTTATAAAGATAAATATTGACAGATTTGCATGAAACAATACCAATGGCTATTTCCTTCTGAAGTTTTTAGGCATTGCCCTGCTAAATGGAACAGTGCTAGTCCTATTTCCATCAAGCCTTTCTATAGGATTTCAACACCTCTCTTCAACTGAAGTGTCCTTTCATGCTATAGAAAAAATATTAAAAATGTAAATCAATGTCTATTAACTATTTGCTTGTATGATAATATCATTATATAATGAATGCCTTCATGGTATAATATACAAGTTGCAAGTGTTCCCTAGCTTATAGGGGTAGGCTCAGCCAGGAGCTGCTTGAAGTTTCACCTATATCCCACAGAACCAATGACAGCTGGCCAAGGATGAGACCATCAGCAAGTGGCAGAGGATAGATTTAAGAAGGGTTGGGGGGCAGGGGGAACAAGCAACTTCAGACAGGCAGTGGAGTATGAATATATGAGAGAAACATCTCTGTAGACAGCAAGGTCAGTAAGAAGGAGGGGCAGGAGGTGCTCCAGGTGCAGGACCAGGAGGTGCAGCCCATGGCACAGACAGACCAGTTGTCCACTTGTAGCCTACAGAGGTCTGCACAGAAGCAGAGATCCAACTGCAGCCCATGGAGAGGACAACCAGAGCAGGTGGATGTCCAAAGGAGGCTGTGATGGAAACTCCTCACTGGAGCAGGCTCCTGGGGACACCTGTGCCCCTGTGAAGAGAGGAGCCCACACTGGAGTTAAGTTTGCTGTCAGGGCTTGTGAGTCTATCAGGGATTCATGCTAGTCTGTTCCTCAGGGAACAGGCACCTCATGGAAGTGACCCACATTGTTTCATGAACATTTGTCTCCCATAGGAGGGATCCCATGCTGTAGCAGGGGAAGAGTGTGAGGAGGCTTTCCCTGAGGAAGAAGGAGCAGGAGACACAGAGTGTGATGCTGGTCCCATTCTCCATGGCCCTGGAATGCTACAAGGGAGAAAGTTGAGAAAATGAGGAGTGAAGTTAAACCAGAGATGAAGGGAGGGGTGGAGAAAAGGGATTTTTTTGCTTTTTAAAATTTTTTTTTCATTTTTTTTCATTCTCTATTTTGACTTGATTTTCAATAAATTAAATAACCTTCCCTAAGTTGTTTCTGTTTTGCCTATGATGGCAATGAGTGAGGGAACTCTCCCAGTCCTTACCTTGACCCACAAGCCTTACATTATATTTTCTCTCCCCTGTCCAGTTTAGGAGGTGAATGATAAAGCTGCTTCTGTGGGTGCCTGGAGTCCATACAAGATCAACCTAGAAGAGACTCACAATTGGCACAGTCAAAATTAATCTATTATTTCTAGGTCTAGATGAGAACAGTCAATGGTAGCATAAATACTGCAGGTGTGCCCTTCTGGCTCAAAAATATGTTTTAAACATGTGAGAATAGATCTTTGTTTTACAAAAAACAGTTTAAACTTTTGCATCTTCTGAATGGTGAAACCTCTCATTCCCCAGCGAGAGTGAAGACTTTGTCATGGATCTGCTCCTTTTCACATGAGTTCAGCACAATGAAGGGGTGTATATTCTGCCTATTGTATATAACCATTGATATGCTTCCAATTTTCTCTGTTTCACCATTATTATATATGGATATAAATAATTTTACTTTACTTGTTTTGGAAGATGCTGCTAATATCACCATAGGTTTCTGTCTTCAGTAATATTTATTTGACTGAAGATTATTTGGTGCCAGCTCAAGCGAACCTCTGCTGAAAATGCTTTTTGAATTCTTCCGCCTACCTTGTGGATAAGCTGGGTCCTCTAAAAATCTTTCTTTTCCCCATCTTTAGACATGTGGAGGTGGGGGTAAATAAAATGTCTCAGAACTTTGGTGGAACCAGGAGATTCAGAGACCTCCACAAAGTTAACCTTTTGGTTTAGACATAGGAAACGGCTTGGAAAGCAGGAACAGATCTCTCACAGGGGCAGTGTAGATTTAACATGGTATAGTGTTTTTATTACTGGTGCTACTACTAGTACAGCCACAGAACAAGATATTTCACTGTGTGAAAGAAGGTTTCTAAATCTCACCATTAATGTGTAGCATAAAAAGAATTTTTAAATGTTCTAATGAAAGAAATCCTACCAACTTAATGTGTTTTTCTTTTTCTCTCAGATTATATGTTTTACTGATGTAAAGTCAAGGAACGACAAAGAAATTATTATTCTAAAACAAATTCTTATACAATTATTTTATGTTCAAATTAATACAGAAATATCAAACATGTATACCATATTTGACACAAAACATATTTTCTGTCTTTTTCATATTGAAAGAATCTCTAAAATACTGTGCAGAAGATTTCCAAATCTTTTAAATCTTGCCATTGTGGAAAAACCATGTTAGGTGGCTAAAAATAGCATCCTATTCTTTAGTTTTACTGCTATAAAAACAGGAGAAACAACAGTATGTACCTTTTTTTCCCTCTCAGTTTCCCATTCTTGTATCAGAGAATAAAGAGACAGTGTATGAAAACTATGAATCATTACCAGAAAGACAAAAACCCCTTGTTTTCTTAACTTTGTGTATTTCATGGCAAAATGTACCAAACTACCCACCGCACGTCCAGTATTTAGAGTTAAATTTTTTTCATTCAATTCTTCACTCTGGAGCTCTCTTATTATTTGGTCTGCTTCCAAATGCCAATCTTAGCACAGAATGGAGGTTTGATCAAAAAAAGCATTTATATCTCTGTGTTGGCACTGTGCTGGAGGGCTCACATAGCTTGGCATTGTGTGATATTGCATTACTTAATCTTCTGACAAAATGGAATCACATCTCACAAGTAACTTCTCTTACAAGTATAAGTAACTTCCACTTGCAGACAGGATTCCCATGTTCTTGACTAGAGCAGTCCAGTCATGTGCTGTGAATTCATTGTGTATAGAAATGTGAGAAATGTAAGCAGGCAAACAAGCCATGGAATATCATGCACCACTTTAATTTTACATATTTTTAAATGTTTCCTCTAATTGGGACCTGATCATTTCAGTCACATTTCAGTAAGGAGCCTGAAATCCAGTAGTCTTTATTGTTTACTCTCTTCTCAGAAAGAATTCTTTCTGTTTATCCAGAATTGTTCATACAAAAGCACTGAATATGTTTAAAAAATATGCTCATTTTTCAACAGGATCTGCTCCCAAAGGAAGAGTTATATTTGCATAATTAACTTCAATGACATTGTCAGGATTGCAATGATGAGCATTCTTTTGTAACACCAAAGATAAGTTAAGCAAAATGAGGTATAGAATTGCAGCTCAAGACACCACTTCATATTTTTTTTTTCATTTTTAAGGCAGTTCACAAAATCCAGATGTCAAATGTAAGTTATGTTTTGAACCAGGAACATGTGGCCACTTGCACAGTTCACATTTACAGGCATTTTTTGTGTCAGTTTTCTCTGTGTCTTTCCCATAGGTAGGCTGCAGATGTGCTTCTAAACGTCTGTCTTTTGATGTAATATATCATATTTTAATTACTTTCTGTTCTTCTTGCATTTGATTCACATATGAAAGAAATTATTGGCTAATCCCAGGTGAAATCTATAAATAAGCTTTTATGTAGAAAATATTTTTTTCTTTTCAGTAGCTTCAGTTTATTCTTAGAGTTACATTCAGGTTTTTGTCTAAGCAAATAAGCTATATGTCTGTTGAGGAGCTGCTTTTACAGATGGAAAAAAAATCTTTCACTTCTTCCTCACCTGTGGGAAATTTGAGGGTCCTTCATTTTGCTTCAAAGTGTTTGGGAACAAACCATAAAATATTATAATTTTATACACAGAAATGTTAGAAAAACTTATTTTGATGTAGAAAAGGACATATGAATCTTAAAAATGCTTTCACTATAGATGTGCTTAAACCAATACTTCATGATTTGGATAATTAAGAGTTTTCCAGTTTTCTTTCTAAATTTTTGATGCTTGTTGAACTTAAAAATATAAGAAGAAGAAATCTGTACAAATGTTATCCACCAAAGACAGTGTGGCCAGCTCTTTCAGGTATTCTCCTGGATGAAATAAAATATTGTTTCTGTTTCACTTTTCTGTATTAGAGATACAATCACAGACATTTTTATGACACTTTTGGTCTTATTGGGTCCTAATAGCAGAAGGTAAAAACTGGTTCTTGCCCCCAGAACTTTATCAAATCTTGAAGTGCACTGATGCTGTACAACTTTTTTTATCATTTTGTAGTTCAGTTTCCACTGCCAGAATGCACTATGAGGTCTAGAGATGTAAAACACTGAATAACAACTAAATATTTGTGTTCAAGTTATGTGACAAATTCTCAGTATATAACTTTATTTTTCTGCTGTTGTTGGATACACTGGACCCATCTCTATCCACAATGTAGTTTAAATGTATTTAGTAAGATGCTTGCTGTCAGAAGGAGTTTCCAAAGACATTGAATCAGCAGCCCAGGAACTGAACAAGCGAGTACATGTTTTATCAGACTCCTGGCAAGCCTGCTCCGCACACTAGTGCATCTTCCCTGGGCTAAAGGGACACAGATACTGAAGAACAGCTTGACTTTGACCAAGGAAGCTAAACACTAGTTATAAAATGAACTTTAAGTCCTTTTCTATTTTATAGCTATACATGGATTCTGCATTATACACTTGTAAAGTACATGTTGTGCAATAATTAGCTCTGTCGTTAATGGTTTATAATGGAATATATATGGCACCAGGAAAACACTTAAGAGCTTTGCACATGAAATCAGTGTCTGTTTCCATAAAGTTTTAATGACACTTCTGCCCTGTCCTGCAGCGTACATGACATACTTGTAATGTTGTCCTCAGTAGAGGAAGGGCATAAAGGACAATGAGGTAGGATTCAACCATTTTGTACATGACACGGAAGGCTAATAATAATCACAACCTTGTGTTATGAGAAAACAAAATATCTCTGGAGTAATTGCTGGGCAGTAACAAATCACTTTTTTTTTTTTTGTACAAGCTAAATCCACAGGCTAGGCTAATGACCTAAATAAATAAACAGAAGAAGAAGCTAAGAGCTTTTGGTGGAGACATGGTTTAAAAGCTTGTGAGTTTATTCAGTTTTTGCACTGCTTGTCTCAAACCAGATTTGTCTCCAAGAAATCATACCCCAGAAGGAGCTAAAAAGAATCCAGTTTCTATCCCATAATTTTCCTCCTCTCCCAAGTGTATTTCTCATATTGCGACTTACTGAATGTGTTGCCCTGATTTTTCCAGTTTTCTGGTGCACTTTACCAGAGTGATGTTTTTCATAGTTCGTGGTTCTTTCTCTCACAGAGGTATTATAATTGGAAGCATGTTTATGTTAAGACGAAGTTGTTTACATACTTTCTCTTCATGTAAAAAACAACTGATGAGCAGTTGTCTTAACCAATAAAGTGTCAACCTTCTCCTCCAATCCCTAGTCTGTATAGAAATACTATAAATATAGAATCAAATGTTTTAATAAGTGATTCGTTTTTACCTTCTCATCAAAGAGCATCCGTGTGTGTCATTGTGTGTCCAACAACAACACTGAGTGTTCCAAGAGATGTAAGTAGTGGTTGCACTGTTGCTCAATATCTACTGTGAACTCTTGTCCTCAACACTCATGAGCAGCTCCCTCTTAACTATTCAGTGCAGCCTTTTAGCCCCATAAATTCAGAGTTGTTACTCCCTGTAAGAAGCCCCAGGCTTCTTTTAGACCTCAGGAC
>VYXF01010303.1:891321-905609 GCA_013397295.1 Polioptila caerulea | reverse complement strand
TCTTCATCTCAATTAATTTTATTTCCTTTACAAGTTTTGTTAGTTTTTTTTTTACTTTTTATTTTCCAAAGTTAATGGAAATTTTTATCATTTTTCTTATAATTTCATACCCAGAAATTCCAAGTAAGACTGCATGGCAGCTAAAAAAAGATAGTCCTCTGCTTTCTGAAATTAAATCTCTGTGTGGGCAATTGAAATTTGTTTTTTCTGGTTTTTGTAGCTAAAATACTGTAAGATCATGTTGAATTTGTTGAAGAGTCGCACACACTGATTACTTTCCAGAGATCTTTCTTCTTTTAGATTTTTCAGATAAGGGAATCAGAATGTAATGATATTCTTTTCCAGACTGTGCAATATTGGCATTCCTCTTCTTTAATTCCATTTTCCTTTCCTCACAATGAAGATTCTTTATCGATTGAAAGTAATTTTTTTTATATTGATATTAGAATTTATGGTTTTTATTGGTGGTGGTAACTTGCTAGCATTACTGGCTTTTCTAACCACAACAACTTCTTGGGTGCTATTTATATTGTGTCAAATATATAAAGTCTAAGGAACTTCTGAACATCCATCAGTTATGCCAGGAAATTTTTTAACAAAGGTCTTATAGGCTATGGGAAGCTGACTTAATTCAAATGGTTGTATCAGAAAATAATTTTTTTAAGCTTTCCCCTTCATAAGTGGAGAAAGACAAGATATTCCTATTTATCATAATTTGTTGCTATTACTTCTTAAATCACACAATGGGAATCAAGAGCCACAGGTCTACCTGTCATATTCTTTTCACTTTCACACACCTTGTATGTATGCTCCCTAAAAAAACATGAAGAAGGCCTTTTGAATTACTTTTTGTGTAGAAGTTGTGAGCAATATCATTATTGCAATTGAAGAGACAGCAAACCAGATGGGGAGCCACTTATACCTGGGAAACTTAAACATATTATTTATTAAAGGAAATGTGAATTTCACTTTATTTTCCAATAATTTACTTGTAATTGTGCCTTCCATCAAGAAAAAGTGGCCTGCAAAGACTTAAATCACAATAAACTAAGAACCACTTCTCTGACCTTCACATCTGACTTTCAATCCATATCTTCCATTTAAATAGGAAAATAGCAACCTGGTCTAACTAAGATAAAGAATACACTGTAGCCAATTCCTGGAATAGAAAGAAGACAACTATGGTTTTTGCCACAGGCATATGAAATAGATAAAAGAAAGATAAGCGCTTTAAAAAAAGTGGACCATAATGAATATATGGGAATGAAGAAAGGAAATGGTTTGTTTTCTTTCCCCCAAAGTAAAAGAGAACACACTTTTTCAAGAAGAAGAAAACAGTTTTCCCTGAGAAGCAGGAATCTGGCATGTTTCTTCAATCTTAATAAAGCATTTAGGCAGAGGGAGCTCTCTGACACTTGAAGGGAGCACAGACTGAAATGTTTTCCCTTTGACACAGAGTCGTACAATAGTGAGGTTTTATATTTAATGGGATGCAGGGTCATTTCCCGTGGGCTATTTAGTGGACCTTTGTAGCTTCAAAATGTGATTTTTTCCTCAGAAGGGCCTAAAGCTGATTATTAACCATGATTCATAAATTCTCAAGAAGGCGATCAAGTTAGGTTTATGAATTCAAGCTGGGGCAGAATGCAGCTGCCTCCTTTCTGCCTGTAAATACCAAGAAGCACTGCAACTTACAGAAAAATAACATTTTTAAGTTGATTTTCCTTCTTTATTGTCCTTTCCAAACAAGAAAACAGCTGTTTACATGAATTCTTGGTGCTTGCAAAGGCAAGAAAAGGGAAGAGAATGAAATAAACCATGTATTTCAATTTCTCATTAGAATGGTACATCTCATGAGTTAGTTGTCTGAAACAGTTTTCGATTTTAAAGGGACAACTCAAAATAGTGGAAGGGTTGGGAACTGCTCACTGCATGAAACCAGTTCTGATCCATGATTGATCCAAACAATGATTCAAAATCCATTATACTCTGTTAATTGTATGGTACAGTACAAATAAATGGAAGAACACTAATAGAAATCCTCTAAGCATCATGACAGCACTGAAGGAAGACTTTGCCCAAGGCCTGGATTGTTCTTTTTCTCTGGGTACAACCACAGACTTGTAGGCCAAATACTCTAAATAAATAAATCCTGGGCAGAATGTATTGACTCGTACACATTTTCTCCTATTTTTACTTTTCCAAAGGTAACAACTGTGAACAAAACATGTCAAAGTCCTACTTATATCACCTCAGATGATACAATAAACTACAGATATGAATGTAATGCACAAAGATGCAAACTCAGAATATTCTGTGAATCTTTAAAAATGTAGTTAGGATGCATAGCATTGTTTCTAGTTTATTCTGGCAAAAGCCTTTTGTTATATGTAACTTAGTGGAAGTCTTCTTGTTAGTATTTAAGCTGGCTGGCTTGTTACAAGTATTTGGTCCAATGCTTATATGATCTGTGATCCTCCTTTAGTTGAAATCAGCTAGGGTACTTCCATTTACTCCATATAACAGTGTTTCAATCTACAGATCTTTACTTTTAAAATTCAATTAAGATTATAATCTTTCCACTGGTAAAAAAACACTTCTGTCCAGCAAAATAAAGCCTAAGGACAAATAACAGGTATTATTCTCTAAATAAGTCACATCATTTTTTCTTTGAACTGCTGATATTAGTAGCTATTAGTTAACTGTTTGAATAAGACAATTCCATTTTCCCATATAAGATAAAGTTGTGGATTCAGTTCTTTTTTATTTAGCAGATATTTTAGATTTAGTTGTTCAAATGAGTGAAGGAAGGGCGGGCGGGACAAGAGTCATCTTCCTTGTCAGACATCTTATTCTTGGAGTTTTTCTACTTTAATTATAATTTTGACAAAAGTCTTTTATTTTAAATTTATTTATTGTCTTGTTAACAAGAATTTATTTATAAAAATTGTAGTCAGTTTGTGGAAATCCTTTACAAGCTAGCTGTCCTGATTGCAGGAGCAGGGAGCATAGTTTCGAGCTGTGTAGCATACATGTGCCTATTTATGATTGTAGATGGGCTGATTCAAGATGCATAGGTTATCTACACCTTTAAGGTAATTCTATTGAAAACTTTCTATTTTAATGTATTCTCAGAAATATTTATTAACATTGTGAGATAGAGTCATATTTTTGTGGAAATATTTGGTGTCTCTGATGCTACCTTTGTAAATTGTGCTTTGCCATACATAAATAGTAATCTGTACTAGAAGGTAATCAACTTTTATAATAATTTCCTCTTCTCTTTTTTCCCTAAGTCTGTATAAGAAATGGTCCACAAAGTTCAGGGTTCAGCAGAGAAGACACAACAAATGCAAATGAAGGTATTGATTCCTGAGTGATGACATGAGAAAAAGTGCCAGATGCCCAGCCTTGATGTATCCAAAGGTGCTCAGGGTTCCAGCAGTAATTGTTTTCAGTAATGAACTGCAAACAATCCCCTTTTATGGAAGGTAGGGGTCTGGGCCATTAAGACAGCCACTGCTGAATTCAGGTTACTTTGACTTGGTTTCAGGTTGGCTTTTTTCACCCTATCAGACTAAATGATGCCAAAAAAAAAATAAAAAAAAGAACTAAAGGTATTCAAAAGCAGTGCAATTTAATTAGAGATTTATTGATGTAAAGCTGGGAGTCTCTGGCAGAGTGATGAAAAAGACAGGCAAGTGCAGCAATTACATAATTCATCTCCCTGCCATGTGGTTAAACTCCAAAGCTTTGGACTCGAGCACATTTTTTCATGGGTTGACTTTGTTGAATTTAAAGCAGAATGATAACACAACTGGAATTACATTCTGGTAAATAATTTCAAGAATTTTCTCGAACAGAATGAATTTCATAGACTTTGATATATAGGTAGAGTTTACTTGACTATGAGGAGTCTTAGAAGGCATCATCCTCATAGTGGAAATCCATGATTTCTCAATGTTTGTGCTTTGTACTTACAGGCCTGCCCATGAAGTGCATTGCTTCCAAAATATTTCCACCCATTTACTTATTTGTACTCTGCTACTAAGAAGCCTTAATTATTGCTTCCCACCTAGGCATATTCCATTTTTTCCCTATAAGGTACACTTAAAAGAAATTTTCCTAGCTAAATCCCTGGAATGATTTCTCTTGAATGCCTATAATGCAATAAATCAATGGAGAATCCACAGTGAAGAGATTAAATATTACTTCACAGAAATATTAGCTGGTGAAAACAATCAGACTTTGATTCATGTAATTTATTACTGTTTCACATTCTTCATCCTGTATTGATAGCAAAGCTGCCAGTTAAGATCACACTGGAAGATTGCTGCAATTTTTGCTGTTATTACTTGATATTAAACTTGGATTTTTAAATATTTCTGTTATTTTTTTATTAAACTAAAATGCTTCTAAGCACTATGTCTGAGATGGCTGGACCTTTGTGCTGTTCTGCACTTTCTGCATAAGTATTTTAAGTGTCATATAACATGATTTTCAGAGGAGGCTGAGGGAAGCTGTAGGAGGGAATTGCGCAGCTGCAGTTTTATTGTCCAAAATTATTATCATCAGTGAAGTGGAAGATGTCTGGAGTTTTTTCATTTCGGTTTGCTCTTCTCCAGGCTGAACAAGTCGAGTTATTTCAGCCTCTCTTCATATGATAAGGACTTTTCTAGACTTAGAGGAGGGAGACCAGAGTCTACAATCAATCCAGGTAAAAAAACCTACTCCAACTGTAGCTTTAATAGCTGGAAAGGCAGGTAGATGTCCCAATTTGAACATCCCATGCCACTGAGGATCGTTTCTCTTCTGATGTAGTTTTCCTAATATTTTATCTCATTTTGATAAACAGCTCAATCTGCCTCTGTGCCTACATCCCTTTCTCCTCATGCCAATTTTTTTCCTGCTAGATCCCTGTAAATTCTCAGCTGTGGACATTCACAATTTTTAGGACTCCCAGCAACTGCTCTTTTGTCCTTCCCTTCATGTACATTCCCTGTCCAAATATTTGCACTATGGGTAGAGCCTTAAATCTCCCTCATATCTCACTTGTATGCCTGGTGCAGCTGTGAGCTCCTACTAGTTTCTTCAGCCAGCAAAGTCCACACTTCCTTAACTTCTTCAACAGCTCCTACACTGACAAAATGTAGAAAGTGTAGATATATATTGCACGTACCAAAGTTCTGTGCAAATGATTACTAAAACACTGTTCCAATATTCCAGGGTCAACTTACCCCCCTCCACAAAAAACCCAAAAAATCAAAACAACAAAATACAAAAAAAACCCCAAACAAACAAAAAACCAAAAAACCCAAAAAACAAAAACCAAACAAATCAACAAAATCTAAGAAAGCAGATGCAATTACGATATTCTCAGAAGAACCTGACTAGAAAATATGTCTCACCATTGACAAGTATAAGAATCACGCATCAGATGATATGATTAACTCAATTAATTGGGTTTCTTTCACTCACTGCTGGCACTTACAAAATATTGCTATACTTTTCATCACTATATCTTCAGGAAAATTAAAAGCATTGAGAAAACAGACTTTTCTTCCATCGTGCATTGAGGCTGGCCAAGGACTTCTGAATAAATTAAGCTGCAGACTGTAAAAAGGTCTGTAATTCATTGATACAGAAAGAAGAATGACTAATTCATCATATAGTTTCTCTGAGTTATTGAAATTTCTTAGAATGTGTCAAAATTCTCTCCAAAATCCCATTGCATTATACATGACATATTTGGGCACTACTTGGGTAGAAAGGGTGTTCTCTATAAAAACTAGTTAAAGTTTAGTATATGAACATATTGATTCTTTCCAAATTTCCAGTTTTTTTGGTGTTAATGAGATGTTTTCATCCTTAGTGCCAGTAGACATAAATATAACAAACTTGTTGCCTGATTGTTACAAAGTGTGTCTTTCTGAAGGAATGCAAGCCCAGTGACCACCAGGTGAACAGCTTTGCTATAATTACAATTATCCCCATTGTCTCTCTTTTGCCAGCTATTGGTTTGAGTGAAAGGCCATGTTGTAGAGAAAAGGTATATATTATGCAACTGTTATACACCAGTTAAACTGCTCATTACATGCACTTTAAATTTTAAAATAAAATATTATCATGAAGGTTTTATTGGGCAAAGGCCAATCCTGTGGCAAAGGCATAAAGTCTAGGTAAAAAAACTGTGGAGAAATATCCTAGGCAAAAAATATAATGTGTAGAGCCATGAACCCCTAGTACTAAAGAAAAGTAATACAAATTAGACTTTCAGGCAGGTTTGAAAACAAAGTCAAACATGACAAGCAAATGAATTTGCTAATTGGTAACTCTGCCGAAAATTCTGATTATTAAATTCAGAGGGATTTTTATGTGGTCTGTCTCCGGGTGATCTAAGTTACATCAAGAAAAATAAATTCTTCTTTACAAACAGTTGCAAAATAATTAAGCTCTTCAATGTTATCACCAAATTTATCTTTAAAAAGTTTCCCCTTTAGTTCCTACAGGTTGAATGTCATTAGTAGATAATGTCCATATTTAATATATTAGAATTTTTGAAAAGTGGATATTCCTGAAAAGTAGAACACCAATTGAAAAGTTTACGAATGTCAACAAAGAAATTGATGTACTTCTATTTTAAAAGAATAAGGGTTTCAGGGGCTTTTTGTTTAGTATTTTCAGAATTCCATAGTTTATGAATTCCTGCATTCCCTCTTGGTCAATCAAATCATACTTAATGATGTATCCTTACAAATGAGTAATCATAAACGTATGAAAAAGTCTAAGCCTGTACTTTGAAATGCTGTGTTTTTAAAATTTGAAAGACTATTTTCAGACAATGATGATGTTGCTGCTGCTGCTGATAATTTCTCAATAGGTTTTGATATAAAAAATTAGAAAAATGTATAAACTTATACTGTGAAAGAAATTGTAGAGTTTACAACTAAACACTTGATAACATCTTTTTAGGACTTGTGTTTCAGAGCTGGGTCCTGATCCTGCAAAAAGACCAATTTCTGTTATGCAAGTGGACTTTTAAACTGTAAGCCTAGGCTGTAAAATTAACATTGTGCTATCTATTTTGCAGGGGTTTGGCCCCAAATGGTAGAACCTTGCCAGAGATTTCTTCTTTAAATAGATTTATGACAAAGTCTGTTTTTGTCTTCCTACAAATTAGAGATTTAAGCTTGCAGATCTGGGGAAGAGAAGCCAAGCTATTCTAGTCTAGTCTGAACCACAGCCAAGGAGAGGCTCAGATCAAAGTATTTGGATTTGAACCTTAGCTGTATGTATTGGGGGATGCGTGTGTGTGTATGTATGTATTTATATTTATACATTGCAGGAGTCCAGATGTGTGATTTAATCTCTTCATGCATTGTATGACTTTATTTGCAGTCCACAAGTCATCTGAATGATGAGTTGAGAATTTATTTAGATATTGAAATAAATTCTAAGCCTCAGTGATTTTTTCTGCATCTGCAGAAAATACGTGAAAGCCAAAGTGGCTGATACTTATATAGAATTTAAACATACAAAACATGCTACTAGTTTGTGATGCAAATTGAGCTACAAAATGCTTTTTTTTCCCCCCAATAATTTCTAAATCTATGCTACATTTTATGAACCACAGGTGAAAAATGAAAAGGTAAATGGCTGGAATGTGTATAATATAGTGCAACTCATTTTTAATGTGAAGCAAAGAGAAGTGAAAATGGAAAAGACTTTTTATTGTTACTTCTTCAAAATTAAATAATGATCATTGTAGAGTTTCTATTATTTAGCTTACATTCTTCATTTAGGCATGTTAAGCTTCATAATTTCATAAAAGGAGATAGTAAAACCCCATCGTGTTTTGATCCCTATATTTATAAACTTTGATCCATAGTGAAAATGTAAAAAAAAAATGTAGTGCTATCTTTCCCCCTCCCCACCCCTTAACACTGAATGTAAATTGACCCACTGTACATTTTAAGATCAAGCTTGGAACTCAATTTAAATTCTAGCACATTCAAACTTCTTAAAAATATAAGTTCCATTCAAATGGGAGTTTTTTCACTGCACACAGAGCTCTAATCAAAAGTAGAACTGTATAGAATGGTTTAAATTTAATCCAAATCTCAGTGAATTTCATGAAACTGACTATTCAAGCTTTACATGACTGGGCTCATAAAAGTTATTTCTGCTTTTATGCATGATAGGTTGCAAGTTGCTGCTGCTTCTGGGTTTCACAACAAATGCCACAAACCAGAGTTCATCTCTGCCTTCATGCATTTTTCATAGCTGCAGCTATAAAGTAAAACTGTACTGATTGATAATAGTTAATGAATGTGTAAGCTGTAAGTGAATGTTTTCCAGAGGTTTCCACTAGTTTGGGTCACAGGGAGTTGAACTGGATAACTGATTATCCATAAAGATCACATTAGTTTATTAAAGAAGAATAGGTCAAATACCGACCTCTCTCTCTCTCTCTCTCACACACACACACACACACACACACAAAATCCCATTAGTGACATGCCTGAACACTCTAACAAATGTTATTTTACACCTTTTCTCAATTGTAGATATTTCCTATGGTTTCTTCTTTCTGGGGTAAAAATATAGTGGGCTGTCTATTGCAAATGTGTTTCATATTGAGAAATTAGCATTTTAGGCTGAATTATACTTTTTTTGCTATTTTTTTTTTTAAACCAGAGCTCTTCACCAAGAGAAAATGTGTGCAGTTCACTGTATGAAAACTGGCATATTTGGCCAGAATTGTGTTATCACATTTCTATAGATAATTTATTTTTCTAGTTGTCTTTGCACAATTGATAGAGGCTACAATATCCTTTTTTCCCTCTGCTGATGCTTATGACTTACTTTCTCACCACAGCTGCTTAAATGTTTGTTCCTTCATAACAGGAACAATGTTTCTCATTTCTCAGATGGTGCCATTTGGAAGCAAGTATCCATAGTAAAGTTTTACAGTTACATTTATAATGGAAAAATATCTTAAGGAAGTACCAGAAAAAGTGTAACATATATTCACTAGAAATATGGACGCACTTTTTGAGAAAAGCCAAAATTGACAAGCAAATCTGCATCAAGGAGAGCAGTTTAAGCTCTTCCCAAGCAACCATTTCTGTCTGCAAGTAAACAGAGGAGAACATCACTCCATCACTTATATTTGGAATTACACAATTAGGGCATTCATAAAGTAAGGCATGGCAAATAAAACACCCTTTTCTTATTTTCCAACCTTCCATGACAACTTCAGTGTTTCAAAATAGGGTTGGAGAAGCAGGTGGGGGAGTGGGGTGCTTTGCTCCTTTTGAACCATACTACACAGCCTCTTTCATTCTGTCTTGGGGATCGATACTTGACTGGTGTAGAGATGGCTGGAGGACACATCACAACTTCACACTATGCTCTTTCCTCTCACTCCAGATGCCATACAAGATGAGACCATACAGACAGCAATGAAGCTTAGCACTGTATTGCTGTTTCAACACCCAGTGTAAAGGAGAGGGCAAGTTGTTGCCTAAATATTTAGCTGTTATCAATGAATTAACAGAGACTACTGACAAAGAAAACAAGATCTCTAGTTTGGCACATTCATCTCACACCTTGTTTCGGTTCCATTCTCCATTCTAGACCTGACTTTTTGCTAATATATGTACCTTGATGGATGCATGAGAGTCCTCCTTTTCTCCTCAGTGGTATGAGACCCCAGAAAAACCTATTTAAGTCTGGAACTGCTGACACCCAGCTTTTTGCAGATGTCTGCAGGAAAACATCCAGAAGCAAAACAAAATTTTATTACCATCAGAAATATTAGAGGGAATAAAGAGGGACAAGCTCTTGTTCTCCTATCACTGCAAAAAAACCTTGTGCTTAATATTCAATAAATTACTATGAAATTCTAAAATTTATATTTCCTTAAGAATTTAAAAAAAAATATTTGCATTCTTTTATGCCACTTGGGAATATCTTAGATCAGTGCTTGACAAGATACATAAAATGCTGTCACTGAAATATTGCAACCATTTTAGAATAATATTTCATTGAGAACTGGACTTCTGCTACAAGTCTACTTATAGCAAGGAACTTGGTGAAAGGGAAGTGTATCAGTAGGCTCTTATATTTCCCTTATATCTGTTTTCAAGTACGTTGTTGAACAAATGCAGTCTCTGCTGCACATATAGATTACAGCTTTCTGAAAAAAGAACCATAACACTCTAAGTATGTACCATGGATCTGCAGGAAGAGCCATCCACACATTGATTCTGAATTTAATTACATAAATCAAATGTCAGGTCAAGTATTTGGAGTGATTTTAGAATGAAACTTCTGACTCTGTTTTCTCAAAAAATGTAGTTCGCACATCTCAAAATTGGCCCCAAGATTGACTCAACAGGTGATAAATAGAAAAAAAAAAATAACCAGGAAATTTGCTATCAAATCATGTTTCTGTTCAATGCAACATCTCAAACATCAGCCCAGATTCATAATCAAACAGAAGCTTAATGCAATTTATACCATATAGCTCTGAAAGGCACATTCTGTATGCATATTTGACCTTGTGTCTTGAAGTATGTTAACCTAGCAATGTGGCAATGTCTTGCAATTCTTGAAGCATGCAGCCTGAAAATGGGGAATACTTTACTTCTGTGGTTTGAGGCTTTTTCTGTGAAATGAATGTGAGTTAATGAGAAGGAAGACAGAATTAATTATTTGGTCATTAACAGGTTTGACTATCAAATCCATGAACTCCTACACTTCCAACATTACAATTATGAATTATCTAGAACGATTTTGATCAGTTTCTGGAGCAACTGGGATTTTTTCCTTGTAATTGGAGAAAAACCATACATATCCTGAGGTATATTCACGTGTCATCTAGAGAAGACCATGAGTTTTAATGTTTTGAACATGAGCTACATCTACCCAAAGCAGGCTTAAAAATGTTTCTGGAAGGTTTTTTACCACTGATCTATTAAATTCTTGAAGTATGGCTGAATTGTAGAATTTCTAAAGCCTTTGGAGGACAACTAATGGAGCAGATATTTTATCACCCTAAATGTCTGGATTGAAATATGACTAGCAATCTGATGTGTTTTGATCATATTACACAGAATTTGGAGGTGGAGTGTTGAAAACTGTGAAAGAAATGTCTGGCTGAAGAAAGAAATGACTTTCTAATTTTCCCTTAAATTCCACTATTTCTCTCATATTAATTTGCAGTATTTGTGGTTGAGTATCCACCTAATTTACTTGATGTGTTTTTCTCACTCCTTCTCAAATTTACATACATTACTGCGCCTCATTTGAAACTATAATTTGAATCTTCTGCTTATACTAATTAACATTAATTTATTGATGTACACAGACAAAAGAGGCTTTCAGATCTTTTTGGAAATAGTGACTTTACCTCAAACTAGAGTATGCAGTCAGAGTTTGTATTAATACTATAATAGCAAAACTGGCCTGTTCAGACACTTGCTATCCTTTTTGATAGGGCTGGAATTCTTTGGAAAACAGATTTGTTTTTATCTATAAGCAGATTAATAAAGTTACTACTGAAATACTACATGACTCTTCTGAGTTTTCCATTTCCTCTTGCAAGCATGGAAGTAAAAGTTCAAAAAGAGCAACTAAATAAAATTGCTCTAATTAGCTCAGCCCATAAGAGTTATGGACTGAGAGGTAGAACAAAGTGATTGGTACACAGAAAGAAGTAAATCTCAGAAAGGGCTGCAGATTCATACCACTGAAGAGAGATGTTTGTCCCCTTGCTAAACACAAGCAACGGTTCATTGATAAAAATTGCAGAGCAGAGTTCTATGCTGTCTGCCAGAAGAAGAGCTTTACATCCATGTCTGAGAGGAATGCTGAAGAAAACAAGCAATATCTTATGACTGATGGGTAAACATCACTGCAGACACCACAGATCAAGGATTGTTGTGACAACTTCTAGAAGATTCTCAAAAAAAAGGTATATAAGATGGTCTTTGAAAATGTAATCAAAGTTCAGAATTGTTTTGAATAAGCAATACATTATGATGCCTCTGTTGTTATTGGTCAATAAAAGATAGATTGATGGTCAGAAGAAATAAGCTTAGTATTGATGAGAACAACAGCCAGGAAAATGAAAATGTTGATGATAAGTAGTCTAATGATTTTTGATGGAGTATGTCAAACCGTAGCAGTGAAAGTGTGTGTAAATAAATGTCTAGTATATTGAGATTTTTTCACTTTGGACATGGAATCTCTCTATATAGTAAGACATCTTTAGCTTTATGGGAATATTTGTAGTCCTAGAATTTTCTATTGTCTCTAGAGTGTCCTTGGATTTGATCCTGTGAACATACTTTAAGTATGCATTTGCATGACCATAGGACCACAAAATAATTCAAGTTGAAAGGGACTTCAAGAGGTAATCTAGTCCAACTTCCTGCTCAGCAGAAGGGTCAGAAGAGTCAGCAATGAGATCAGATCAGCTTGTTCTGAATCACATCCAGCTGTGTCTCCAAGACTGAGACCCTCCCTGTTCCCCTATTTCACTATTCTTTTATCCGCTTGAAATCTCTCATATTGCAATGCAAATCTATTGATAAGCAACAAAATAAATGTAGGATAATGAATATTTATATAACTATATATAGATATATCTTTTTTTTAGACTAAGAGAAGAAGTCAACTGACTTATCAGCTAGATCTAAGTAATGAGGAAATATCAGAACACATTTTGAGGGGAAGTATAATAAAACATAGAGGTAAATCAAAAATGGGAGAAAAAGAAATATATATTAAGAGAAGGCAGATTATTCCAAACTAACTTTTCTTTCATTGATTGAATAATTGTCTTTCTACACTGTAAAAATATCATAGATCTCATAAAAATAACATGTAAGGAAAGCTCAGGTATTCTCCTGGAAAAGAATTATTAGTTAAGAATAATAAAGACAATCTGATGTAATGCTAAATAGGAAGCTGCTCATTAAGATGACAGAGATGACAACTAAATCCTAAAACTAGCAAGCAACTTGCTAACAGGTACACCAGACTGTCCTGGAAGGGGAAATAATGTTCTGGCACAAAGATGCTTGCCAATGTTTTAATTAAAGAAATCAGTGCTAAAAGTTAGACTCTGATGATGAAAATCCTTCTGACATAACATATGGTGATGCTTTCCACAGGAAAAAGGAATTGAATACAGTATAGAAAGGAAAAGAGTGTGTCTGCATAAACATTTTATTTCAGGGCAGGAGGGAGCTTGTGATGTCAGTGTCCTGATTTTCCCCACTTATTGACCTGGGCTTTGAACACAAGTGTCTCAAAGAGCTGCTGGAAGATGTTTCCTGCAGTATCAGGGAATGTACCTGAAGCTCTTTAATCACAAATAACTTCACTATATCAGACCAAAGCTAAAAAAACCTCTTAACCCCAAAATGTGTGGGCATCATGTCCTCAGTACCAGCTACTTTACTCTACAGATCCATTTGTACCAATCCACACTTCTCAGTATTGTAGACTTACAACGTAGATATAGACTTGATAGCTACTTATTTATTTTGACTTTGGAGTTATAAATTATGTATTCCTCTTAGGTAAAATTACACTGAATAGGGCCCAAGACAGTATATATTATATGCCCTGCCCAGTGGTCACTACACAGGACCATTCTAGCCAAACTAAAGTCTCTGATATGTGTCTTGGGTAGACAGTAGGGTCTGAGCACCAAATATTTGTGATACGGATCTACCACTACCATGCAGTTGTATTTTCTGAAGCAGGAACAGTCTTTGAAACACTTGGAGCTCGAATAGCAGAGGTTTACACTGCTGGAAGGGGATTTATCAGTTGGCAACCAGTGGGAAGTAGAAACTTTGGTTATATTATTTCATCACAGAATAGTATAAGAAAAAGAAGTGATGTGACTATGAAAAAAGGAGTGTGTGTGAGTCAGCATTTTTTTAAATTGATGTATAAATCACAATAATGTAATATTAATGCCTTTATAGTAGAAGTTGAAGAACATATTTTCCAAGACTAAAATGCTTTTAAATGTTGAGGGTTTTTTACCTATGTTTATAACATTACCTGGAACATCCACATTTAGGCCAATATTTGATCCTCATGCTAAACATTTACAGAGTCTTGAGAAGGGAAAACTAAGATTTTCAGAATTGTTATTTCCTTTCTTTGACCCAAATAACAAATAACTTAAGTAAGCAAAAAAAGCCCCCCATTGTTCCAGTTTCAAATTTCTATGGAATATTGATAAAATAATATTGAGATGA
>VYXF01010303.1:811003-856859 GCA_013397295.1 Polioptila caerulea | reverse complement strand
TCCCCCTGCCTGCCAACCCAAAGTAAAAAAAAAAAAAAAAAAACAACAGTGAGTCCTTCAACACTAAGACACTCCTTTGAAAAAGAAGCCAGACATGGTTGTTTGAAAACAAAGCAATGAACATCTGCTACACTTTTGAGGACAAGGGATGTGTGGACCTATATTTTATTCAATTAGCATCAAAGAACTTGAGAACATATTATTTTGCTTTCATACAAAAAAATTAGGACAAATTTCTGAGAGCAGTTCAATCTTTCCCACCTACATTTAATTGACCAAAATATTTAACAAGTACCAAGCCTGTAGGCAGGGGTGCCATGCTTAGTATTTTCCTCTTTGCTTCTCAAGATAAAGGCCAAGCTCTGCACTTTTGAAAAGCAAACGAAAGAAATGGAAATACCTTCCCTTTCCAAAGATCTGCAGGTTTTAAAGGATACTGGGATAAAAAAAAAAAAAAAAATCCTCAAAGCTGTCTGCATGGTGGCTAAACAAGATTAGGTAAAACACATCCTCTCCAATGCACACACAGAATATAAAACATCTTAATCCCTCTCCAGTATGGTACTATAAGCAGTTACTATGCAGAAGAAACTCTTATGCAGTAAGCAGGCCAACAAATATATTCCCCCTTGATCAGACTTTTTACCCTAAATCTTTGCTGCTGGACTCCTAAATTAATTGCACAAGACTACCAGTAGAAAAATTACAGAAAGGTAGTTTTACCCTCCATTTTGCTAGAATGAAAATATTTCAATAATCAATTGATAGATTATTATTATTTTTAAAAGGTTAATTTCAATGAAGTTGATATCTCCATCATATTGAAGTGAATGATTTCTATTTTTTACCAGACTCACTCCAGTAACACATTTTTTAAAAATCCCAGAGGCCCCCACTCCCCCCATTCCCTATGATGTAACCACTAAAGCTTTTGTAAGCTTAAGGAATCTGGCCAAGGCTCTTCCCAAAAATGTCTGTCTCCCTATCAGTTGAATTAACAGAGAGCTAAATCCCTTCACTGCAAGCTACCACTGTTAGTTCCCAGTGAGTACATCATTTACATGTATCACCCTGCTCTTTCTTTTATTGTGTTCTTGTTTTGGTTCACTGTTTCCCTTAATTTGAAATGCCAGTTTCCCTTGCTGTACATTTGGAGGTATTTGGTAGCAGGACAGAAAAGACTTGTTATTGAAGCTGAATTAACCTAACAAAGAGAGAGGAAAAAAAATCAGAGCCTCACACAGAGCCATTAAACTTCAACCATGGTTTCAATACTTAAACAGCATAAGCTTGGTACAAACACAATGTTTCTTTAATTCACATTTCTTTTTGCTCTGTTATGCATCATGCATCTGTATCAATGGAATGGATATGTTTGATATGTCCAGTTATATCAATGGTAAAAAGCATGGGATGTATAAAGTGTTCAATCAGAGCTAATTCTGGTTCTTATTTCTAACTACAGATTAATTCTTTTGTTCCTGAAAAAGCAGTTATTATCAGTGCAAGGACAGGTCTGCAGTACTTTAAGTGCAGACCTCAAATTGTACAGATTCGACATATACAGTACAATATTTGTTTCTTCAAAACCCACTGGGATTTCAAGTCACCAAGCATTTATTATGCTGAAACAGTTTTTTAAAATAGATTATTTTGAAAGCTTACAAGGAAGAGCTCCTCCATCTCTATTAGCAAGCTGTGGACTGGTTCCCTTTGTAAGAAGCTGCAGGGGATGGAAATACTTGGCATCACATTGCACTTTGCTCAGGAAAATGTTCAATATCCTAGTACAAAATACAATAAGGGAGCTGTTTACCATGGTGTCTATCACAATATCTGTTCAGAACTGCCAAAAAAACCAAGAGTCTTACAACAGAGATAACAAAATAGCCAGGAAGACAAAAATCTACTCAACACTTGATTTAGAGAATTTCTGTGGGAATCTGTGGTTCGTGCTTGTGGATACAATGCTTCTAGTTTAACATAGTTAATGTCCATTGATTATTCCCTCCACCACTGCAGTTACATACGTATTGTACACAGAAATGGGACACAAACGCTGTGAATTACCACCTATGGTTTTATTAACTGGAGGGTAGATGAGGGAAGAAATATAATAAAGGCTTATGCCAGCACAAGTGAATGGACTTTTTAACAGCAGCAGGGAAAAATAAGGGGCATTGTCTTTGCAAGGTGTTACAGACACTTAATGTGTTCTAGAAAGAGGATGGCGGCAATTTTCATTGCAGATCATTTCAGTTCTCTCATATTTAAAAAGCAAATCTGATTGCATTGTAGACGAAGCTCTTTTTAAGGCTGATCTGAGATGCACCTTCTCTAATGCAACAGTGTAAGGAAATGCCAAACAATCCCACAGATACTTTCATTTTTCATCCTGCCTTTAAAACTCTGACTGTAATAGCAAAGTTTTTGATTGAAATCAAGTAGAAGAAAATTAATTCAAGTTCAAATAAAATTTTAAAAATATCAACAGCCCTTTTTAGGGTTGAATTGAAAGACCTTAAAAAGTCTACTTGATTTTTCATATCCTGAAACAATATGCGAGATAAGAACTATGGCTCTGTGAATGTGTGTCTTTAGATATTTTGATATAGTTGTTTGGATTTTGTTTTATTTTTTGTTGGATTTCTTTTTTTTTTGTCTGAAGGAGTTAACAATACCTTTCAGAAGTTCCAGGCGCACCAGTATAATAAAGTAATACCTTTCAGAAGATTGAGATATTTCAGGATGCCACCTATGTGAAAACTGTCTCCAGAGGCACAGTCTATACTGTTTGAATCTTATAAAAATAGAGTTGAACCTATCACTTTTTAAGAGCTATTTGAATGTGTAAAGCTGAGCATCTATGTGTGTCTATGATATTTCTCCCTTGAACAGAAGCTTTATTTTTCTTGATGTCTCTGGGTCCATCACAGAATTTCTGAAACTGTCACTATGCTGGCATTCACAATAAATCCTTTTTTTAAAAACAGTAATGCTTGTTTTCCACCTTCCCTAGTGGTGGGAAGAGGAGTTATTCTGAGGATCTCATGTATCTCTGCATCAACAGTGGAATGTTAGCACGGTGTATTCTGGATAGATGAGTCACCACAGCAGACATAGAAGAGCAGGTTGAGAGAGCTGGCTTCTGAAAACTCTTTGGTATGATCAGTGAAGGCTGAAGGCATGAATGTGCTGAAATATTTGTTGAGTGAGTCATTAGTAATTTGAGTCAGGATAATAAAAATATTTTTAAATAGCAATTTCATTTGTCATGAGCCATTCATTACAGAATCTTATCTCTGTCTCCATGTCCCTACTAACTTGTTTTATTTTCAATTTTCAGTCTAAGACATTGAAGCCATCGTGATAGCTTTGGATTTTAATACTCTGAAGTAGTCTACTACACAGAAGACATAACATTAGAAAAGCAAATTCTTAGAAAGATACAAAAGGACTTTGCAGAGAAGGTTTACAATACATTGAATGTTTTTCAAAGAAAAATAAAGCATAAACCCATGAATTTTAAAAGGAAAAAAGATTGTTGTCCAGAGTTGAACACTGTGTAGGGACAGAATATACTTCAATATCCTTTCACCTATATTTTTTCAGAAGATAAGGCAATTTTTATGAATCTGCTAAATAAGTATTTAGTTATAGAAATACATGAGAATTGTGTCCGTCCAAAATACAAAGACAACTCTTAAAATCCTGACTTCTTCCTTTTTCCTGTTTGTTTTCAGGGACCATGAAATATGTAGTAACAAATCTAGAATTGCAGATTATAATGAAACATTAAACCAGAATTTAATTTTGACTAAGAGGACAAAACTATAATAAATTTTGACGGGTTTGCATAAAATCTTTCATTTTGAGGCCAAATTCTGCCTGGGATTAAATGGGCACAAATTCTTTGGTCAGCTATACTTGTTATCTAAGAAATTTATGTTGATATAATTCAAAATCGTCATACAGTCATGTATCAGATTAAAAAAAAAATCTGCCATATTTAAATAATATTGCTCTATCAACTTAGTCACTGGAAGTTTAAATCATTTATGTAGATATAATATTTTAGGCAAGGAGTTGAAAAGTCTATGTCTTAGTCCCGCAAATTTTTTTTCACATTCCCCTTTCCTTAATTACTGAAGCAAGGCGCCTTCTGAATGTTTATATTACATCTGCTTCTGCAAGAAGAAAAATCTGCTCCATTTACAGGCCTATGTGAGTTTTTTTGGGTTTTGCATGCAATTTTCACTTGAGGAATTTTTTACAATTGCTTTATTTCTGTCTTTCTTTACTGTGTAGGAGCTCTCAAAAGCTTATTTCCCCTCTTTTCACATGTCAATACATAACTGGTACAGAAATCTAGATCCATTAGAATTTCATAGATTTTATGAACTGAAAAGGCAGGATTTACTTCAAGTGAAACTTCAAGCACTTTTTGAAACATGAATCATTTAGTCTTGTGTTACACAAGAGCTTGGGTAAGTTCCTTCTTTCCCTAAAATCCGTGTTTCTATAAATCAATACAGTCCTGTGCTGCTTTTACAGACATAGTAACCTCAACGTAGATATTTGAAAAATACTTACAAGGAAGTTATATAAAATAAAAATAACAATGGTTTTTGGTTGAATGTTTGATGTAATAAAAAATATTCTTTTTAAAATATAGCTAGAATTGCCTTAGAGTTCAAACTGGCACTCAGTTTTGCTGATGAGACAAGTCCTATAGTCCCAACATTTCTAAAAACCTTATGCAAAGAGATATAATCTTAAATAGCAAAACAACTTACAGTTCTGCTAATTTCCTATGATTATGTTTCTCTCTTGCAGCTGAGGACCAACCCCAATTATCACACACACACACAAAAACACTTGCTCAAATAGTATTTGTTGTTACTGACAAATTGGAACTCCAAATATCAAAATCTCTAAAGCCAGAACTGGCCTTGTGCTGAAAGTTACCTTGATGGGGAAGGCGGATGCTGAGATGTAAGTGATAGTTGCAATTCTTAAGAATGTGGATCACAAATGAGATCTGCAGAAATTCTTCTATTATAGAAAAATAAAGCTTTCATGTGAATTGCAGGACCTCTTTTCCAAGTAAAAGATACTTTCCTTCATGGTCACAGTGCCCAAGAAGCCTGCATCTCCTTTTCTCCTCTCTTGATCTGGTCTATGGCACAATAAAGCTCATGGGTACAATCTGTTGTAATGAGTGATGCAATACTGATCCTTCAGTTTGTCTTTCAGAGGAAGGAATTCCAGTATTTGAAAGACTGTTCCCCTAGAAATATCACAAGCTATATCAGAGCGAGAAATCTGACCAACTTGTGAATGCTGGGCATGATGCCACTGCAACAGATGGACATGGATGCTGTGAGACAAAAAAATCGTGTATATGTATCAAATGTGAGAAATGAGGGCAAGACTCCAAAGACAAAAATATAGAAGTGTCAGTCTTGATCTAATAGAGCTTTCATTCAAAGAGGGTTTACTGCTAACATCTTGGCAGGTAAACTAATAGAAAATATGCTCAAACTGTGCAATAAGGCATGTGGCCTGTTTAACCACGTAGAAGCATATCAGTAATCAGGAAAATAGCCTAACCACTCTCTAATTCTTACAGTAGCTACTAAGGAGTGCACTGAAATAAGCATAATTAATTGTCAGACCTAAATTCTCTTATGCTCATCTGTATTTCATTTTTACAATGAAACATGCAGAGCCGCATACATCTAAGAGTTGAATAGAAAGTAATGATCAGAGAAGTGAAGATGAATCCCACCCTGGGTTAGAGCACTCCTGAATATTTGCCATTTATTTTTTTCTGTTTGAGGGAAGGGACATTTATGAACGATATAAGACTTGTGATGAGGTTTTCATCTAATTGCAGAGCTTCTCAAGTATTTCCATCTTCAGTCTCTATTTTTTCTAGCCAGTGCTTTACACAATTAAACAGTGCAAATGTTTCAAATTTTACTTCCACTCAGTGCTAAAGAATGACCATCTCTTAGCCATGCTTTCCCTTCTTAGCAGTCTTCAGTTAGAGATCCCCCCAAAAACCACTTTACCATTAATGTTGCATATGCTGGCAAAGTCTTTCAAGAAACCAGTCAGACCATCCAATTCAGCTTGGTTTGATTTTTTAAAGTATCTTTCTTATCAAATATGAGATAGTTGTACATCTCAGATGCCTGCACCGAGGTAGGAAATTTTTCAATCAACACATTCCAGACTGCAAAATCTACCAATTATCCCAGTTTAGTATTTGTTCCTTTTCACAATGCACCTGTACCAGACCCATGGTGACATCCAGCTTGTTTCAATCTTCACTGAAGCCATTGGAACACCATGAAGGAACATAGATGCCTTCTCCTCAGATCTCCCTGAAATATGGAGGTCAGAGAGTAAAATACCCAGATGAGCATTACAGCTATCATAAAAAATTACCCCTGTGAACTCCATAGGTGTGTTCAGCAGATTAATGAAGCACTCTGCACAAATTTCCTATGGCTCATTTAAAGCATGGCTTAGGGAGGCCCTTCTACAGTTGAAGGGTGTGGTAAAGGAAAAATTCATGGTGACTCCGTGTGCTGACAACAATGGAGTGTTGGATGGACACTTTTGATTTGTTTTGAAACATTTAAATCCTTGCAAATTTTCTCAGTGACTTTGTGTGACCAATTCTTAGATAATAATTAATATGAATTTTTTTCCTAAATTTTATATATCTGTTAGAGTGTTTATTATTTAAAATTCATATCCTTTTGAAATTAATTGTCTTATTAAAAGTGATATTGAATATTCAGAATTATTAACGATAGAAATCTGTTTCAGTTTTAGACAATTAACAATGTTACGGTCAGTTTTTGTTTTATTTACTGCAGAAAGCAATAAAATATGTGTTTACACTTCTGTCAAACAGTCATGCTAAATTAGCTTTCTGCAGACACAGCTACATAACTCAGCTGTGGTCACTTGACAAATAGTATGAAAAAATAAGGAGAAAAAGCTCAAAATAAAAGATTAAGTTCCAAGTAACTTTTTTCAAGTCAGGGATTATTTTAAATATTTGCTCAAATACTCCTTGAAATTTTGACATAGATTTTATTCAATACGTGACACAGTAGCAGAAAAATCAGAAATTATTAGGACTTTTAAAATTTTTGTATAATTGCTTAAAATAATTTTTCTGAAGTAAAGTGTTAGCAAAGGTTTATATCCTGAAAAATGTTTTGTGTTCTCTGAAGTATACTAAGTTACAGTTCTTTTCCTTCAGATGTAGCTCTGGTGAGTTTGCTGCGGAATTTTATTCACATATAAATATTCCAGATGATTTTTATCAATGGTTTTTGTTAGTTTTGTTTTTATAATAAAGATAATTCTTTTACAGGTACATATTAAGATACAAATATACCTGATTTCTTTCAGATGTGCACGTGTACAGAACTACTCACACATAGGCATGAGAGGTTTTTTTCCCACAGTTAATATAATATAAATGGTAAGTTTGCAGTCTTGTCCTTCACTGCAATCTTTGTTCTCTCCATGTTTTTCTCCCTCTCTCCACTCCTCCACTACATTTGCCTTTCATGCTACTAGCTTTTAAAATTTTGTCTCTCCTATTTCACCTGAATTGAACAGGGACACTATGATTTACAAGTGCAAATTTCACTTTAAAAGTATTCCTGATCTGATGTGTTTAACATCAGGCTAAATGTATTTGCAATTTTTGATAGACAGTCAATTGGAATGGATGTGTTTAATACACACAGTAGACGATTCTCCTTTATAAAAAACTTCATTAAATTATTTCAAAAATGTGAAAACATAGATGAAATTCAAAGAATTATGCATTTGTGTTGCACTGTAATTCTTATACACATTGCCTGCTAGTGAAAATCCAAGCTAATCAGAAGATAATATTTCATGAGGGACAATATTCAAACATGATTCTTACCCAGGCAGGGTTCCTGCAATTGAATTAATTATAGGACTATCAAATTATTTTTTATAGGATCTGTCATTTGTAAGCTGTTTAAACTAAAGTTAAAGCTAGCATTGTGGCAAGAGACCATATATCGTAGTTCTCTACATCTTTAATGAGCAAGGATTTATTTTTTCTTAAAAAGAAATTCAAAAGGGGGCAGTGTGCTTTAATTAAATAAAACACAATGGAGATTTTTTTTCATGGTCTCTGCAGTAAAACACACAGTGATAAAGCCATGTGTGCATGTCTTGTTTCCCCCTCCAGATTCCAGTGCTAGCAAAAGATTTTGCCCTTGATCATGCGGTTTTAGACATGAAAGGCTTCAAATCTATCCAAGCCAAGATGAACACAGAATGCTAATTTGGGTTCACATGAAGAGCTGGACAAGCAAAGTCTTTTATTTTAAACTGTTAAAAAAGTGCTCTTTTTGAGTCTTTTTCCTACCATATACTTCTGAAGTACATAAAACTGATTCACTAATCCTTTATGAAAGAATAAATATATTTTATAAAAATATATAATTGATACTAGTATGCTTCCCTTGATTGAAAAAAAAAGCTTTAAATGTTATCTAACCCAAAAGGTAGATTTTTTTAATGTATTCTGTATTCTTCTTAATCATATTGAAATTATACTGTGTTAAATGAAAATGATTTTGTACACAACAATATATATTGAAAAATATAGAAGTCTTGAAATCAAAATACAAAAAAAAAAATCATCAAAACAGGACCCATCCCCATAATGCATCAACTTGGGAAGAGGCTTTTTGGACAACACTGATGAAGAGAACAAAAGAAACTTTCATTGAAGGAGTAATTTTCTAAGCAACTTAATATGGAATCTACAAGAAACTCCAAAATGATGTATAAAATGTATGATAACATATGACACTAACATAGAAAATAAAATGTATATTTTAGTGTGGTAAGTTTGGATGGTGATGTATCTCTCTCCCTCTCCTTGTGTCTTGCAGTTCAAAAGAGTCCCAAAAATCTCCCTAAGTAGAAAAAGATCATAACTTGTGGTTCTGTTCCTTTCAAAGAATTTAATGGTTCAAACTTCCAAGTTTGTAAGGTACAAAAAATTAACTTGACACTGAATATCCATGAACATTATTCATTACTGTCACTGAACAATTATAATTATGTTTTGGGGTGAATAAAAAAGGAAGAGGGAAGGAAGAGCTAATAGAATTATTACTACTTCCAGATACCATATCTGACTAGAGAATGGCTGGCATTTCTCTGCCATCTGGAAACCAGGTACCTCAACCCTTTAAATTGCACCAAATATCAGCTATTGCCAATATGTTTATGCAGACACCATTCTGGATAATCTACTCTGCCAAGTTGTGCAACAATACTTCACTACAAATGTTTGTATATTACAAAATTTTACATAATACACTAACTTTTGTCTTGACAAGATAATTTTCCATTTTATATTTATTTATTTATCTATCTGATTATTTTTATTGTCTTAATTTAATGCCTTTTTATGACAGCTGGTGAAAATCTAAGTATTATTATATTATTTGCATGTCAATGTTAGTACAATTTTTGGTAGGTCTAAATAAAAAGATCTCCCTCTGAAAATGGTAATGTTTGAGAGTAATATCTTCAATTAAATTATGAATTAATTTTTTGTAATTTCATTATTAAATCACCTCTATTCACCTGATCCAAAACAGAATATATTGTTGCTCCAATCCCCTAAACAGCCCCCTCCAACCTATCAGAAGTAGCACAATAAGGTACAGTCATGTCACTCAAGGGATGCTGCATAGCAAGCAAGTTTCATACTAATCAAATCCAATGCATCACTCATCTTCTTGCTGTTATTTTTTCTAAATTTGACTAATGCCTATCGATAAGCTTAACTTAGCTGTATGTCATGAAACTACCTGGAAATAGAAAATCTGCTGACATTTTCACTGCCAATCAAGAGTCTATCACTTCAGCACCACTTGCTGAGGAATCTCATCCCTCTTTGTCTCATGGACAAAAATACACTCATCAGATTCTGATTTACTACAGGAACACCCAAGGTACAGACTTGAGCTGTAAAAGTACTATTTCTGTTTATATGTGTCTTCAACAACTCTTGCTCAATTCTTATGTTTCAACATCAAAATTAGCAGCACGATCTAGAATCAGTTCCGAAACCACCAGGCCAGAGGTGGCATTATTAGTGCTTTTGCTGTTGGCATCATTATTACTATATCTGTGTGCTACCCATTGCCCACATTCCTATGGTCAGACTTTTTAAAAACACAAACCAAGAAGACAGGTCATGTCCCAGGGAATTTATGGATCCACTACAGTATGAGAGAGAGTGTAGAAACACACAAATGACATTTTGTAAGAAAACAATGAGAAAACATTGCTAATGCTCCATAGGCATTGTCTAAAAATATAGTTTAATGAGAAATTTAAATATTTTGATTTCTGTTGAGACTGTAGGGATATTGAATTGATTGAAGAGGATTATGAAGACTAGCATAGTAAAGAGCATGATCATTATTATTTTTAAATTATAAGAGTATCCAGTTGAAGACAATTGTTAAATGACTGTAAATTCGCGGGAAATTATAGAAGCAGAAGTGATAGTCTACAGTTTGAACACAAAAAGAATCACCCAAAGTTGAATATATTTACAAAATTAACATTTGTTGTATAATGGAAGTAGTAGAAATTTTTACAGGTGCAGTCTGGATGGATGACAGCTGACGACATTTCTGAGAAGCATAAAAAAAGCTCCTGCAGCAGTGGATGTGTGCAATATTCAGCTGACAGTAAGGGCTGGAGAGTTATAAATGTTCAGGAAATAGCGTATCACAAGGAGTCAGCCAAATGCAGATATATTTTTCACAACAATATCTATGCAGAGACATGATCAAATTGAAGATGATAATAGAGATGGAAATTGTGGCTTTCGTGGTGACATTGCCTATGCCCACCATAAAGGATGGAGAAACTCCACTGTGAGCTTCACACTCCTGGTCCTGCACATGAAACTTTGTGTGTCCTGAATCTTTTATTCCACAATTTCTGACTAAAATATTTTTGACAATTCTCAGATGTATACATGAAGAGGCATCTGTTGGGAAGGGTTCTTCTAAGGGTTTGTGAGGATTACCAGAAGTCTTCTCAGGATTTTGTCCCTATGTATTTCAGCACTGACTGCAGAGTACATCCCAGACAGTATAAGTGCACTTCTCCCACACTGCAGGTACAGCTCTGTCCCACTGCAGAGGAAGAAAAGAAGTTTGAGGATAATTGTAGAAGGAAGCAAAATTTTATAATTATATCCTCAGGCAAGCTGACCTAGAGCTGGCTGGTAGTAAGAGATGAGGATTCCTGAGAGGCAGCCCAGTATTTTATTTGGTCAAAAGGAAACAAGTCATGTTTTGTTTTCCAAACATATTGCATGGTTGCTCTTGATTAAGAGTCTGCAGGTAAAAACAGTGGTATAAGAATTCATGCTGGCATTCAGATCCATTCAGCTCCCATGCCTGATGCTTCTCCATCATTCCCCTTCCTCACTGGACTGCAACCCGCAGAAATTCAGACTTCTGGGTCGAAGAGGCACTAAGTGCCACCCTTACCAAGGAGAGGGGGTGGTCCTTGCCCCAGCTACCACTAATGTTATGGAAAAAAGGAAACAGAAACAGACTTTTGCAGCACCCTCAGAAATCTGTAGTGAGTGATAGAGTCTATTCAGTCAAAGATTGGAAGACCAGTCAAAAAAGAAAATATGAAAACCAAAATAAACATGAAATCAAGAGAAGTCCTGCTTGCAACAAGAAGAAAGTAACTAGCTATGTCAAGGTGAGACAATAAATCATTGAATACATAGCAGAATTTTGTGTTCAGAAGGTATTTAGGGAATTAAATGGCAGTAATTTCAATTGCATTAAACATACATTGTGGATTTCAAAAAGCATAGAATATGACTAGTAATTAGTACTGAACAGCAATTTAAAACATTAATCTCAGTGACCACACTGATAAAAAGAAGGCTAAATTTTGTAGAATAAAGTAGAGTCAAGTAGACTTTTTCCTGTGATAGGAAAAACTGAACCATTTTGCTGAATAGTACTGGTTTTGCTGAACAGTAATTCTCTGTGTGGTTCTGTGCTGTAAAAGACCATCAGGAAAGAGGGAGGAGATTAGAGTGGATGTATTGGAACCAGTGGGAGAGAGAAAGGAGATAAGACAGGATACTGTGAGAAAAAAGAGAAGCAGAAAGAATAAAAGGGTTTGAAGAATGGCATCATGGCAGCTCAGTTTGTCTGTGTTGACCTGGATAAGATTTGTTCAGCTAGGATGAATACAAATCTGAGGAGCAGGAGGTCAATTACAAAGTGAAGGAAGTCAGCATAAGTGTGATAAGTGCAGACATTTGCTTCTTGCTGAGAGCAGGAACCTCACATGTAGCCACTGCAGCTGGTGTTGCTGGGACAGACCTGCAGAAAGCAGAAGTACGAAGCGCAGAAAAGTCTTCTTGGTATCACTTGAAAAAACAAGCAAACAAACAAAACAGGAATAGAAAGAGGGAAGGAATCTGAGAGATTGTAAGAAGGCACAAAAGAGCTAAACAGGAGAGGTTGAGAAAAGGATAATATCAAAGATGGTAGGAGGAGATCACAAAATGGTGGAAGAAAAACCAGGAAAGCTGGTATGGATCAAGACTAAATCAAGTGAACAACCCATGAGGGTCCAAAGCTGACCAAGTAAGGGACAATTGAGGACATCTAAGAAAATATTCACTTAAAGTGTCAGATGAATAACCAAGTACAATTGAGTTATTGATGCTATTACCCACAGCTAAACTCTTTTATAACTACCTAAGAACTTCTGTCCTTCAAATTTGCACGAGTATTTAACAGTTCATTTCTGATTATTTGAAGCTTACATAGAGACTTCATAGCCTCTCTCTCCTACCTTAGCAGGCTGGTTGCTTCCTAGAAGCCTATCAGAGAAGATGAAAGCAATTTAAAGGATAATTTCTTTTTCCTGGAGGCAATACCGGCAATTCTGCTTGGATTTACACGTCACTGTATGGTGAGAGAAAAACAGATTAAATGGAAAAAGATATAAACAAAATCACTTTGAAAGAGTACTCGAGGATTTACGGTACTGTACTTGACTAGGAGTGATTGGCAGCACATTAAATAGAGCTTTGTGTCAGCTGCAGAGTGGACTCTGCAAAGACAGGATGTCAAGTTACGAACTGCAGACTTTGCGACTCCAACTTAACTCCTTGTTACATTTTGTGATATTAGCTAGGAGAAAGTTTATATCTACAGTGCTGAAGAAATTAAACACGCACACACACACACATTGTCATGTTAGCCAAGCAAAATTTTAACTAAAATAAAATATTAGTGGAACAAAACTAAAAAGAGAAACAAAACAAATCTTGGCATTTTATAAGTAGGTTATTTCAACAAGAACTAGATGGTGTGCAGAGGCCCAACACTGAGCTCTAACTTTGTCTTTGAAATAAAGCTATTAGCTCTCCCTGTAAGTTAGGGCCTCTTGTTTGACAAACTTCACTTAATTGGTATTTAAAGATTTCTTGACAATCTGTATACCAGGTTTATTTCTTCATCAGTGCTTATGACACCATAGCTACAGTACAATATCATCACCAAGCATAGAAAGGCCTGTTTTATATACAGGTAACCAAATTTATTTTATTTTTTCTACTAATTTAAAATATTTTCTCAGGAAATACGTACTGGGATCTAATTGAGTTCTGGAAACCTACAAGACTCTTATAGATGTGGACATTAAAACCAAAATCACAAATATTCCCTACTGGAAGAAAATTACTTTGAACAGCTATGTTGTGTTTTTTTGTGTGTGTGTGAGAATCTCAAAGTATTTTGAAAATATTATACAGTGATTCTACTTTCACACTGTCCCTTTGAGAGAAGTAAGCAGTGTTTTAATGCCACTGTCAAGAACCCACATATTATGGTCAGAATTCCATTACCCTTGTAAACTGTAGACTTCAAGGAGGTCTACAGGCATCTTTTAGTACCAAATCCCTCTAATAATATTTTCAGAAAAACTTAATAAGCATTCTGAAGAGCTTTACTATATATGCGGTCGCTGCCAGACTTGTAGTATAGTAGTTTGAAACCATGTAGAGCTTTGTTTTGACTTTGTTTGCAAATCCTGTGTATAGATGGCAGATGCAAATAGGAATCATTTTGTCTGAGGGACTCCATGAGAGAAAGATTAAAACTTTCATATGTTCTGTGCATCACAATTACATTTCCCAAGATCTGACTCCTCCAGAGAAGCAAAATTAATAAACAATCTGTATCATAATTAATCAGCAGTTTCCTGAAGAAAGTCCAAACATGCATCAGATCTATTTATTTTTAAAGTTACTTTGCACAACATTTCCTTATTACTGGAAGACTAATGAAGCTGCACATATTTGGTACTTCTGAAGACTGAATCCTAGCATTTTTTAATTAGTCATTAAAGGAGTTAAAAGGAGTAAAGGCTAGTCATCAATCTGTTCCCATGAAGTTTTAGAGTGAAATTCTCATTTTCCCAGGTTCTTTCACCAACCATAGGAATAAAATCTGTTTTCTGTCCAGCACTAACTCTCCAGCAAACACAGAAAACTATGTATTGTAGTGTTAAAGGTGCCTTGTGTTTGATGTCACAAATCTGTCATATAATAGGGAGGAAAACAAATCAAAGCAAGTCAGAAAAGAAGAGAAACATAGAGCATGAAAAAAACTGAAATTTGAATGGTTACTGATGGAATGAATAGATTAATAAGTAGCTTTGTCTCTCCAGAAAAAAATCATTACTAAGTCTTTATTTGATAGTATTTTATTTCTTTGCTATCAAACATAAGAAATTTTTATTAAAATTCATTATTATTTATTGTTTCTCTTGTTTGTGTTACACAACATAAAAGTAAATTTATATTCACAAATAGAATCATATAGGCTGAAATGACCATTAAGGTCTTTGAGTCCAGCCATTTACCCCTCAATGGCAAGGTCAAGACCAGATCAAGTCCCCCACTGCCCTACCTGCACATCTTCTAAATACCTCCAGGCATGGTGATTCAGCCACTTCCCTGGGCAGCCTCTTCCAGTGCTTGACACTCTTTTGGTGAAGAAGTCTTTCCTAACAGCCATTCTAAACCTTTTCTGAGGCAAGGTGAGGTCATTTTCCTTTATCTTAATGCTTGTTACCTGGGATAAGAGGCTGACCCCATCTCACTACAATCACCCTCCAGGTAGTTGCAGAGAGTCATAAGGTCCCCCTCAGTTTTCTTTACTGCATGATTAACAACACTGTGCTCAGCCAGATCCCAGCTTCTTTATCCTTCTTTGAACATAGTCCAGCACCTCAATGTCCTTCCAGTAGTGAAGGGTCCAAAACTGAATACAAATCTTAACGCTATTTCATAAGTGAATGGGTGTTCTGTACCCTTCTTTACATCATACAAAACTTACAGTCAGCTCTGTTCAGCTAAATATATCTCTGTGCATTTTTAAGTATGGTAATCCCTAATTTATAAATTTCAGATCAGTTCGACACACATAATCATGATAAAAATCTGCTAAGGGATGCTACTAGTATCTACCTAGGAAAGAAGTTAAGCATAAATTTCATTCAAAGGAAAGGTTCCTAGGATGTGAATGTTGACAGAGACTGAGATTAGATCTTTGTAATGCTTTAAATGTGCAGTAGCCCTTTAGAAAATTAGCATCTAGAAATTATTCTTAATCATAGCATTTATATAATAGTAGAACAATTGTTCTGCTATTGACTAGCTGTCAAATGACTAGCTGTCATTTCACTTTGGTTTAATTTTGAGATAGAAACACTAGATAATCAAGGAAGAAAAACCAGACTGTGTTTATAGTAAATGCAATTCTGCATCTTAATTCAGCTATCAAAAATCTGATCATTAAAAAAAAAAAACACTGAGAATTTTTTCTTGGTTTGCTCAAACTAGAAAAAAAATTAATAAATAATGTCATGAGAAAGCATAACTGTAAACTGAAAATTTTATTTGTTAAACAAATCCATAAGTTCTTCCACTTCTTTTACAATTTTCAACTATTTTTTGAAATTTTTTTTCAACTCCCTCTCTTTAGAAAAACACAGATATTTTATGGTGTATTTGAAAATATTTGCAACCCCAAGGGACTCACTTTTTTATTATTGGCACAATAATATATTGGCACACTGAAGAGCAATGAAACAATCACCATTTCAAAAAGAAAAAAAAAATCAGCAATCAGCAAATCTTCACCAAAACCGAAATCTTTACCTGAAATATGCTCCCAGGGATTTCTTTCAATGGTGTCAACAACTCAATATTCTAAAAAAAATCTATCAGCCAAAAATGTTTTTTCTTTTAGAAAACCCCAAACACTTGAGTTTTCCATGCAGAGAATTTACTTTATCACAGAACAGGTAATATTTACTGTCACTATTAGTTATTTCCACGAAGAAGGAAAAGAGATGCTTTATGTTGCTACAATGAAGAGTACTTATTTCTAATCTTACTAGAATTATTTCTTATTATTGCTTATTTCTAACCTTGGAAGACTGGAACATACCACACAACACACCTTAATCTCATCCTTCACAAAAACAAGTATTTAAAGACCATTTAATATACTCCCAAATAATTATAGTTCTGGATAAATTAGGTCAGTTCATATTTTACTGTGGGGAGAAAATGTTCATATTTCCCTTAGAGTCCTTCATTTTCTTGGAGATTGTTTTGGGCAAAGAAGTCTCATCTTGGGCTCTTCTCCATAGGCTGCAGTCCCCCCAGGGAAGTCCCTGACCCAGCATGGGTCCTCCATATCCCCTTAGAGGGCCTTACTCTGTCACAGATCTCCTGAGAGTGCATCTTAAGAGTGCATCTCCAGGACTGCTCCCCACAATGACTCTTCTATTTTGTTTCTCTAAATGCTTCTCTTCACTTTTTTCTTCAAACAAGCCCTTTTTGTGTACCCTCTCATGTTCCCACCTCCTTTTCTGGCTCCTCACATTCATTCTCACCTGCCTCCACTAATTTTACCTTTTGTGTTTCCTCTTATGTCTCATGCTGGTCTCCTGTGTGCACCAGGCACTACTTTCATCCAAATATGTCTAAGCAGAGGTGCCTCATGATCCTCACAGAAGTTAAAATTTTGGCTTCTGACAGGTTGCCTCCATCCACTGCTGAGCCACCTGGAGCCATCTGTGACTGGCACCAAAAGCACGCTGTTACCCACCCAAGCCTTGCCATTTATGCCCAATACAGAGATCCACTTTTCACTCACCAGAATGACTGAGTCAGGTGTTTCACCTGTGAATTTTTCAGGAGGCAATTCTGCACTTCTGGGTGCCAACCCATTCTTCATGCACAATATTGCTGATTCACTGAAGCATTACAAATGATGAAGATCTGATCTTTAAAACTGAATTTATCACGAATGCTAAAATGAATGTTTAGTATTCTTCCTTTTCTACTCAAATGACTGTGCCAGACTTTGAGGGAATATGAAGTCATAAAAATTTATTCTTCATTGTAACAGCTGAGTACCCAGTCCACTAATTGCATGTTTCACCTCCCTTGCTCCTAAGAATGTTTATTTACAAACTGACAAGTTGTCAAGACCTAAATTTAGTAGACATAGCCCTAACTTGCTGTGTTTTAATTAGGGAAAAAAGAACAACACGTTCTATGGCTCTACGTACAAATTAATTTGAAAAGTGCAACACTTGCTGAACAAAGACAAATAATAACTTAGTCTTTACCTCCTGCTTGTTACTAAAGGAAAAATTCTTCTTTTTCATTGTAGAGAAGGTAAATATTGTTTCATCTACCACAACTGAAAAATGAATAAGCAGAGAAGTCAGTTTTGGTCAAATCAATGAGTACATACTTTATAAACTTCTACAATAATTGCTGAATGTTAAATATATATATGAGACATTAAGACAGTGTACCATATATATTTTCATTATAAATTACTTGTATTGCAAACAAAGCTGGCATGCAATTCTTCCTTATATCCAAAATTCTTGATAAATGATAACAAAAGACACTATCAGTCTATATTTTTTCATTTATTTTATCTGTTACTTTATCTAAAACACATTATATAGAGTTGACTCCACAGTAGTTGTCATTAGAAAAACCATAGGCTGTTACCAGTAATATTCCATTCCACTTTATTGCCATGTAATGTGCACTGTGATATGTCTAAGCTAGTCAGCTTTGAGAAATTGTTCTTAAAAATTTTGTCTCTCATATAAATTAAAGATTGAAACCTAATAATTTCACATAGTACTCTTTACAAGAACTTATTTTTCAATGAGGCAGAAAATAGTACATAATATGAAGGGCTTGGAATACAGTAGAATTAAAGAATATAATTTATTTTAGTAAGAATAAAGAAAGAAGGAAAAAAATTTTGTTAATATAAAAATCAAAACATTTTCTTTCAAATAGTATTTAATACTCTGAAAATTAATGGTGTGATAATTTTCAGATAATCTATACATACATAGTAAATAAAACAATAATGAAATTCTAATGACACTAAATACACTACACTGCTCCCATTGAAATAGATTAATTTACTCAGTTTCCTGATATTGTTGTATTTACTGTGCTTGTATGGCTCACGAGATGCAAACAAAGACAACACATTCATTTTTATGTTTCCATTACATGAAAAAGGCAAATAGAGAAGAAGTAGGCACTCCTCAGGGAAGTGTGCCACTCTTATGTCCTTAATTGATATTTTTGGTTTATAACTCTAAACTTTTGATTTCATGAACTTTTAGAGCGAGACAAATAGAAGGTATATCCTGTCAGGGTGTTCTGGGCATGCTGATAAAATGAGACAATTTAAGGGAAATGCCACAAAGAAATAAACGTTGCTTTAAATGGTAAAAAGTAGTGCTGTGTGATGTAGAATCTAAAGAGAAGAAATTCTTCAAGCATCTCTTCTTCTCTTTTTCACTGTCAGCCTCGGCCCCTTGCCCTTCTCTCTCTCTTTTCTCAACACAGTTGCTGTTGGCAGCAAAGCCACATCACCCTGTAAAAAGCCTTCTCAACCTTCATTCAGCTGTACAAGGTATATAGTCCTGCAGTCCTTCCTGACAGTATCTTCCCACCCAAACCAAACTCACCATCTGCACCACTCTTCTCTGTGATTTTGCTGGATCTTTCCTGGGTCTAACAGGGACAATGCAAATTATTTTTTGATGGAGTCTTTCAGTTCTCAGCTGGTGTAAACTTGCTACTGCCCGAGATGCCCTAAGAACACCAATAGCCAGCTCAGATCTTCCTCTGTAAAATTTATTTATAATATCTTATAAACTCTCATAGTTGCTGTGACAATTAATTAATTAGTCTTGGCCAGGATTTTTTAGGTCTTCCGGTGAAAACTGTGTGCACCTTCATTCCTAAGGCTGCTGCTGATTATTCTTGTTTTGTAGCTGTGTTCTTGTCTGATTGTCACTTTTATTACCCCTACTCATGCTTTCTCTGTGTCTCATAATGAAACATCAGCCGCATGTGCCTTGTCCATCCACTCATGCCACGTCTGAGTGAGGGGGAAGTTGGGCCAGGGTGACAAAAACAGCTCATGGCACTGTTAGAAGAAACACTGCCTCCTACCAGGCAGAAGTAGTGATGGACAGAGAGTTTTAACAGTTTAAGGTGCTATTTAGGTCTCCTTGCATTGCAGAAACCTGAGCTGAGCCACTTCCACACGTTCCTTTTTTCTTTTTTTCTTAAGAAAATATCAATTGTTGGCACTCAAGAACCCATTCAGAATTTTTACTTAAAAAACAAAAACACTCTATTGTGATTGTGCCGCATAAATTATAATTTTTTCATTATATGCATCTGCACAGTGTTTTTTTAGTTAAAATATGGAATGAGAATGAGAAAACTTTGAGCTGTACATAGACACAGGAAAGAAAAAAATTACGGAGAAGGAAGCTGGATCTCATTTCAGTGCAGAAAATGAATGAAAACTAGAACAGTTATAACACCAGAAAAATGATCTTGTAAAATCAAACCTTTGTGTTCAGAAAATATGATTCAATTCATTGTTGCTACAATGAAGACTGCTTATTTCTAATCTTACTAGAATTATTTCTTATTATTGCTTATTTCTAATCTTGGTAGACTGGAACATACCACACAACACACCTTAATCTCATCCTTCACAAAAGCAGGTATTTAAAGTTCATTTAATATACTCCCAAATGAGTATACAAATGAGGAAGAATTTAGATTTTCATTTAAGTAGTGGTTAGTGCTTCATAATCACTATTTGGTTCTGGATGGAACTGCACACCTTATCTGGTAGTCTCTGACAACATTGCACAAAAAATCCAACCCAACTAACATATGTCAAATATCCTTCATTCTTTCCTGCTGAGAGATGCTTTTTTTCAAGTTCTTGGCAAGAGACAAGGGCTGACAATATGCCTGTCCTTGCCACAGCCATGCTTCTTTCAAACTGACTGTCAGCCTCCAGAACCTCCAGATGTTCCTGTCCATAAGCTCTAAACTTGTACAAAAAAGTTATTTAAAACACATAAGCTTCTTCCAATATATTCTTTTGCTCTCTCTCATGTATCAGTATCTTTGTTCTTCATTACAGATGTCAGATCCTATTAACTTGCTAAACTCAATCGTTAGGATAATTAGTTTAATGTGCATTTATTGATCTCATTTTAGTTAGAAGAAAATAACTTTTCATAATCTTGTGTTTTAATAGATTTTCTGAGATATTTCTGAGTTTGTTCTATCTGTAAAAAATACAATGAACTCACAATTTTCCTGTAGAAGAAATATAAAAATAGTAGTCTTTCCAAGCATGGATAAAAGCACTAGACTGCCTGTCAGGGAGCCGTACAGGAGCAGGAAGGCATTCATTGAGTTCACTGTGATTTATAATCAATATTAACAACATAATATACTGAGAAGCACAATACTCAGAGAAAAGGCATGGTTGTACTGTTCTTTTATCCTATGAAGGTCATAATAAGATGAGTGAAATGAGAAGAAAAATTGATGGAAAATAGTTTAAACTACAGTGAGGAGAAAACCCCATCTGTTTTGATGAAGAATTCCCTACAGAAATCTTGCTAAAGGACTGACCTCTATCGTAAATTTGCTTGAGAACTAGAACAGAAAGTTTAAATGAGATCTTTAGTGATTTCTGGCCTCACTGAAAGCTGGAAAATGACAATTATTCAATTTAAGAGTCTCTCTGTCCCAGAAAGGTAAGAAAAAGACTCTGACTTGATGGCTCGACAGACTAATGCTACAGCCTGTAGTCTCTCTTACTTCTGAGAACTGGTGCTCTGAACACTGCTAATCATGTCAACACATTTGTTTGTTGTGTCAAGTACTAGAAGGCTTTGTGAATTGATCTTGATTTCAGTTAAAGGGAAAAAGAGGAAAAAAGATGATAAAATTCCCCCTGGAATTTCCAGGTAGATGTATGAAAGTAATTTCACCAAGTAAAAATTCCCATAGAAGCTTTAAAGTGCCTTAATGTTTCTCCTAGTTTTGCTCACCTCTCTTAATGATCCCCCATAAATTTCCTCTCAGATAAATTTTGAAATCCTCTAGGCCAAGAAAGGGCCAGTACTTTGAGCTACCCTCTTTAAATCTCAGTAGAGCAGGGAAGCTAGCAATACTAAAAATTCTTTTTTTTGTTATCTTTTTTATTAATTCTACATAAAGGATTCCTCACTGCACAGAGTTGCTTCTCTTAAGTTACTGCCATAATGAGCATACCTCTGTCATTCACAATGAAGCATGCAGGGTGAATTAGGGAAGCAATGCCTACATGGTCAGTAGACATATCACTACAAATGGTGAAATGGTACTTAGGTGAATGTTAAATCAAAAAATAATGTCTATTCATTTCTAGTTCCCAGGTGATTATTTCATCCCAGTGTAGAGGAAAGTTTCATGAAGCGTAGGCTCACAGAGATAAGGCTGTTGGAACAAACACTCCCTGTTTCTTCTAATCAATAGGCTTCCTCATTACGTTTTCTCCTTGTTTCAGAATAGGTTAGTTTTTGATATTAAAGTTTGTTCCTGCTTTCCCCTTCTAACCTTCAAATCTTAAAATAACATTAATAGTTGCCTTTTTCTACCATTCTTCCAAAACAATGCTCTAACTTCCATTATTTTCTGAAATTAAGGTAGTTTGAAGACACAGAATGAAACATGAATTATCACAATTAGATTAGTAAATTTGATTTCTAAAGACCAATCCCCAATGCTTTAAAAAAATGCCAGAAATGCTCTGAAGTACTGCCTGCTTCTTTGTTAACGTTTCTTTTAAAGGTAGTCTCTGGATGCAGTTTCCCCTGGCTCACCATTTTGTGCTGGAAAGGTCACATTTTTACTGAATGATGATTAACACAACATAACTGTCAACAATAATTAGGGATTATAAACAGCCTTACCCAATTTTAGCATTGAAGCCAGATACTTTCCAGGTACTTTAGAGGCAGATTCTCATAACCACCAGTTCAGAAAAGTCAACAGAAGATGTTATGCTCATTCCCCGGGGAAGGAAAGGGACAAACCTGTATTCGCCAAGGCAGCGAAACCCAATTTAGCAGGTACTCATCTCAGCTTCAAGCCCATCTTCTGATCACATTTTCAAGTCCAAACCTCCCCTAAGAGCTGCTCACATTTCATAGTCCTTGTTCCATTGCAGCCTTTCTCTCTCTTCTTGCTTTCCCAGTTTAACTTACATTGTTCACCTGCACCTAGTATGGAAATGGGAGATGCTCAGAAAAGGAAGAGAGGGCAAATGTGGAAAATTATCTTTGAAAGATGTGAAATAATTCTTATTTAGTGTTAATTTATTTAACTGGTTTTGAAAATTGAAAACTGTTGAATTTTTAAAATAAATATTTTTTTTCCATTGTTATGCTCTCATATTTAGATATTAAAGTACCAATCCATTTCTTTTCTCTTCCTATTTGCATTTTTAACAAAGCCATTCATAGATTTAAATGAAACCATAAAACGAATGAACAATAAGAACAACAAAAGATTCCACAAAAATTAACAAAATAAACTGAAACTCTGGAAAATTTTCCTTCACAGTTTTCAAGCAACTCACCCTCATATAAATTGAATGTATTCCTACAGCATCCAAAGTGGGAATTATGGAAGATATTAAACATCAGAAGCACGCCGATTATTCAAACATCCTGTTTTCTGCTTGGATTGCATGCTCAAGAAGAAAAAAACTCATTCAAATTAAATCCAATGGACACAAATATACAAGATGTTTTCTTCTCTTTAACACAAAAGTATTGACAATATTTCAAGCACTTTATCTCCTAGTTCAAGTCAACTCAGAACCAGAATATTTACCATGTGTTTAATTATTCTCCACTATGTTTTCTGCATTCATATTTGCACATCTTGAATACCTAGAAAGTTTGTTTTGAAAGTTTGCTTAAAATCATCCTTGCAACAGACTGTCGAAGAGAACAGATTTGAGCTTAAACATTACTTTAATTTCCATCTGTTCTATGATGCTGCAAATATTTCAGAGTTCATTTGGCATAGAACACAGCAAACACTATTCTGCAACATCCGTTATGTAACATAAATGTGCGAGCAAGCCAACAATAAAGTGCCACACAGAATTCCTCAATATTCCTGTACATTACAAAGCCCAACTCTCAAATAGGGTGAAAAAAAAGAAAAAAAGAAAAAGGAAAAGAAAAATACAAGATACTGAACATCTGGTGGAAATGAATTGCATAATTTCACTGTCTCAAGAACTCTTATTTTGACAAAATAAACATCCTATTTATGTAACAATGACTTTTTAAGATCTCAAATTTTTCACATGCCACAATAGCAAATGCATACTGTAGGTTTTCCACTAGAATGTACAAGGAAAGATAAGCAGGTGAAAATGAGAACACTTCTAAAATCTGTTTCTCTACATCAAACTCCTATACAACATAGCATATTTAAAATACATATATTGTTGCTTTTTCTTTTTTTCCAATTACGAAGTGTACAAATCTACAAGGATCTTTTATTTTGTTACTTTCTAAGCAGCTTTTTCAAAGGACAAATTGCATCCACCATGCTTGCTTTCTTAGAGTTCATGTAAGACAGTACTTCCTTAAATTAAATTCTAAAAAATATGTCCTACTTGCCCCTTCAAATTTCATGGTGTTTACTTCTTTGTGTTACTTACTATACCTCCTGACCCAAATCTGAAAGATTAAGTTCCCTCAGGAAAAAGGAATCCCAAAGTTTTGATAAAGACACAGTCAGAACAAAGCTCCTGCTGCAGAGAAGTTAACCTCTTGGCAGGGCTTAATATAATTCTCCTTTGACTTCAGGTTGATAGCAAGACGTTGTTTTATGCCCTATGATATCGTGTGCTCACAGAGGTCATGTGTCACACAGATATACTTGCTTGTATTGAGTGGCCTTTTAATTGTCTGTCAGTTCTGTCTGGGGTCCTGCCTGTGTACACTCCAAATGCAAATATGAAAAGCATGAAAGGTGGAGCAGAGCCCGTCCTTTCATCTCTGTATCATTTTTCAGAAGAACTGAAGCTAGCCTGTCACTACATTACAACTCATGCATTAGACACTCTTGTTTCACAGTAGCACAAATCATAGTGGGAATAGGGGCCAATCTGTCAAGCAAGGCTTCCAGGCAAATTCTTGTTCAGCACAATAGGAAATGGTACAAAATTCTTTTCTTCAGCCTCTCGCTAAGAAAGGTTGCAGGACCTCTACCAATGCTGACAGTTTGCCTGAATATGATGCCCTGATGATTCATACCATGGTGCCTCAGTCGCCTTTACTCAGGGACAAACTGTAAGGTTTTTTTGTTTGTTTCCTTGTGTAAAGAGCTTTGCTTTTTGTCATTTTGCAAAATTGAACTCCAAGTTTAAATTGTTTTTACATCATTTCCCTCCTTAAAAAAATGTCCAATAGTCTCCCAGCTCGTGCTTTCAAATTGTCTCCATAGGATATGGCAAGAGATGGCTTTCACATAGCTATATCAAGGTATTAATCATGCAAAACCAAAAAGTATAGCTAAGGATCACTATCTACAAAACATTAGAATTATTTGAATTAGAAATTACTATTCTGAAATCAACATGAGGCTCTCCATGCACTCTGTATAAAACCTGCAATAGAGGTATTTCCATGCACCTGAGTGCAAGTAGCACTCATTATTTTCAGTGGACTTGATGTGGATGTGATTAATTAATTCTGAAGATCAACTATTCTGCTGTTCTGTGTACTTGCTAGCATGAGTCTGTGCTTCTAGGCATGGTACTAGCTCTTGTGAATGAAACACAGTCTGAGGTGGCCCTGTGTCTCAGAAAAATCCCCCAAGTATCCTGGATGTTGGTGATTAGTTGCAGAGATGACTACCAATTATGAGTCCATTCATGCTGTTTATAGGTCCAGTTCTTCCCCTGACTAATTTCTTACTCTTGATTCCACCTCTACACCTTCTGAAACACTCTCTTAGGGTTGGTACCTGGAGAATTCTCTGAGGCCAACAGATCACAGTGCCAGCACTCTCCGGTTGGGGAGATACTAGTCCATAAATATTCTCACTGGAGTCCAACCTGGGTGTTTTAGAAGTCAGTCCTAAATGAGCAGTGTGTGATTGCATCTGTATGACAAAATGTCACTTCACCTCTTATAGGCAATTTTAAGTATTAATGAGTCAGAACTAGCAGTGAAAATAGCCTCTCATTTGAAAGCTTTGAGTTTCAGTATGTTTTCTGGTGACATATGTTGAAATTAAAAGAAAACAAAACTCAGGAAGTTGTCACTTATGACCTTTTTCTGCCCTTTCAAAAAGTGATAAAGTGTGTATATTTGGATTCATCCTAATAATACACAGACCTCTGCAACGTGAACAACTGAATGATTTTTGTGGATACAAATTACTAACATGTGTGTCCACATGCTCCACTATCTCTAATGAGCAGTATTGTGTGATAAACACTTTTATAGCTACTGATGTGTAAATTTATATACGTAGGCAGTCGGTATTACGCTGCTCTATAATGAACAGTTGATTTGACAAATTGTTTGGAACAGGCACTCAAAAACCATTGTCTAATGAATTTCTGTGGGCTGAGCCACATGTCTCCTTTTTACTCAACTTGTTTCTAATAACTTATGTCTTTGGACTGTGAATTCTGTGCTTGGTTCGTATCACCGAGAAGAGTCTCACTGTTGAACTAAAATGGAAACAGCATGCCCAAGTTCTGCAGCCTTTTTTCTGCCAAATACCACAGTTATTTTAAAGGCGTTTGCCAAACCACTTATGACAATTTCCATACAGGAAAAAAGGGATCCAGTAAAGTTGTAAATCACTAGGCAAATATTCGTCATTTGACAACTTTGGTCTTCTTGTGGTCTGTAAGAGAGCAATGAGTGGTTGAAAGAAGACATGATGATTTGACTTTTCATTGTTCAAATCAATTCACTGGCAGACAGAAATTTTCAGGAAGCCAACACTGATACACGTGCAAATTCCTTTCAAATGTGGGGGGAAACTGTCAATTCAGGAACTGCACCATTGCTTTACCATGGGTCTAACAAACTCCAGATCAGTTACAATCATCATAAGTAGTCATTTCATGGCAATAGGTGTCTCTCATTTTGCCTACTAACTGCTAAATTAATTCGGTCCACTAGAGAATATTAAAGGATGTAGGTGGTTTAGCAGGATGATGAAAAGCAATTACATCAGCAGACTAAATCGGCCAGCGGCAGCTTTTAATTTCTACAGACAACTATGTTTACTTTTTGAGCCCACTAGAGAACTAAGCCTTGAATGACATATTTGGAGCACATAAGAGATCTTCTTGAGCACTGCACTATTCCTAAAGAATAAACTTTCAATATTCACTTACATATTTTGTTTCAGATGATAGCATTCTGATACAAACTGAAGATGACCATAATTTTCCTTCAAAAAGACAACCTTGCTATCAAACATCCAGCTAGCAAATTCCTCATTGGAAAGTTCCTTTATCAAGATTGTATGCAAGAGACAGAGCTATTTTGAAAGTCAATGGCTTAAAAATGCTGCACTTGCTGTGTGTTTTTTAGATGCAAGCTTCAAACTGTCAGAGTTTTGATATTGTTGATAAGGCTGACCAGGGATTGATGCCTAGAGGGGAGGTCTGAGTTGAAATTACAAGGCAAACCTTGAATTTAATTCTCTTGGCAGCCCAAGCAAAGACAGAGGAGAGAGTACAGTCCTGTTGCCATTTTATTAATGGCTTATCTATGATGATTGCTGGTTACTAAATGCCTTCATTTCTAATTTAAAAGACATATTCATGCTCCAGTTTTTGGCAAAAATATATTTATTGTTTTATTAGACTTTTTAATTTAGAAAATTTGCTATCAGATCATAATATAGATCTAAACATCCTACAATACCTTACTGAGCTATAAGTTGAAATTGCTTCAAAACTGACTGTTAACCCAATTTCAATAATTATAAAAATGAACATTGATATTTGTGAAAAAATATCTATTTATGTCTCCATAAAGAGACATAAATAAAATTAAATTCCCATGTTATCACCATGGAGTCTGTGAAAAAATTTTCTCTCCTATTATTCTTCCAACTTGCTACAGGGACAAGAGAGACACTCTAAAAATGTCAGCCTAACAAAACTATGCCTTGAGTATTCAACAGAAGAAAAGATCTACAGAAAAATACTTTCTTTCAGGAAATGTGGAGTCCTAACACTGGCATGTCAGCACATGTGAGCAAGAAGGCAGTCCTAAATTTCAAATTCAGGCAAATTCAGACTATGTATTGGCACAAACTGTCATTCCAAACTGCTTCTCACCAAAAATGACCCTCGGAAGCAGAATCAGTTGAAATGTTTTGCATTAAATATTTTAGTTCACGAGGTTCATTTCACAGAATTGTGAAAACATTGTGGTATCTCTTCTGGGAGCAGGATGCAAGTTCAAATGTTATGATGTCACCACACAACTTGGTGGGAGTTTTCTTGTCTCAACTTATTTTCATTCCACACCACAAATGAGTGTAAGTGTGAGTACTGAGTAAAGGCTGTTATTGAAGCCATACTTTCTAAATGCTGTCTTTTCCAGCCTATTCAACCTCCTATTAAAGTATAAAATTCTGAGACAGTGTATACTTTACCAGTTTCACCCACAGAATGAGTTTTCAGAGCACTGCAAAAATCTCTGGCCTTTCTCATCTCTCTGTGAGGTGAGGTGTGACCAATGTGCCAGAAGAGACCAGTTCAGCATGAACATGTGAGGTAGGAGCAGCCATAGAGTATCCTGATGTTTTGAGAGACCAAAACCAGCTGCTGGCACTCTTTTGCATATCCAAGAGGAAATCCTTCCACAAAGTATGATCTGTCCACAACATCCCTTCTGTTAGTGTGACCTCAGCCAAAGCAAAGTTTTCATGACTGGCATAACACTGACTGACTTTACTCTTGCAGATCGGGCTTCTGTTGGTTTTGGTACTGAATAAACATACATATAAATTGCTACACATAAATAGTTTATATATAAAATAGAAAAATCTGTAGAACAGAAGGCCTATGTAGGACAGAGTTCATGTAAAATATTCTAGTTTTGAAAGTTATGAAAAGATTATGTTTTGAGGCAGTAACTCCATACCCCCAAAAGCAGGGAAAAACCAAGGTTGTTGATGCAAGCAGCTAATGATAACAATGTGGTATTAAAGCAACAATACAGATGTTTTTCCATCTTACTCAACATTGTCAACCCAGTCTTACTCTTCAGACAGTTCATCCTATGCAATAATTTATATGAATTTATAGAATTCCTGTGAGACTAAGTTTTTGAGGACTAACATTCAAGCCATGAGAGGGAGCAGCAAAAATGAGTACAACTCAATATAGACCCAAGATGGCAAAAATCTACTTATCAGTGACTTTTCAGTGGTTGACTTAATTCATGACACACATAAATTAGAGATGATAACTTAAAGCACTGGGGAGAAATTATTTCTTCATATGCGTAAATGATAATTTTATGCACTTGATTTGTTTTAATTCCTATTAATTTTATGTAATTTTCAAGTGCAACATATTGAAATCTCATGATTGAATTTCTAATAAAAATGCAAAGTCACATACATGAAATAAAATAATAAAATAAAATAAATAAATAAAATAAAATTCTGCTACCCATTAGTGTCTGTTTAATGTCAGTTTCACTGAACCAGAACTAGCACACTCAGCCAAAAATATCTGGGTGGAAATGATTTTCAAAATGTAAGCAGAAAAGTCTTGGTTTGTGGTTCGGGCTTTCTAATTTGGCTGGGACTTTTGTTTATCTGTGTTTTCTCTACAAGGACTTATATATAGGAATAGAAAACAGAAAGTATGTTTTTTAGTAATTTCTAATCCCTTCTTCCTTTTCTGTACAGGAACAAGCTCTGTCCCTGGGACGGGACAGAATGATAATCATGATTGCATTGTGACTATCTGTTATTAGAGAAGCATTTCAAAATTTTAAGATAGGCTTAAAGCACAGAACAAGATTGTGGCATAATGAGATATGCTAGGAGTTTAAAATAGTTCCACAAAACTACATAAAATTGACAGAACAACATTGGATTATGGCATGCTGATGATACAAGGAAGAAATATTTAATAGAAAGAACATCCTTAATTGTTATGTTGTTTCTATAAAACTTTGTCTACCTCAGCTGCCTCTCAGTTGCATATCCGTATTCATGATGAGGAATTATTTTCTCCTGTAGAATATGAAATAGCATATTCATGTAATTAATTTCATTAAGGAACCCATTTGTTAATTTGTACTATATTCATGTGTGGCAACTGTCTTCAAAATGGGGCACATACTCTTCCTTAACCTTAATTTATTTAAGTGCCTATAGGCGACTGAAAATGTGGTTTGTGATTGATTTTTAATTTTTTTTTTTGTTCTTTTTTCAATTATTATTCCTGTTGACTGATGGGAAATAAATTTTATGTTGACTGGGCAGGCATTTACTTAGAATGGAATAGAAGTGAAATATTTCATCAAAGTATGAAGGAAGTTTTGTTATGACCCTTGTTACACTCTACTAGCTAACTTTTTTCTCCTTTATTGAATGTTTTTGTAATGTAGTTTCTGTTAATTATACTGCCATTATGGGTAAGCATTTGCTTATCATTTTAGCCATGGCACCCTACAATATCATATTCTAGAGTCATAACCTATGGAATTTAATAAAAAGAACAAAAACAAACATGCCATTATCATAATTCAGAAATCATTTACATTACTGGCTATTTTTTATCAGTTTTCCTTGTTCTTACTGTGCAGCTTCAGCTGCTGCCTTCTTATGTCAGTGCAGGAAGGACAACTGTCATCCTTCTTCAGATTTCAATTCATATTCCAAGATCTTTTGGCCACCAGTTCTTCAATGCTCAGGAGAATACATCTTCCCCCACTTTGAAATATTTTAAGACTGGTCCCATGTTCACACAGGAGAAAATAATTCGTATGGGAATGTGAGCTTTAAAAGCAAACACGTATTGTCACAATAAAGAGATGATGGAAATTGCTGCAGTGGAGATTCAGAAAATTCGCGCTTTGCTACTACACTCAGTGTTTGTTATGGAAAGTGCAAATGGATTGTCTTGGGCATGGATGGATAGATGGTGGAATCTGGAGCATCTTATGTTGCAGCAAAAGTGGAAAGCTTTGCTTACAGGCAAAGGCATTTGAACAACAGAGTTTTGGTAAATTTAATTGTTCTCTACTGCTTATAATTCTTCTAGCATATTATTACTAGGATGAAATAAGTACACTTATAATAATGAATTATTCAAATCTTTATCATGTCTGATACCTTCACTAAATGCTCAGTGACAATACTGGGGTCTCTCAGATCAGAAATGAGCTATACATGGAAGAGATAATTTCCTCACTGAACGTTTTTATTTGCCATTTGAGTAATCTCACCACGTAGACCAATTAGCAAGTTACATTTGTAAAACAGTTTCCATTTTTAGAAACTCATCACCAGCATTTTGTAAATCAGTGGTAAAATTTAGCAGGATGTTAACATAAGAAAGCATACAAAAATATAAAATTATGTAAGTTCATATTAAAAAAAAAAAGAAGAAAATCCATGAACTTTCAAAGCATAAATTGTGAAAAATGGTAATAGATATGAATAAATGGGGTCTTATTACAAAGAGCAGGAGCTGGGAACTGAATTATAGAGAGGTATGATGTTAAATAAGAAAGTCTGTTTGAATAAAGACCTTTTCCTGTCCTTGTGTCTAACATATTTTTTTCCTCAAGCCATGTCAAACCCTGCTACCATTGCTAGTTTAAAAGATGCACTTTATTAAAGCTCATGAAAAGCTTACCTTCCAAAATTTATTTTACTAGAAGAATTATCTAGAAACTGCTCTGAAGTCCCTAAGTGACAAACAGTTTGGTATGCTCAGGAAGAAGTCTGTGAAAGGGTCATTGCATTTTGCCTCAAATCATCTTATTATAAACACTCTTGTTACGCTATTCAAATGTTGCTAACCATTGTGTTTGTTATCCTATTGTGATAAGGGCATTATTGCTCTACATATAATCATGCCTTTGTTTGCCTTAGGATTTTGAGGTTCCTATTTAAGTAAAAGTATTTATGAAGGTTACAATTTAAAGAGCTGTACTACTGTTTCTTCAAACAACACTAATCAGTATATAGATTTAGTCCTAACAAAGGAAGACAACATTTTTCCTGTGCAAATATTCAGCCATGTTTTAACCTTGGCAATCAATACAGCCTAGTAACAAAGCTGGTGTACAAAACTTGAGATTTAAGACAACAAATATTTATTGTAGTTGCTTCAAATCTTTCAGTACACAACTGACATCTTTACTTTTATGCTTTACTAGTACCATTCAAAACTTCATATTTAGTGACTCTGAAAAAAGCCCTGGCTCGTGAAACTTTATAGCAGACCATGCAACCATGCAAGCTGTACAGTCTGTCCACTGAAAGTTGCTGGTGTCATCATGATTCTTTGTATTTCTTTGCATTCTATAATTCTAATGAAATTTTACACCCTCTTTTTAATAACTTTGGGCCTCAATCGAGCATAGGTCTTGAGTTAAGTAGGCCTTAGCTTTAGCTGTGCATGTAGTAGTTCAGAGGAACAACCTGTGGTGTGGAAGTTAAATGCATGCTTAAAAGGCTTTGGATATGGATCCCAGATATGGATCAGGGCCATATCTGCTAATCATGCAACTCCAAGGCTAGCAAGTGTCATGGAAGCTTGAGGAATTTTCCTTCTATTTGCGTCTACCTCTGCATGATTATTTTGTAATTATTATTGAACAAATACTGTAGGCACAAATGGGGGGGGTATTGTTTTCTCTGAAGTGTTCACTCTTTGTGTTCATAAATGAGGGTAGGTTCTCCTGGGATAAAATGGATTTCTGCATATGCATATAGACACATGTTATGGGAAAAGTGGTAGCAACGTGTTAACACTTCACCATTTTCTTTTTCTAATCAGTTTGATCTTTATATAATGTATATTTTGTACATGAAACCTCTGTAGTTTCGTAAGCTCTCCTGCTGTTCTTGGATACAAGTATCACTGGTGGACCTCTGCCTTTGGCTGTCAGCGTTCATAAATAGTTTCCTGCAATCATTCAATTGTGCAGATACCTAAACAATGACCAAAGCATTCCAAATAGCTGTTGATTCCTGAGTCAGTTTAAAGCAGTTAAATAAGCATCCCTAACAATTTTCAATAGTGTTTGAGTTCTTTCTGTGTTACAACAGGATAAGTGGAGCTGTAAAAGGAAAAAACTTTCTTGGAGACTTAATTATTAACCAGACTCTTTATAAGAAAATTTCATCTTCATATTTTTTCAAGATATTCACTCAATATGAAAGTCATCTTCCCAAAAATGTGATCTGCTAGGGCTTGATCCATCAGCAAGTAAAAGCTCTTCACTGGTGTCACAACCACAAGGATATGTTAAAATGTCTTCTTTAGAGAGTTCACACAAAGATAAATTTTGATGACTATTTTGGGACTGGACAAGGTGGGATTTGTGTGCTAAAGGATAAGTGTCTTTCATTTGCTTTCCATTGGTACTACACACAAATGTGTAGCACACTGGTATTTAAATACAGATAGTTTAAAGGAGTTCAGCCATAAAGGTGTTGAGTTCTTGTGGTCCTTGCTTAACTTGGCTGAATGAGAATTACAGATTCTCTCTGGATCAAGCCCAGAGTGTAAGGAGGATTAGCAGCAACTTTTTCCAGAAGTAAAATGAAACTGATTCTTCTCTACTCTAAATGTTTGAAAGATTTACAGTAGTGACATATGCCAGGCCTAAAAATCTATTCAAGTACCAGTAAATTCAGGTCCTTTTCGTGTGCTTTAAAAGTATAATGATATCAATTTCTTTTGGCAAGGAATACCTAACAGTAATCTTTTCCTGCATTCCATGAGAGTTATTAGTCAAAGTAATAGTTTATTTTTTTACCAGAAAAATAAACCATAACACACTCAGGACTGCAGTTCACTAGACTATAATTCTACTTTGTTTGACATACAAAGTGCTCTATATTTTGAAAAATTGTTCTGTAATGGATGAAGGATTTGTGAAAAGTTCTACCCCACATTAATTTGCTAGCTCTATTGGAATTGCCACTGAATGAGACCACCAAGAATTATCTTCCAAGTCTGTGCAATCGATGAGATAGCATCATATATAAAAGAACTTATACTGAAAACAGCTTCAACTGCCCTGGTTAATCTTTGGTTACAATGTCAAAGCAACACTGAGTTAAACAGTCTTCTGTAGACATTGTAGATCCTCCAGATGAGGGAAACCTGAGAGAAAGGGCTGTAGCAGAGTAATAAAAAGAAAAGTTAATAAGATTTTGTTTATGAAAGAAGATGCAAAATGTAGATACTATGTAATATCAAGTATATGGCATTCAAAACCTTCCATGTTCTTCCTTAATAATTATGGACTACACATAAAATTAATTCAGTTCTTATAGTAATTAACTAATGAAAGCTCAAAGCAAAAGACTGATATGTATGTATGGTCTGTAGGTATATAACACACCATAAAAACTACATTCCATCATTATATATATTTCTGAGGAATTTAGAAAAATGTACTTTTTTAATTTCTCAAGAAAAAAAAATTCATTTTTGTTCTTTTAGATATAACATCACTGTATTATTTTTTTTATTTTCAAAATCTAAAGAAGTAACATATATCTATGCATATATACAGAACCAAGCACTTTGGGTCTACCTCTTTAAATGACTCTTGAAAAATTAATCCTTAAGAAAATTCTTTGTCTCTTAGATAGAACAGATAAAATGTGGTTAGAAATGCAACAGCAGTGGATTTTAGAAAAACAGCGTTTTTTTCTCTGAAACACAATTTTATTTCCTGTGGACAGTGTTGTAACTTTTAAAAACATCCATGGTAAAAGACAATAACAGCACAATTGTCTTTAACACATCAGTCATGAGACAGCAAGACACAAATGGTAATGAAAATAACAGGACAGATGTAATTTATCCTCATCTATTTCAAGAGCAATATTTACAGTGACCCTCCTCACAAAACAGGAATATTATTTAGTGAATTCTGAGAGGTTTTGTGGGTTTTGTTTGTAGTTTTTTTTTAATCTAGAATACTTTCTGCCTACTATAGGTTTTGTTTGCACATGAAGTTACCTTAACAGTAGCTGTTTCTCAATAATTTTGCATTTGTATAAACAGTTAACAAATGGCAATATCATTGAAAAGGGGTTCCAGAATTCCAATGAATAAACATTTTCTACATAATTATTAAATCATTCCAAATATTTGCTATTATCATGCTTTGAGAACATTAATGGTCTGTGTCCTGTGGAGAAGCAAAGAACTTTTCCTTTCCTTTTGGCAGAGAAATTCCATGTTCCTCTGTATTGGCTACTGAACTATAGAAAATTTTTGGCATTCTAGTTCTCAGAAATTCTCTTACTGATCTAGAATTGAGTTTCTCATGTCCTTACTCTTCCTTAGACAGATATCTTTGTATGGCTTTCAGTAGTGCAAAAGACAAAAAAGAGATATACCTCTAGGAGGAGACTTTGAAATAACATCTATTTCAGAGTGCTATAGAGGTAAAATGTTAAGTTTCAAAGGGGATATATTTGTGAGCAGGAAGCAGGTGCTCTGATCACAGATGTGTGAAAATTTGTTCCATGACTGCTATTTTTTTAACAAATGTCCTTTCAAAATACCTAGTGTGTAAAAGAGAGTGAAACACTACCTCTTCTTTTTACCCCACCAAAGACAAACAAAAACTGAACCCACTTATATTAAAATAATGTTATTTAAATACGAAATTCAGTGAAATGAAGCACTTGAGAGATAGGAAATGCCAGAAGGCAAGTTATCCATGTAATGTTCAGTATAGCCTCCTACAAAGCATGTTCATAATATAAGGTACAGTTTCAGAAGTACCTAGATGTCTTATGAAACAGACTTTTAATGGCACTCTGGAGCCTGTAGGATTTCTGCAATGATAAAAATCTCATCAACAATCCTTACTCATACCACATTTTTTCAATAAAATTATACTTTTATCCAGGGCACAAAATTCGCATCAGGTCATATGAAGCCTCTTGTCATCCACACAGGATCTTCCTTTGTAGTATGTGAATATTTCACCAAAAAATACACTCATTCTCCTGGTTATCACATTACTGCAAATGTAAAATGAAAATCACTTTTCACAAAATCCCTGGCTGGAAGTATCATACCCTGTGGAACATAATGTACTGCAAGTTCAATTTCATCCAGAGAAGTTTCAAAATTTTAATGTTTCCAGGTTTTATGTGATTGCTTTGTTTTTCCTCACTTTGCTTTCTACTTTAAACTGTTTCCTTGAACAAAAAACAACATTAATTGAGGCCAGTAAAGCAGCAGTAGTATGTCTACAGTTTTGTGGATTTGGATTCTTTATTACAGGGAGGCTAGAACAATGCCAGCAATTTTTATGATGATGTGAGTTATTCTAGTTGCAAAAATATTTCACACTCCTCTAACTATACTGGGCTTTTTCTTCTCTACACCTCAATTCTTGAAGAAGGTTGACTGCCTGCTGTTTAGAAGAGAATTAAAAATTCACTGTCACTGCAAGAACTGCAGTGAACACAAGTGTTTAGATTTGCCTAGACCAGAATTATGTGTTCTGGCATGGTTTTCAGAAGCAAGCAAGGAAACTCCAGTCCTTGTCTGCTTTCCAGCAACACCAAGACAATGTCAGATACATGCTTTAATTACTCATTATTTTGAAAATTTTATTGTTATTCACAATTATTCAGCACAGCTTGAGATGCCTTCTGCTCTGTAAGTCTGAGTACCACTGTGGAATCAGAAGGAAGGCTCCATTAATGCTTGGATAAACTGTTCAAAGGGACGGAGGATTCAGGTAGTTTGCTTCACAATATGAAACAAACCATCTGATATTTGTCTGTCCCTTGTTAAAATTCTGTTCAGTCACTTTTCTTTCAACCTCTCATCTCAGCTGTTTGAGTATGCTTGGCAGGAACTGTGACAAAGAAACACTGACAAAATTTCAATGAAATATGACTGAATCATAAAAGAGATGAAAGAATGAAGTTGTACCTTGTGAAGCATATATTTGAATGTAAAAGGAACATGTTTGCCTCTTGTATCACTCAAATTATTTTAAAATATATCCAGCCAGGATCACCTATGGTTCAAAAAAAAAAAAAGATTGAAAGAAGGCTGCATCTGAAAATTTTGCCTCAACAGCTTAGTGACACTATCTTTTTGAACAGAATTTTAAAAAAACTGTATCATTTAGAATTTCATGAGCATTTTCTTTATTAATAAATACAAATACTTTAGTGGCTGGAGAGTTTTGTTTCTGACTTACTCGAGAAGAGAGAGACTCAGTTGTGTTGGATGATTATTGGAAACATAACCTCTACGTCCTGTTTTCTGAAGCCAAATAATTAGATGCAGACAAATATTTCCTTGGATACATCAGCTTTAGAATGTAAAAATCTCTGCCTCAGTCTAGTGCAAATAGTGTTCTGCCAGGATTTTATATTTATATGTCATTTTCCCAATATTTTTAGCCAAATATGTGCATAGACTATTATGCTTCTGTGGTATTTGGGCAGCATTGCAAACTTTGACAGTTCCATGAAGGTTAAGCCAGTGTGAAGGTGGAGTGATAGAATGAATCAGGTCTTGGAATAGATGAATAGATAGATAGATAGATAGATAGATAGATAGATAGGTAGATAGATAGATAGATAGATAGATAGACAATAGACAAAACTCACATGAACACTGGAGTTGAATGAACTTGTCTTATTTAAGATCTCCACAGAGCTGTTGGGACCAGTCTGGATATTGCTGTGATGGTCATATTCTTGTGCACAAGATATTTTTGCCTTTCCTTTTTTCTCTTGTCTCCCACTGACAGTCTAGCACTCACTGAAAGGTCAAATGGAAAGTCACTTAGTTTCTGGAAAATAGTGTTTTCCATATACTCAGCCATCATATTTTTATTTTTGCCTATGACCTTATATTCTTTAAATTGTGCAGGCTTAAGACTACTTTTGAATTTAACCCCATCCTCAAATAAGCTGTATTCAATTAAAAAAAAAATAAAAGATTTTACACTGTCCTGATTCAAATCTAGGCAAAAAGGTAAATTCTGTGAACAAATGTTTAAGAGTTACAATTACGTATTGTCTCAAAATAAGCAATGATTAGACATTTTTACATTAAACAAAGTACTCTAAAAAAGCCTCTTGAGCTTGGCTAAACAGTGCAGCTCCCAAGCTAAGGTCTGTCTAGCTGGTCATTCAGTGTAACAGAGGTGCAGCTAATACAGATACAGGTGAATAGCTGAAGCAAATAACATTTATGATGAAAAAAAAGAAGCTGATGCATAAATTTGACATTCAGTTATTTCCTGAATTTGTGTATCTTCTGTATCCTTGATTCCTGGATCTTATGTTTTTTCCAGTGGATAGACATTTGGCTTTCTATCTCATTATGTTTAGAAAATAACAATGAAAAATGCAAATAGGAAAGAAAGAAATTCAGTACTATATATTTCCAATATTTTACCATATGAGCAAGAATCTTTTGTAATAATTCTTCCCACAGAGAATAAATTTTCAGGTGGATTAAAACTTTTATTTATAGTAGTGTGCTGTACATTGCTTATCAACCCCTTGGATACAATAAATCTATGTTTGATGTATTTTATGCTCTCCAGCAGAAACTTTTTCAAAAAGGAGCAAATTACTTTCATGAGTCAATCAGTCTTTTGTGTCATATGGGTCACTGTCATACATGAGGGGTTTGAGATCCTCCCCAGGATATTTTCTTACATTGTTTGCACACATGGTTTTTTGCAAAGATGGTCTGCTTTTTTTCAACACTTTCATCAGAATCTGTCAGGCTCCAATTCCACAGAGCCATTTTATTTTAAAGTATTACGTTATTGTATCAAAATCTATTATTACATTGTGTTATTTTAGATTATGCCAGGAGGTGACAGGATGTCAACACATAAAATAGTACAGTGCCAACTCAAAAGCCAAAATAAAAAGGCTGATACAGATAGTAATTTGTGTCAGATTTATTTTATCTGAATCATTATGAACTGGAACATGAGGGCTCAAGAAAGCAGGCATTTTCTCCCCTATTGCAACCTAATGTGAATGTGAGCAGTAGTATATCATTATGTCTCACATGGTGAACTAGAACAGAGAGGAGAATACTCTAATAAGCTTCAGGGAAACTACAAGTCAGCATAAACATGTCTTCAACCAGTGGTATAACCTCACTATAGACAATTTGCTGCAAACATTAACAAGGAAGTGCTGATACATTGCATTAAAAAGTTGTTAATAAGACAAAGGCAAATAATATATTTTGATGCCCTTTTCTTAAATTATAATTTCAAAAATGGAAGCTACCTAACATCATCTAGGAGTGATGGGGCCATCACCAGGAAGCCTCAAATGACTCAGTTGTAAACAAAGAGTGGTCATCCTCTGCAAAAATAGAAAAGACAGATACTGATCTACAAAACACTTTAGGCACCATAATAAGAGCTGAAGGCAGGAACAGACACATAACAGAAATAAACATGTAGGTACTTTGTGTTCTCTACAGGCAGTAGAAGGTACATCCAAAGTAAATCAACTTAGCAATGCTTTAAGAAGGTAAATTACTATTTTCTCATCAGGTCATCATTGTACACCACAATTTTTTTCACAGTAGCTACATAAGAGGACCTCCTGACTAGGTGAAATAACTACCTCTGTGTTTGCTGGTGCTTCAAAATATTTCCCATGTGACAGGTGGCTTTGATCCTCTTCCATTCTTCTTAGCCCAGGGAAAACAAGAAGCAAACAAAAACTTTATATATGTGAAAAGACAAATATATAATTTTAAAAAAAAATTTCCCCATATGTCAGCAAAATTGTTTGCAGGGAGTAATTTGCACACAGGAAAATTCCTATAGCTCAATGTGTCTTCTTAATCATATTAACATGGAAACAGAAACTCATAAAGCAATGCATACTCCATTAGAAATTAAATCCACATGAGAAAGCTAAATCCTGAGGCACTTACTCTTTTAACAAAATCTTTATCTGACAGTCTCCTATTGAAATCAAAGGAAATGTGCTGGAGCAAAGCATTTAGAATTTACTCAATAGCACAACCTAATCAGAACACACTGTTATCAGAAAGACTAATTACATAATAACATATAATCCATATTTCTTAATTTTTCATTCATATAAACATCCATATCTTTTGCCTACTCTCTGTGGCAGAATATGTTTCTAAAACTGTGCATCTACAAATTGTTACTGGGACTAAATGCCAAATATCAAAAAGACAAATAACACCCTCACATTTTTTTATGTTAGAATTTTTTTTCCTTACAATTTATGTGAGAAAGTAAGACATTTCTCATCAGATATCTGGGGCCTTTTACTAGGATGAGGGAGCATAAAGCCCAGGGCATTTGAATCACCATCACTGGAGATATGTAAAAGATATCTTGATGATGTCGTGGTTAGGAAAATTCATGGTTTTGTAGTGGACTTGGAAGTGCTGGGTTAATAGCTGGACTCGATGATATCAAAGGCCTTTCTGGACTAAATGCTTCTATGATTCTATAACAAAAAATAGCTTCCAAAGAGGTAACACTGTTAAATGAATTTTTGGTTCTGGGTCCTTTTCTGCTTTGCTGGATTCCAGCGCTGGGAACAGTGCTCCCTGGACATAGATGGTGATTTGTCTCTATACTTAGCCAGATGGAAAAAGGGCAAATCCTGCCACATCCTGGATTTCCAGCTGAGAGTTTTTCCCAGGAACATTGAGCAGCTTGGGGATTACTCCACCCACCTGCCCTCAGGTATGCCTCCTCTGAGACCAAAGCACACACATGACATCTAGAGATCTTTCTTACTGGCAAGCAGTGTCCAGAGCCTACAGTGGATCAGTGCAGATCTTCCACATGGCTGAACCTTGTAAGCCTTTTTTTAATGCTCCAAAGAATAGAGAACGCTCAAGATTCAACAGATATTTTACAGCATCTTTTGATGCCAGTCAAGTAGCCTGTCTTCATGGATTCTAACTACACAAAAAACACTCTCAGAGACCTTCCCTCAGAAGTTTCTGCTTTTGGTTTCTCATAGTTTGGGAGGATTTTACATTGATATTTTTCAGAAGAAGCACCTGGAGAAGAGAAGCCTCCATGGAGACCTAAGAGCAACCTTCCAGGACCTATAGATGATCCTGCAGAGAGAGGGAATTTCTACACAGGCACATAGTGATAGGACAAGAGGTGATGGTTTTAATCTAAGTAAAAGGAACAGGTTGACCAGAGAAGTTGTGGATGCTCCATTCCTGCAAACTCTGAAGGTCAGGTTGGAAGGTGCTTGGAGACACCTGGTCTAGTGGAAAGTGGCCGTGCCCATGGGAGGGGTGTTGGAATTAAAAGATCTTTAATGTCCCTTCCAATACAAACCATACTATTTTCCTATGATTCATTTCTTATTATCCTGTTCTGCTCCTAAAACAGACCCAAAATCTTAGAATGGATCCTGAATGCACATCCAGAGACACTGTAACCTGCCAATAAGGATATTGTCCCAGCTACACTGATGTTTGGTACTCTTCTTCTTCTAAACATAAGGAACCCTCAGGGTCCAAACAGGGTCCTCAAAAGCTTCAAAACCACAAAGGGAAACCATCTTTCACCTTCACAGGAGAGGTGCTCCTCCTTCATGGCCCTCCTCTGGACGTGTTCCAACAGGTCTGTATTTTTTAGGTGCTGATGATCCCAGAGTTGGACGCAGCTCTCCAGGTGGGATCTCACCACGGTAGAATATGGGGGGAGAATCTTCCTCGACCTGCTGACATGCTTGCTTTGATGCAGCACAGGTTATGGTTGGCTCTCTGAACTGCAAGTGCACACAGTTGGCTCATGTCCAACTCTTCATTCACAAAAACCCCCAAGTCCTTCTTCACAGGGCTTCTCTCACTGAGTGCTTCTCCTTGTCTATACTCATGTCTGGGATTGTCCCAACATAGGCTACCTTTGGATGTATTGAATTCCATGAGATTCTTGTGGGATCAATTTTCGAGTATTTCTGGGTCCCTCTGGATGGCATCATGTCCTTCAGGTGTGTCAACAGCACTGCTTATTGGTGTGTCATAGGCAAATTTGTTGAAGGTGCACTCAATGTCTTTGTCATTGATAAAGATGTTAAAGAGCGTTGGTCTCAAGACAGAACCCTGAGGGATACCATTAATCATCCAACCTCTACCTTGACTTAGAATTAGTATATTTAGGAGTGAGTCTACTAGTTTTGCTTCTTAAATTAATGATATATACATTTTGTTGACTTTTTAGAGCTGTTGGTTGAAGTTCTTAAAAGACATGAGGCTATATGCATTTAAATGATCTTATCATACAACCTTATGTTTCATTCTTCTTATATACATTCACTAATGCTAGAACTTAATTTTAGACTGTGTGTATGTTACACATACATCATTATCTGTTGTAATGCTATATGATAAAAAATCTTGTTTTGTTACTCATGGATTCTCTGCTGTCTGTTATGCCACTGCAAATACATTTTTTCAGTGTAAGTGTTTACAGTGCAGTACTTAGAAACATATGCAGTGATATTAATGAAATTGATTTTAAATTGTAGTTAATTTTTAAATTACAATAAATTATTGTCTGCATAAAATATGTATTTTTTTCTGCATATATATATGTATGAATAGAAAGACTTCTCTGAGAAACTGTACATGGACAAAAAAGAAATCCTAGGGTTTTTTTTTATGAATTATATTCTCCAATTTAGTGTTCTCACTGAAACGTTCCAAAGTATGCACTGTTTTGCTCACTGCCCCCCTCCCTTCCTCTCCTTCTGCAGTGGACTGAAAACAGGAACTGGAGACACAAAAGGTAAAGATTACAGTTTGAAATAAGAACAGCTTACTGAAAACAGTAATTAAATAAGAAAGAAACAATACAAAAGTACAGCAACAATACTAACGAAAAGGTGTACAAGAAATGCAAGTGAAGGACACATGGCAGAACTAGCAACACACAAAGCACCTCCACACTACCTAACACCAGAAAAGGATCCCTTCCCCCAACCCACATACTACTGAATATATGCCCCTACTGGCTTCTGCAGAAATTAAACCCTGTCTTGTCCAGAACCACGACACCTAGTTATACACACACCTCTGTGAGCCCTGCAGGCTTTCCACCAAAAATTCAAGTGATTTTCAGTGATCACACATACTATCATTTCTTTGAAAGAAAAAAACAGAAAACAGATTAAAAATAAATCACAGTATTAGTTGTGCTTCATGAATACAGTGTACATTTTTGAAGAGGGATTGTCGCAAACTTTGACAGAGAAAGTTTGCTTGACTGTTCCATATACATAAATGTCATATATAAACAAATCATTTGTCCAATTTTATCTACAGAATAAAACAAGAAGACAATTAGCAAAGCAGAGGTTACTTCTGGTCTTCTTCTTGGACAGCATAGATTTTATTAACAATTAAAGAAACAGGCCCTTGGAATGTGGCTTCTCCCCTGTTCTGGTTTATCTTCACATAGTAACAAAGCATGAACAAAGCAGTTCAATGAAAGGAATGTGCATTAAAAAATACAATAACTGGTTTACCTCATCCCAGTGATTTGGGATTGATGTCTTGTACCTTTTAGTAGTCTAGCTGAGTATTCAGCCCTCATTGGGTCCCTTGCCAGTCATCAGGCTTTTCCAGCTGCAGACTCTGGCTGCTTACAGTTTCATAGACACTGGAGAGGTCTATCTGAAGGATAAGAAAACACAAATTAGCCTTTTCAGATTGGCCTCAGTCCATGCTGGCTCTGTGCTACAGTAAACATTCAAACAGTTGGATATATCACTTTGGACATGTTGTGTCAAAGACTTATACAGAAAATTACTAGAAGGATGGTTTCCCTTTGTGGTTTTGAAGCTTTTGAGGACTTCTGAACTTCTTTGAAAAGTGACGCTGTGTGTATATGTTGCTAAACAGAGTGGTAGCCAAGGTAAGAATTTTAGGTCAGACAGTTTGCAAAGAAACAAGAAAATGCAAATAGTCTATTCAGCAGCTGCCAAAGCAGAATGGAAAAGGCTTCTTTTTTGCAATTTTTTTCTTTCAAAATTAAACTCTGATTGGGTAGATGATAAGTTTTCAGATTTTGGTAATTTCCTAAACTGCATGCTTTGCAAGGTAATCAGAAAATCTTTTTATTGATTGCCCCAAATTTATTAATCTTATATATTTATGAGTAGGTGTTAGCTTCATGGGGGAAAAATATTAGTGTGCTCATGCCTTCAGTGTATAAACATATTCAGTGAAGACTTATCCAAATTTTGTTGTCTTTTTAATTTATGATTTCACTATTTAAATTCCATTGTATGTTCATTAGTCACATTGAAGTCACATTAGTCACATTTGAAGAAGTCAAAGGGCTACTTCTTGGTCTCTGAAAAATCACAAAAATGTTAACCCCATCTTGTGCATGGTGAGTACAGAGAGAACATTTCACTGAATACAGCATATTTTTAATTCAATATGCACAACTTGAGAATTTCAATTTTTTTCTCAGAAAATTTGCCCAAATATGTGGCATTCATTAACTAAATAATTCATTACAACCTATTCACTCAGCTTTATTATTAATAAAATTTCTTTGAAATAGTTGAAAATCCCATGGATTTAAATTAGTTAGAATCTGAAATTTTTAGAAGTGACTGCGCTTCTGTTCCTGTTTGACAGAGTTGATATTGTCTTTTTCTGGTAGAATCAAAGAAATTATTCTTCCCTCTTAATGTAGTGACACTCACAGCAAACCCCCAAAATATTTGTTCTTCTATAGTATCAGCCTGAATGTTCAACATATTTTGCAGACTAGATCTGACAATCAGTTCCGTTTTCTTTGAACCATCTCCCTTTTCCTGTCTCATAATAAAAGGAAAACATTTGGTGGGGGAAAAGTTCATTTGACATGGATTGGTTCATTTTATCCATAATGTATGAAGTCAATCAAGATAGTTTCTAGGAAGCACTATTTACAAATATATACTCACATCTACTTAATTAGCTTTAAATTATGTTCATTTTATGGAGTGCAATCAAGATGTCATTTCTGTTACCAACATATTTTCTTGCTTTAAAAAGAGTTTTACTGAGAAACATAAAGTTAAATGCTGCTGTTAGGGATGTTTTTGTCGGTTGGGATGTAATAACAGACATGGCCCAGACTTTCCTTGATTTTCCTACTCATGACTTTGCATATGAAAACCATACATCTCCCTGGAACACGGCTTGGCAAAAGTATTTTTATCATATGTGGTTTTGTACTCTGATGGAAAGTCAGAAACCTGAAGATTTTACTCTTTTGCAAAAGATTGCAACAGTTCTGATATATTTTATGCTAATATATAAGTATAAAGCCTAAATTAATTGTAATTAAAATCTTTCACCCTTTGATTCTAAAGCATTTCCTTTATTAGGTTTGAATATTTAGTAGCACCAGTACCTAAAACCCTTTAGGATTTTGTCTGCATGGTGCAAAACCATTTCTTCTCTAGAGAGTTTTTATTTTCTTACCTGGATTTTTCCCTTCACATTAAGAGATATCCCAAAATTCAGCAAAGGTCTGTCCATTTATTGAGTGGCTTCCTGGCATAACAAATTAGAATACACTGTCAAACGAGGAGGGTTTGAACACTAAGAAACAGAAAATATGAAAGCATAGGATAAAGTGGCAATGCTAAAGAGATCTTTAATATACAATCAGTGTGGTCATTCAAGAAAAAGAGTAACACAGGCAACCATATGCTGCTATATGAAACTTTTTCTTCTAGTGACTTCTCATTCTCTACTATTCATTTTGTGATCAGATGTGGGTTTCGCTATGTGTAGATAAAAAATATATCTCTATAGTTATTTTTTCAAAGTCTATCTAAATACAAAAATATCTATTTTATGACTGCTAGCATGTTCCCTCAGTTGATTTAAAAAAGACCCTCATAATTTCAACAAAAGATGGGCTGCACCAAATGTGAGTACAGTTGTACTTTATAAGACAAATTTCTACATATATACTAAAAAAACAAGAAAGGAGGGAGGGAGGGAGG